>SJYA01000587.1:3903103-3980595 GCA_006410615.1 Neotragus moschatus
ATCAAGAGGCATTTTAGTTCTTCTTCACTTTCCATAAAAAGGAATGCATTTGAGTCAGTTCTAATGAGGTGGATGAACCTAGAACCTATTATGCAGAGTGAAGTAAGTCAGAAAGCAATGGAGAAACAGACATAGGGACAGAAAACAACAAAATTCTGTAAAGCAATTAACCTTCAATAAAAAAATAAATTAGAAAAAATAGTCATTTGTAACAAATGCTACAGAGGGTGTGGAGAAAAAGACATCCTCATACATTATTGGTGGAAATGTAAGTTGGTGCAGTCATTATGGAAAACAGTATGGAGCTTCCTTAAAAAGCTAAAAATAAAGTTGCATAAATGAGCTTATCTAAGGAATAGAAATGGACTCACCAACATAGAGAACAGTCTGTGGTTGCCAATCAGGGAGAGGGGGAGGGATTGAGTGGGAGTTGGGGGTTAAGAGGCAAACTCTTAACAAATAGAATGGATAACAACAAGGTCTTACTGTATAGTGCAAAGAACTATATTCAATATTCTGTGATAAACCATAATGGAAAGATATATATATATATATATATATATATACATCTGCCATGTATTAATGTTAGTAGCTCAGTCTTGTCCAACTCTTTGTGACCCCATGGACTGTAGCCTGCCAGACTCATCTATCCATGGAATTCTCTAGGCAAGAATACTGGAGTGGGTTGCTATTTTATATATATATATATATATTTATTTATTTATTTATTTATAGGCATATATACGTATTGCAAAGATTCAGACACAATTGAGTGACTCGTTCAGTTGTGTCCGACTCTTTGCAATCCCAGGGACTGCAGCCTGCCAGGCTTCTCTGTCCACAAGGATTCTCCAGGCCAGAATACTGGAGTGGGTTGCCATGCCCTCCTCCAGGGAATCTTCCCATCCCAGGGATCAAACCCAGGTCTCCCACATTGCAGGCAGATTCTTTACAGTCTGAACCACCAGAGAAGCCCAACAATACTAGAGTGGGTAGCATATCCCTTCTCTAGGGGATCTTCCTGATTCAGGAAATAAATCAAGGTCTCTTGCATTGCAAGCAGATTCCTTGCCAGCTGAGCTACAAGGGACGCCTATATATATAAAATGAATCAGTTAGCTGTACAGCAGAAATTAATACAACATTGTAAATTAACTATACTTCAATACATTTTCTAAATAATAGTTTTTTCATTTTAATTACATTATCTACCTTGAGTTTAAAGTATTTAGAACTTTGTTAAGGAATGATGGTACCCCTGAATAAAACTGACCTCAATATCCAAACAAACCAAGGAAAAACTTGTTGGTAAAGATTTTCATCAACAATGAAGAGTTGTTTCTAATAAGAATATCTTTAAGTAATTCTGCACACACTGGGAAAAAGAACAATTTGTGAAGTTTACCAATAATTTTAGAATACGTTAGGAAGGACTGAGGATTATACCTTCATCAGCCTTATTACACAGTATGTCAAATTCTGGAGGCTTTGTCTATGTGGATTTTGCTTTAGAGCCTCGAAGAGTAAGAAACCTCCTTCATCCTTAATATTTACAGACTTTGGAGACATATGTTTAGGTTGTATAACCTAACAACCTATTGATCATGGTCAAGGAACTCTTTCAAAGTTCTTAGGGTAGGCATTTTCCTAGAATATTGGACATATTTATTTAGGGGATGGGTATAACATTAGACATGTAGAATATTTATCCAAATACAGAGTAAGAATAATCTAGAATCTTGAGATTGATTGAAAAGGTGATTACACATAAACACTGAAAAATTAACCTAAAGGTCTTAAGTAAATACAATAGATAGTAGATGTCTTTGCAAGAGTTTTACAATCCAACGTGGACTTTAGGAAGTATAACTATATGGAGGGGTTAAATCTAAAATAACAGATCACAGATATGAAACTGGAAAAACAGCACCATATAGATCATCCTGGAGAGCAAGTATTCTGAAACAGAGTGGCTATTTTTAGCCAAATTGATAATAAGCCCTTGAGATACAAAGGGAAGGGAAGAGCCACATACAACAGGATTAGTAAACAGCAATTTCCCAGAACAGTCATCCTGCTTGTGTAGTTCTCAGAATAGAAAGAACTGCTCTCATGTACCCATATCTTTAAGTCATCTTAAACCATACCTTCGAGTCAACATTAAGAAATATTCAGCAAGTAATACTGCAATATTTTAGGTTTGCATGTGTAAGCTAATGTGTGTATATCTAATATATTACAGTGTATTGGTAGATGATTGAGATATATTATTTTCATTTAAATTATTTGCATGTTATGCTTTGGGGAAAGCAGATTACTAAAGCTTAAAAAACTCCCAAAGTTAAGACTATCATTCTATATTAATGCATCCCTGATGTGCTAATTACTGAAACACTCTGAGCAGTGGTTTAAAATGTAGGAGCAATTTAGAGTGTTAAATACAGAACAACAGCATCAAACTATGCATTTTCTTGCTATTATGTTAGAAGTCTCACATTCAACTTTTCTTTTATGTCATTATCCTCATTCCTCATCCATTCACTAACCCAGGAGTCATATGAAGAATACCTCACAGTGTTGTTTTTAATTATCTTTCTTTCAGGGTGAAAACCAAGGGAGGGTTCAGCTTTGTGTTAATTAATGTATTGTGCCTTATTTATGTCTGCACTTCATATTTCTCAATTTTAATGACCTTCTGAAATACCTTTCTGAATTTCATTTAATTTTCTTTGGAAAATTCATTTTAAAAACTTCTTTGATAACATTTAAAGTGTGTGGTATCTTTGGAATTTACACAATTTCAGAACACTGAAAATTAAAATTTTCTTTACAGAAGGAGAAAATATACCATATTTAAACCAACTGCAGAAAGAAAATCATAAAGAATATGATATCTTTCTAGATAAATAATACCCATATGTAGCTAACTGACATTATGCAACTTTAATGGCTTTTGGTATTCAACATTACAGTCTCAGTATTTTGTGCTGACTCACTTTTAAGGGTCAAAACTGAAAAAGAAGCATTTTTTCCTAGAACTTTACCAAAATTATTCCCAGAGAACAGGGGAAGGCAGAGTGATGATCACATGGTCACCTCCGTTTAGTAATATTTAATTCAAGTAAAACCAGTCTGGCAGTCTTGAGGAAGAAGAGAAGGCAGAGAGGACATGATTAAAAAAGCAACTTACAGTCAAAGAAATGTGATGATACAGAAACAAAAGACAGTTGCTGTACAGGTTTCTCACTGGGAGAATCAGTAGGACTTGGGAAGGAATGCAAGGAGTTAGATTTATACAGGGTCTATACACACCACATAAAAGAAACAAGTCTTTTCTATTTGTTCCATGGCATTAGCTGGATGTCTATGAAACTGGTAAACATATAAATAAATATTAAGCCTCCAGCCCAACCACCCGTCTATCTAGTAGATAGATACAGTCACACCTGGGAGGGATTGAGGATCAATTCCAGACCACCACAATATAGTGGATGTCACAGTAAAGTGAGTCACACAATTTTCTTGGTTTCCAGATTATATGTTATGCTTACAGTCTACTGTAGCTTATTAAGTGTCCAACAGCATTATGTCCAAAAAATGTATGCATGTGTGCTAAGTCGCTTCAGTCATGTCCGATGCTTTGCAACCCTACTCACCAGGCTCCTCTGTCCATGGGATTCTCTAGTCCAGAATACTGGAGTGGGTTGTCATGCCCACCTGTTAATTTAAAGCAAAACAAAACAAAAAAAACGTATTGCTAAAATGTGCTACCCATCATCTGAGCCTTCAGTGAGTTACAATCTTTTTTGCTGGGGGAGAGAATTGCCTCCACATTAATGGCTCCTGACTGACTGAGGTGATGATTGCTGAAGGCTAGGGTGACTGTAGCAATTTCTCAAAATAAGACAAGGAAGTGGCTTATTTTATTCATTTTATGAAGATCCTTTCACAAAGGATTTCTCTGTACTGTGGGTTACTGTTTGATAGCATTTTATCCACAGTGGAACTTTCAAAATTTCAGTCAGTCCTCTCAAAACCTGCTGCTGCTTTATCAACTAAGTTTATGTAATATTCTAAATCTTTTGTCGTCATTTTGACAATTTTCATAGCATCACCACCCACAGTATTCATTTTAAGAAGCTACTTTCTCTACTCATCCATAAGAAACAACTCCCCAGCCATTAAAGTTTTATCATGAGACTGCAACACTGCAGTCACATCTTCACTTATTCTTCTGGTTTTCTTGTTATTTCCACCATATCTGCAGTTACTTCCTCCACTGAAGTCTTGAACTCCTCCAAGTCATCACTAACAGTTGGAATTAATTTCTTCCCAACAACTTTCTTAATGGCATTGAGAATGATAAACCCTTTCCAGAAGGTTTTCAATTTACTTTGCTGAGACCCGTCAGAGGAATCACCATCTATGGTACCTAGAGTCTTATGAAATACATTTCCTAAATAATGAGACTTGCAAGTCAAAACTACCCCTTGATCCACGGGCTGCAAATGGATGTTGTGTTAGCTTGCCTAAAAACAAACTGAATCTTAAACATCTCCATCAGTGGTGTTGGGTGACCAGGTGCATTCTCAATGAACTGGAAGATTTTGAAAGAACCTTTTATTCGGAGCAGTAGGTGTCAACTGTAGGCTTCACATAATCAGTAAACCATGTTATAAAAAGATGTGCTGTCATTCAGGCTTTGTTGTTCCATTCATAGGTCACAGGCAGAATCGTTTTGGCATAATTCTTCAGGGCCCTGGAATTTTCAGAATGGTAAATGAGCACTGACTTCAATTTCAAGTTATCAACTGCATTAGTCCCTAAAAAGAGTCAGTCTGTCTTTTGAACCCTTGAAGCCAGACACTGACCTCTCATCTCTATCTGTAAAAGTCCTAGATGGCATTTTCTTTCAATAGAAGGCCGTTTCATCTACCTTGAAAGTCTGTTGTTCAGTAGATTCACCTTCATTCTTTTTTTTAATCTAGATCTGAATAATTTGCCATAGCTTCTATATCGGCACTTGCTGTTTCACTTTGTGCTTTTATATTTTGAGGTGGCTTTTTCCCTTCAACCTTGTGAACCAACCTTTGCTGGCTTCAAACTTTACTTTTGTGGCATCCTCATCTCTTTCAGGCTTCACAGAAGTGAAGAGAGCTAGCCTTGCTCTGGATAAGGCTTTGGCTGAGAGAATGTTGTGGCTGGTTTAATCTTCTATGGAGACCACTAAAACTCTCTCCATATCAACAATAAGGTTCTTTTGCTTTCTTATCATTTGTGTGTTCACTGAAGCAGCACTTTCAGCTTCTTTCAATAACTTTTCCTTTGGAAATAGAACTTGGCTAACCATTTGGTGCATAGGCCTAGCTTTTAGACATGCCTTCCTCACTGATCATTTTTATCCTAGTTGTTTCCTTTTACTAAACTAAATTTTATGATTTTATTTTGATTGAAACTGACAGATGTGCGAATTTTCCCTTCCATACTTAGGGGCCATCATAGGGCTACTAACTGGCCTCATCTCAATAGTACCATGTCACAGGGAATAGGGAGGCCCAAGGAGAGGGAGAGAAATGAGGAAAGTAGTTGGTGAAGCAGTCAGACCCACACAATATCTATTAAGTTCTCTAACTTATATAGGCATGGTTCACAGCACCCCAAAACAATTACAAGTCTGACATCAAAGTTGACTGATCACGGATCACAATAACAAATATAATAATCATGAAAAAGTTTAAAACATTGGCAGAATTACCAAAAGGTGACATGGAGACATGAAGTGAGAAAATGCTGTTAGGAAAAAAAAAAAAATAGTGCCTACAGCCGTATAGGGTTGCAAGAAACTTTCAAGAAAGCAGAGGACAGTAAGATGAGGTATGCCTATACTGAGCTCAGTAACAGAGTAATTAGAGTAAGGTATAAGATACATATGTGTTCTGCCTTCATGGAGCTTACAAGACAGTGGGAGATATGCAAATAGGCTACAAATAATTATGCAATTATTATCATGCTTCTTCCATAAAAGTGAAGTTCTAGAGGCCATGACAACTTTAACAGATCTCAAGTCGGGTATGGGAGTCTCAGAAAAATAGTGTGGAATAGTGGGTAAGAGCCTGAGCTCCGGAATTCAAGTCTTGAGTTTGGTTAACTTACTGGCCACGTGAGGCTTCTCAGGCGGTAAAGAATCTGCCTGCAATGCTGAAGACCCAGGTTTGGTCCCTGGCTTAGGAATATCCCCTGGAGAAGAAAATGGCCACTCACTCCAGTATTCTTACCTGGAGAATTCCACGGACAGAGGAACCTGGTGGGCTACAGTCCTTGCGATCTCAAAGAGTTGGACATGACTGAATGACTAACACTGTTTTTCACTGGCCATGTGACTCTTAGATTTTAAATATTGCAAACCATAATGTACTCACTTTAAAATGACTATTACACTAGTTGCTACTTAACAAAGTTTCTGTAAAAATGAAAGACAACACTCTGAGGAAGTGGAGATGAAAGATGCAATTAGTAGAAAGCCCATGGAACTTGGGGTTGGTAATGCTATGCTCCCTAGGTTGCTAGTGAATCATAACTAATGATTGTCATGCTGACATATTACATATATTCTTTTGTGTTTATAAAATTTCTTATGCATAATCTTTAAGAATAATTTCTACAAAATGTAAAGACAGTAAAACATCTGAAAAATTTTACATGTTATCTCTGTGGTAGGATTACAGGAAACTTTTACTCTATTATTCATTTGTGAATAGTTTTAGTTTCTGAAAATAAAGTACAATATCCATTTAAAAATGATTTAGAGATGAAAGATAAGTCAAGAGGATATTAAGTGTAAAATCTCTGAAGATTCAAGTAAAAATCCTAAGCAAGGGGGCTCAGACAATGCAAGAAACTTGAAGAATATGGCTGATGGTCAGGAGCACAAGAAGGAGTGGCCAACCCTGGGGCTGCAAAGCTGAGAGAGGGAAGGTCATGAGAGCTTTCTTGGCCAACTCAAGGTTAGAGAAGGTAGTGTTTCAAGAAGAGAACAGACAGCTGTAAATAACTGCTAAATCGATTAGAATGTACTGACTGATAAGTGTTATTCAAAGATGAGGTTCAGGTTTATAAAAATTTGTATAACCTCAATGGTTCTTTAAGTTTTTTTTTTTTTTTTCTATGAAAGAACCCACTGGACATTAATTTTTTTTTTAATTTTTAAACAATGCTTTTTGAGCAAACTATGAAATCTTCGTGTATTTAAAATTAACAAACTCTAGGAATAACTTTACCAAAGGCAGGGAAAAAATGAAAAACAAAACAAAACATACTTTAAACCAACATAAAGGTAAAAACAAAGAGGAAGATCGAGTGCTATATTATGGGAGGCCTAGCATGGTCACATCAGCTAGGGTGCTAACCAGACATCATTCATTTCACCCCTAAAGGCATGCCTGATAATCACCACTTTTGACTAAAGGATAGAACTCAAATGATTCAGGGAGATGGGGCTGTGAGAGCCCAACTGCAGATACTAATATGGACAGAGGCAGACACTGGATAAGTTAGTAATTTTCATTAAAAAGAAGAGCAGATTGTGCTTCTCAAGATACCCTATTAGGGTCTACTTCCGTTACTTCTTTATATGTGATTTTCTAAGTCACTCATGTGAAACTTTGCTCACTTGTAATATATTATGGTAGCAATCTTTATGAAGTATAGATCATGTTTGACAAAAGAATATCCAGTAATACTTGAAATACATTTTTGTGTCCAGTAGGTACAAGATGTCTAATATAACTTAACGATTAAAAATAATATTGAAAGATAACAGTCAGTATCTGTCTTTAGCTACTCATTCTTTCACTGATAGTTGGTGAATCATTCTGTAATGAGCAAGGTATAGATGATCATTCTGTGTGACTATGCTCTGGTCAACTGGCTTTTCTTAGAAATGATTTCTCATTACTTAAATTCAGTTTCTCTCAGACAGGGGTCACACATATATTTGTTTATATATAAGGGAGCGAGAGCTTCAAATTTTCTGTGTGAGAAATTCTAAAACTGACTTTGAATTTCAGTGATAATCTAAAAAATTAAAATAGCCATCTATCCGATCATGTGAATTACTATTTTATAATTGGTACTACCGGAGGGTGCTTGTGCTACAAACAGTTGGAGTTTTACATGAAGTTGGTGCCACACAGTACTTTTGAGAATATTTAAATTTTAAAATTTTAAGATGGTGTAGCAGGGTAGGTAATTAAAGCTTGGAGCCAAGCCATTTGGGTTTGAATCCTGGAACCCCAATTTACATGCTATATGATATTGGGTAGGTTATTTACACTCTCTGTGCCTCAGTTTTCTTGTCTGTAAAATAAGAATAATAATAACTGCTTTGTAGTCTTATTTGAAGATTAAATGAGTTAATTCTATGTGAAGCACTTAGAACAGTATCCAGCATGCAGTAAGCACATGATAAATGCTAGCTACTATTATTAGTGGGAACAACGTGGACTTAAACAATAAATCTGTATCAAAATAAAAAGGCAAATTATATCAGTGCTGTAAAAACAAAAGTTTCATCATAGTTCAGGAAGAGAAGAGAGTAGAAATTGGTTTGAAAAGTGCAGTAGTGGAAACATTTCACACACACAAAGTGGCGCTGGGTAGTCTTTAGGAGGAAGGTGGAATTAAAAATGGAATGAGAGGCAGGAGACATGGGTGTACCTACTGCTGATTCTTATTGATGTATGACAGAAAACCACAAAATTCTGTAAATCAATTATCCTTCCATTAAAAAACAGATAAATAGAGTGGCTAAAGAAAAGAAAAAAAAGACTGGGATGAGGTACAAGGGAGGTGTCTGAGTTGATGGTAATGGTCTACTTCTTGATCTGGACTATTGTGTGGGTATGTTCATTTTGTAATAATTCAGAAAACTCGACATTTATGAGTTGTGCAATTTATTTATGTCTATTTCAATAAATAATTAAAGTGAAAATACAGAAGGGGCAGACTTCTGCCTCTGTTCCCACCCCACTCCCTACTCCTCGCCAACCCCTAGCCAAAAGTGATGGCTTGTTGGTCAGCCATGCGTCGATGCCCTTCATGTTATGAAAGTGGTTTAGTTTAGGAAACAAAAAGTCACCCCATTAGTATTGCTGATTGAAAAGATCTTTGTTTTATAATTTTGCTTGGAGTTAATATACATTGAGATTTAATAATTATAGGTGAACTAAAAGTGTAACAGCAGTTTGCAAATAGCTTTAAGCCTATACACCTTTAAATAACATAAATTCTACTCAAGAGTGTGATTTATTTTTACTTTAAAAGGAGTCCTTATTTATTTATTTGCTTTTGTGTATTTGGGGAAAAGTGTGTTTAAAAACAAACAAATAAAAAAACACAAGAGGCAAAGAAAGTTCTGGAAATCTTAACTCTTTAGCATTAATCATTTGCTTTCTGTTAGTGAAAATTGTTTTTATTCTCCTTTTTTTTTTTTTTTCAAAACTAATTTTCTTCTTATAGGGACTGATTTGCATGAACTTATTCTCATGATTCTTTCAGAAAGATAAAGCCAGAAAACTGTATTTTTGACCATGCTAAGTGATGCATCAGATCATAGAGTTCAGTCCCAAAGTCAGGATTCCATGAAGCTTCAGAGGAATAGCCAGACTTTCCATTGTTTCAATTCAATATGTATCCATTCATAGAATATATATATACATGATGCCAAATAGATGCCAGNCTTTCAGAAAGATAAAGCCAGAAAACTGTATTTTTGACCATGCTAAGTGATGCATCAGATCATAGAGTTCAGTCCCAAAGTCAGGATTCCATGAAGCTTCAGAGGAATAGCCAGACTTTCCATTGTTTCAATTCAATATGTATCCATTCATAGAATATATATATACATGATGCCAAATAGATGCCAGGTATTAGTCTAAGCAATGGAAAATCAGGAATGGTAATACATTCATATATTATATACCATAGTGTAGACCTGTTATTCAAGAACCATTTTCAGAAATATAAAGATGGAGAAGCTCTATACAGTCAACAAAAACAAGACTGGAAGCAGAATGTGGCTCAGATCATGAACTCCTTATTGCAAAATTCAGACTGAAATAGAAGAAAGTAGGGAAAACCACTAGACCATTCAGGTATGAACTAAATCAAATCCCTTATGATTATACAGTGGAAGTGAGAAATAGATTTAAAGGAACTGATCTGATAGAGTACCTGATGACCTATGGACGGAGGTGTGTGACATTGTGCAGGAGACAGGGATCAAGACCANAAAAAAATATAGACCTTGAAGCTAAGTTTTAAAATGTACTAATAGACCTGCTTGAATTTGCAGCGATCAATATCACAGTATTTAAATAAAACCACATAAATAATTTGTTAATCAACACATTTCAGCTTCAGAAAAACTTTCTTATATGGTATCTTGCACTGAAATTGGCTTACTCAAAAATGAAAGTATTGATTATTTTTCATTCCTCTTCTCAAGGACATGGATCAAAGTACAGGCTCAGAAGAGAGATGATATTGAAATAGGAAGTGCTGAAGAACACAATTAAAACTTTAAGTATTGTGGATAGGAGAACGTGTCATACAGAAATGGTTTTCCTGCTGAATGACCCAGAACTTTCTATAGCAGGGCACGAAAAAGTGATGGTGTTTTTATTTATTGAGAGAGACATTATTTTAGTTTGTAGACATCCACAGTCGTCTATGAAGTAAATCAGAATGTCTAGTTTTTTAAATGTACATTTACCACTCAATATTAAAATAAAGCATACAATTTCTAATTCAGATAAATGCAGATATTGAAAGAATTAGTTTAAAATCTTTAGACCTCCAATTCAATAATTCCTCATTTATAAAAACTATTAGAGCTGAAAATAGTCTTTGGATTCATCAATTAAAATTTCTTCATTTTTGAGATAAAGATAACAATGATAGAGAAATTATTTGATTCAATCAAAGTCATCTTAATGGTCAAAGACAGAGTCCACTTCTGAATCTTCTTCTAGTCTTCTCCTGGTACCTTTCTGTTAATCTTGTCTAAAATGATTCTTATTCAAACAACCTGTTAAAATATACCATTTCAACAGCTTATGTTTTACAAGTATTTTTACCCTTTGATTTTCTTTTTGTTTATTTATAATCTAAATTCATCCTTATCATGACCTCATTTAGCTCTCCTGAAAGCAACTCAAGGTTTCAAGTAAGCTACTGAGTAAGTATGTCAGAGTTCACAGATGGGAGACACAATGAAGTCATTTCTAGAGGAGACATGAGGTCACCTTAGGGAATGGCCTGATGCTCTAGTAGAAAAGGACTTTCCTGCATGTCTAAACTTATTTAGACATAATATTTCTCTAATTCAATAAGAGTAGTTTCTGGTAACAAGTAATTTTTTTTAGCATTAGCCAGGTACCTCAAAACTAATTAGTAAAATTAATACAAAAATTTTCTTGGACCATACCTTCAGGATAGCTAGTATGTTACTTAAAGAAAATCTCCAATTAGAAAATGAGTAGTATACAAGATAAGATACAACAAAAAGCTACATGAATATATTCTAGTACAGTGTATACTAAGATGTGTTGTTATGAGTGGTCCAAAGGAAATGAAGGAATTATTGGGAATGCTTCTATGATAAAACTGGAGCTGAGTGGTGCAGGGGGACTGGAAGATTTCCAATGTGGAAGTATTACTTTAGCAAGAAAATAGAAGCAAAGGTAGGTGGGCAGTGATAGAAGTGCCTGGTGGGAGTGGCTATTTCAGATGTATTAGGGCAAGTAAAATGACATCAGAGTGGAAACTTAAGCGATGTATAAGAGAGGCTAAATGAGGTCATTTGGGGAGGATTGTACCAGGACCTGGCTCACAGAGCAGAAAGAAAGGGACATCACTAAAAATCAGGAGAAAGGGCAATTAGATAGGAAATGAAAATAGATGGATTTACTCAAACCTTAATAATGATTTATTGTCATTCATCCAGTTAGGGAAGATAAAGCAGAACAGAACAATAAAACAGATGCCCCATGCTAAAACCAGAATCATTCAGCTCACTGAATCTTAGCCTTTTCTTTTTTCTAATCAGTTGAGATTGAAAATCTAACACAGTGGAACAAAAACAGTTTAGCTATTGTTCTCTGACATCACTGTCCACATTATAAACTAGTTTTAATAGAAGAAACCAACCAGGTCAAGGAAACGGAGACAGAAAACAGGAAAGGGCATTCATCTGGATAGCAAGAACAGTTTAGTGTATAGCAGGGCAATGACTGTGCCTTCTGATGGGCATAAAAACAATCTTAGAGGATTTGCTGTCATTCCATATACTCCTCTTTTATAGCAGAGGAGTTAAGCACTAAAATAGTAAAAGCAATCTTCCCATCTCCAAACCTAAACTTAAACACATGTTGGCTTTCTTCTTGAGCTTGGATTAAAAACCCAAATAATCCAAAGAGGTTAACTTCTCTGCCAACCAGGGGAGTGAATATACCAGTCAATTTTTAATCCTGAGTTTTTGCTAATAGTACCAAAATAATAATTTTCATTAACCAGGATTAGTGAATGCAAACTATCCCCTATTTCAGTGCCAGAGGCAATATTATCAGCCTTGGCTAGTTGTGTTACAAATGAGTGTCATGGTTTGGTCTTAGGAAGTAATCAGAGAGAGGGAGAGATACTATGGATGATATTCAGCAAATCTCACTCTACAAGAGATGCAAATCAGTTTACACCTTAGGAGAGGTTAGTGAAGTGAGTGTACGTCGTTCTGTTGTGTTCAACTCTTTGCGACCCCATGGACTGCAGCCTGCCAGGCTCCTCTGTCCACGGAATTCTCCAGGCAAGAATACTGGAGTGGGTTACCATTTCCTTCTCCATAGGAGAGGTTGGGCTGGAGAAGGCAATGGCACCCCACTCCAGTACTCTTGCCTGGAAAATCCCATGGACGGAGGAGCCTGGTAGGCTGCAGTCCATGGGGTCACTAAAAGTCAGACATGACTGACAGACTTCACTTTCACTTTTCACTTTCATGTATTGGAGAAGGCAATGGCAACCCATTCCAGTGTTCTTGCCTGGAGAATCCCAGGGACGGGGGAGGCTGGTGGGCTGCCATCTATTGGGTCGCACAAAGTCGGACATGACTGAAGCGACTTAGCAGCAGCAGCAGTAGCAGCAGGAGAGGTTGGGAAGGGATTTATTTAAAATTCAGAACAAAGCATCACATCTTAAATGAGTGATCTCTATTCTTCTCCCTTGAAATACCTCAAGTTCCTTCTGCAATATTTTATTTTCTTCCACATTCCACCTCTTCTTAAATGCGCTGGCCCCTTATAGGTCCAAATCACTTTCACAGACTGCCTAGCTAGTGTTAGTGTTAGTCACTCAGTCATGTCCGACTCTTTGCGACCCCACAAACTGAGAAGCTCCTCTTCCATGGCATTCTCCAGGCAAGTACTCTCCTAGCTAGGCCCGGTACAAAATTCTTGAGGATCACTAACCTGCCTGGTATACAAGCTAGCTCAGATGAAGTTTCAACCTCTGCTTCATTAGAGATGAAAGTTTCCAGTAAAGCCCACTTTCAGCATGGGGAAACTTGTTTGTTTTTTGAGAAGAAAGCATTTTTAACAGAGTAGTTTAGCCATTTGCTGTCCCCAAGATTCCATGACTAGATTATCAAGGTCAGTATGAGCACGGAGAATCCAAAAATGTAATATTCAGTCAACTTCCCCCAATAATTAAATGCCCACGAAGAAGAACACAGCTGATAACAACTTCAGCCTTGAAATTCACCCTGACTGATTAATTTTGGCCCATTTTCAGACAGTACTGTCTTCATTTTCTACTTCCTCATTTTCAAATCCCCGATGCTTTGCATTGCTATGCAGTTATAGAGAAAAAGATGTGCTTAGTGTCAGTGGGGGGTACTACTGCTTAATACCAGCTGGGGCTGCTTACACTGCCTCATTCTAGGTCACAGTGACTCTCAAGAAGTGATTGCTAAATTTTCAGGATGACCATGAGACAGATAGTAGTTAAACACAGCTATTGTTGTTGTCCAGTCACTAAGTCGTGCCTGACTCTCTGTGACTCCATGGACTGTAGCCCACCAGGCTCCTCTGTCCATGGGATTCTCCAGGCAAGAATACTGGGGTGGGTTGCCATTTCCTGCTCCACTGGATCTTCCTGACCCAAGGATTGAACCCAGGTCTCATGCTTGGCAAGCGGATTCTTTACCACTAAGTCATCACAGAAGCCCAAGCACAGATTACTAAAAATTAAATTACATAATTTAGAATTTAATAAACTATAGGAAAAACCAAGGACACAAATATCNGCTCCACTGGATCTTCCTGACCCAAGGATTGAACCCAGGTCTCATGCTTGGCAAGCGGATTCTTTACCACTAAGTCATCACAGAAGCCCAAGCACAGATTACTAAAAATTAAATTACATAATTTAGAATTTAATAAACTATAGGAAAAACCAAGGACACAAATATCAGAACACTCAATTCCTAATTATTTTATAACATTGAATCATCTATACTCTTGAGGTTATTTATATTATGTTATCTGTATAGCAGAAATACTCCATAAGGTATATTACTGTGTATGTCTTCACAACTCCAAGTATAGTGATATCACATTGGTGATGAAGGATCAGCCACATTGGATGTACTTACCACAAAAATTGGCGAACACTACAAGTTAGAGCGCCCTTCCTCACCAGAAAACCACTTGTGAAACATTTAGTAGCATGCCACTAGTTAAGAACCCTAGAGAATTCTTGCCTAGAGAATCCCAGGGATGGGGGAGCCTGGTGGGCAGCCGTCTATAGGGTTGCACAGAGTCGGACACAACTGAAGTGACTTAGCAGCAGCAGTTAAGAACCCACTATTTTGAGGGTGAACCGTTGGACAGAATAAAGACTATGTTAATTTNGGGCTCCCCTGGTGGCTCAGAAGGTAAAGAGTCTGCCTGCAATGCAGGAGACCCTGGTTCAATCCCTGAGTTGGAAAGATTGCTGGAGAAGGGAATGGCTACCCACTCTAATATTCTTGCCTGGAGAATTCCTTAGACAGAGGGGCCTGGCAGGCTACAGTTCAAGAGGTCACAAAGAGTCAAACATGACTGAGTGGCTAACACTTTCAGGACTTTTTTTCTTTTTTTTAAACATAATCCAACAGAAGGAAGTGCAGGAGAGAGGAAATCTCTGTCTTTAAATAGTAGAATTTGGTCTATATTATTGTCTCAAATGATTGGCATTTTAGTCACGCTTTTATTCAGAGAGAGGAAACTTTCACTGGATGGATGATAGAGATGGACTACTACGTCAAAGCAATAACAACAGATTCTAAATCTCTCTAAACATCTAACATGAGATTAACTGAACATACATCTTAACATAACAGAAAGCATGCTGATATGCCAAAATCTATAGAAAAGGTGAAGTGGAGGTTTCCTCTGGATTATTTTGAGTTATTTCATTTTCCTAGGACCACTGTTAGTAACTGTCTTCCTACACCATTGCTATTTATTTTTTCAGCTTTATGTGCTGTCTTTTGTTACTCTGGGGCTTCCCAGCTGGCACCAGTGGTAAAGAACCTGCCTGCCAATGCAGGAGACCTAAGAGATGCAGGTTCAATCCCTGGGTTGGGAGGATCTCCTGGAGGAGGGTGTGGAAATCCAACTCCAGTATTCTTTCCAGGAGCATTCCACCGATAGAGGAGCCTGGAGGGCTATGTTCCATGGGGTCCAAAGAGTTGGACATGATTGAAGTGACAGCGCATACATCACTCGAGGCCAGTAGTTTAACTTTTTCTAATCTGTGGAGACCTTAGTTTGAATAAACTTTTATCTCTAAGCTTAATTTGAAAACAGGCTAAAAGGCATTATTCATCAGGTGAGGTCAGTGTTCTGTCCTCACTTTGTTGAGATTTTATATACATGGCTCTCACTAATACAATTATTCTCCCATTCAAGTTTTTACAGTAGCAAACTATGAAATACTATGTTCCTCAAAAAATAATAAATATTTCATATGTAACTCTATATAACTCAACTAAGCAAGTTCTGCCTGGTGAGGTCACAGCTACACACAAAAACAAAGATTATACTTGGCACATATGTTTGAGGTCCATCCTAAAATTCCACTGCAATAAGGCTAAAAACTGTACCTTGGTTATGCATTTTCTTCACACACCTTCAATTAAATAACAAACCAAGATTACTGATAAAATTTGAAAACTGCCTTCAGAAAATACCTTTTAACAGATAAAACTCACATTTTTTCAAGTCAAATGTCACTACTCTATGACTTATAACCAATTAATTTTAAAAAATGCCAGTTATTTGAAGGCATGTGCAACAATCTGGTCTTTGAGGAAGACATCAAATACCAACATTCCTGAGATTGTTAGGACAGGATCATAATCTCAGTTGCTTCAAAGAAAAAACGTACTGTTTTTTCTCCAGTGATTTCTATGACTGCTGGTCTATTGGAATCATGAAATAACACATTGTGTTTAGTTTTGAAAATATGATAGCTTGCAGGTACTCATTATTAACACCATGACACTGGTGTTGCCTAAGGAGGATTAATCTTGACATGAACATTAGATTTTTGTAATCAAAGGTACATCATGACTACAATGAACCTCATTGGATCTCAGAATTGTGGATCTCAGAATTCATGTAGG
Organism: Neotragus moschatus; assembly: GCA_006410615.1. Lineage (NCBI taxonomy): Eukaryota > Metazoa > Chordata > Mammalia > Artiodactyla > Bovidae > Neotragus > Neotragus moschatus. Next base: position 3,919,821 of record SJYA01000587.1, read on the forward strand.
ACTTCTATAAACAAAGTCTCCTAGTGACCATAAATACACATACTCACTTACATACCCAAGACACACATGTTTTTGTATCTGAAATGCCATTTAAAGTGACTACTTTAATAAAAACACAGTATACCAAATTTGGAAAAAAGACTATGTGACATCAGGGAACAGACTGTTTGCTTCTTCACTATTTTACTGAAAAATCCAATAGGTACAAGGGAGTCTCCAGATAATTTGATTTTTTTCCCCTTTATCAATATTTTAGACTATATGCTGGTATAGCACTCTTAAGGACAAAAGCAGTACCTGAAGTGAGATGGCAAAGTTGGAAAAAGTTCATATTTGTGTTTTATTTTCAGTCATTGGAAAAGAAAACAAATACTGGTGTTCAAGAATTAGGGGCACATGGGAGAATTTGGAAGCCGCTTCAGAAATAAATGCAATCCAATAAAAGTGAACACTGTAAAGTCGTCAGCACACTGCACGTAATCCAGCAAATGAAAACGTGTGTGACAAAGAGATGCTGATAAGGAAGAAAGTGCCAAAGTTTCAAACCAAAATTTTTAAATAATCCAGAGACATGAACTAAATAAGTAAACGAAATAAAAATGCATGCTCACTTGTTTTGTTTAATGTATAAAAAACTTAAGTGGTCAGATTTAAATTATATCTAGGTAAGCCTGGAGGAGGAAATGACAACCCACTCCAGTGTTGATACCAAGACAATCCCTTGACAGAGGAGCCTGGGGGGTTATAGTCCATGGGGTCACAGAGAGCAGGACACGACTGAGCAGGAGCACGCATGCAGCTTAGGTAAGAATGCCAAATAGTTTGCAAGTAGGCCAAGAAAGTGGGAAGAGATGTTTTTGAAGGAAGGGACTCAAAATAGTTTACCTACATAGATCATTTGATAATGGCCTCTTACTTGTTTAAAATTGCCCATTGAAACACACTGCAATCTCAAAGGAGCTCTTGGGTCAACTGACTACCAAAACATGACCACATTCAGCACATATGCATCTGGATATGGATATATCTTAATATAATACCTTGATATGGCTTAAAGATAAAAAGTCATAAAGGAAAATAAGTCACTACATTTTCAAGGGGGATATGGTCAGTAAGGTTAAATCAGTGGTTTTCAACTCTAGCATGAGACTATTTTTTCTCCAGATGAGCTCTCATCACACATCAGAACGCCATATATTCAGGAAGTATTACAAATTAGTTGGGTAACACTAAAGAATTATTCCATGTTTAAACAGCATCAGATCAGTGGGAGTTCATTTTCAGTGTGTAATGTGTTATGACAAGGGTGCATACAACCAACTGCAAATCAGAATAGTTAAGGAAGAGAAGAGACACTGAAGGCAAGAGCTAGGAGGTTGAGTAGGTATTGGCAATATGATATCTCTTACGAAAAATGTCGACAGAGCGGCAGGAGACTGTTGATCATATGAGTCATAACACATAACATAACAAAAAACCTTGTTAAAAAAAAGATGACATTTCTGAGTTAATGAGTGAAAAGAATAAGGACAATTTCCAAATTTATGAAACACGTGGCAATAAATGCTGAACATGAACATTAAACCTTTCTCATGTTAACAAATATGGAAAGTAGAAAGACTGGCTGTTATCTCAGAGGAGATTACAGATAATCAGGAGTCAGTTAAGATATTATGGAGAGAAGGAACTGTATTGTCTTGCTGCCAACTTTGAATGGTACAGTGATTTCATAATAAAGCCTATGAGGATTAATGTGAGAGTATTTTCAAAGTCCCTTAGAGAAAAGTGTTATACAAGCATAACATCTAGCTATTAACAAGTGTCTACATATTTTAATAACATAAACTCTCATTCTGAAAACATTTGAGGAACTATGTTAACAACCTCCACTTTAATTCACATACTTGTCAGTAATTTACATAGTATATTATTAAGAACTCTCATCAGCACATCAGAACTTGAGAAATAGTGAACAGACTTCTACTATAGTTTGGAGGCTGGGCTTCTACAACTAATATAAAAAAGGCATCTGGTATGATTGAGAAAGCTATCTAGAACAGGTAATTGTTACGATAACACAGAACTCAAATTTCTTTCTCCACCCTAGCAATTCAACTTTTAATAAGGGTATTTCACTCTGGCAGAGAGGCAGTGAACTTTCACAGATCTTTGCAGTATTGAACACAACCCTTGGAGAGCATATGTCTGTGTACTTGATACTCACAGAAGTCTGAGCTCTCATGATTCTTTAAGCTTCTTACTTAGGAATCTGCTGCATAGTCTTTGGGAATGAGTATGTATCATCAGAGGCCATATGATGGGTTCTTGCTCTTTCAAGGAATTTGCTTCCCAGGAATGGAGGACAGGTTATGAAAAATCTAAGAGGAGGTCGGGAAGCAGAAGCACTCCTCATAGTCAAGAGACTGCCCCAGTGCAACTCCCATCTGACTTAGAATTAAAACACACACACACACAATACACACACACACACACACACACACAACTGAAAGTCTTAAAGGATTATTTTCTCAATTAGTGGATATTTTTACTAAATCTAGATATCCTTACTTTGCAGTGTCTTTGGATATTAATGATAATAAGGGAATAAAATTCCAAAAGAATTTTATTATTTTTCCAAAGGAAGAAAATTGTGACCCCATTACTTGTGTAATTTATGTAAGTCTATTTTTCTGCTATCAAGGAGAGTATTTTATGTCTGTATTCAATAATAAACAGTTATTGGATTTTGGAAGGGTGGAAGTTTCATCAGTACNATAAATGCAATCCAATAAAAGTGAACACTGTAAAGTCGTCAGCACACTGCACGTAATCCAGCAAATGAAAACGTGTGTGACAAAGAGATGCTGACAAGGAAGAAAGTGCCAAAGTTTCAAACCAAAATTTTTAAATAATCCAGAGACATGAACTAAATAAGTAAACGAAATAAAAATGCATGCTCACTTGTTTTGTTTAATGTATAAAAAACTTAAGTGGTCAGATTTAAATTATATCTAGGTAAGCCTGGAGGAGGAAATGACAACCCACTCCAGTGTTGATACCAAGACAATCCCTTGACAGAGGAGCCTGGGGGGTTATAGTCCATGGGGTCACAGAGAGCAGGACACGACTGAGCAGGAGCACGCATGCAGCTTAGGTAAGAATGCCAAATAGTTTGCAAGTAGGCCAAGAAAGTGGGAAGAGATGTTTTTGAAGGAAGGGACTCAAAATAGTTTACCTACATAGATCATTTGATAATGGCCTCTTACTTGTTTAAAATTGCCCATTGAAACACACTGCAATCTCAAAGGAGCTCTTGGGTCAACTGACTACCAAAACATGACCACGTTCAGCACATATGCATCTGGATATGGATATATCTTAATATAGTACCTTGATATGGCTTAAAGATAAAAAGTCATAAAGGAAAATAAGTCACTACATTTTCAAGGGGGATATGGTCAGTAAGGTTAAATCAGTGGTTTTCAACTCTAGCATGAGACTATTTTTTCTCCAGATGAGCTCTCATCACACATCAGAACACCATATATTCAGGAAGTATTACAAATCAGTTGGGTAACACTAAAGAATTATTCCATGTTTAAACAGCATCAGATCAGTGGGAGGTCATTTTCAGTGTGTAATGTGTTATGACAAGGGTGCATACAACCAACTGCAAATCAGAATAGTTAAGGAAGAGAAGAGACACTGAAGGCAAGAGCTAGGAGGTTGAGTAGGTATTGGCAATATGATATCTCTTACGAAAAATGTCGACAGAGCGGCAGGAGACTGTTGATCATATGAGTCATAACACATAACATAACAAAAAACCTTGTTAAAAAAAAGATGACGTTTCTGAGTTAATGAGTGAAAAGAATAAGGACAATTTCCAAATTTATGAAACACATGTGGCAATAAATGCTGAACATGAACATTAAACCTTTCTCATGTTAACAAATATGGAAAGTAGAAAGACTGGCTGTTATCTCAGAGGAGATTACAGATAATCAGGAGTCAGTTAAGATATTATGGAGAGAAGGAACTGTATTGTCTTGCTGCCAACTTTGAATGGTACAGTGATTTCATAATAAAGCCTATGAGGATTAATGTGAGAGTATTTTCAAAGTCCCTTAGAGAAAAGTGTTATACAAGCATAACATCTAGCTATTAACAAGTGTCTACATATTTTAATAATATAAACTCTCATTCTGAAAACATTTGAGGAACTATGTTAACAACCTCCACTTTAATTCACATACTTGTCAGTAATTTACATAGTATATTATTAAGAACNTTTTCAAAGTCCCTTAGAGAAAAGTGTTATACAAGCATAACATCTAGCTATTAACAAGTGTCTACATATTTTAATAATATAAACTCTCATTCTGAAAACATTTGAGGAACTATGTTAACAACCTCCACTTTAATTCACATACTTGTCAGTAATTTACATAGTATATTATTAAGAACTCTCATCAGCACATCAGAACTTGAGAAATAGTGAACAGACTTCTACTATAGTTTGGAGGCTGGGCTTCTACAACTAATATAAAAAAGGCATCTGGTATGATTGAGAAAGCTATCTAGAACAGGTAATTGTTACGATAACACAGAACTCAAATTTCTTTCTCCACCCTAGCAATTCAACTTTTAATAAGGGTATTTCACTCTGGCAGAGAGGCAGTGAACTTTCACAGATCTTTGCAGTATTGAACACAACCCTTGGAGAGCATATGTCTGTGTACTTGATACTCACAGAAGTCTGAGCTCTCATGATTCTTTAAGCTTCTTACTTAGGAATCTGCTGCATAGTCTTTGGGAATGAGTATGTATCATCAGAGGCCATATGATGGGTTCTTGCTCTTTCAAGGAATTTGCTTCCCAGGAATGGAGGACAGGTTATGAAAAATCTAAGAGGAGGTCGGGAAGCAGAAGCACTCCTCATAGTCAAGAGACTGCCCCAGTGCAACTCCCATCTGACTTAGAATTAAAACACACACACACACACACACACACACACACACACAACTGAAAGTCTTAAAGTATTATTTTCTCAATTAGTGGATATTTTTACTAAATCTAGATATCCTTACTTTGCAGTGTCTTTGGATATTAATGATAATAAGGGAATAAAATTCCAAAAGAATTTTATTATTTTTCCAAAGGAAGAAAATTGTGACCCCATTACTTGTGTAATTTATGTAAGTCTATTTTTCTGCTATCAAGGAGAGTATTTTATGTCTGTATTCAATAATAAACAGTTATTGGATTTTGGAAGGGTGGAAGTTTCATCAGTACATAATAGTTTTCAATTTTCAAATCAAAATTCATTGTTCATCACAATACTATAAAAATCAAATTGACTTTTGGAAAATGATAGGAAGCCAATTCACTTTATCTGGAAAATTGATACCCCTTTTCCCATTGCCTTCTACTTCCATTTAATTCTGAAGGGGTATGTAAGTGAAAGGGAAATGAAAGAAACAAACAACATGACCTAGGACACCAAGAAAAGATAAATATCTGTTTCCACTAAGGTAATGGTGGTACCTTACAATTATGATCAGTCTTTGAGGCTGGCATCTGCCTCTGCAGTATGATACTAAGGGTAGTAGAAATAAGCCCAGGTTGATAATTCTTCATGTATTTCCTTTCTTTTTTAAAAAACAGCATATTAATAAGACTTGGAAAGATTAATTTACATGCAATGAAAATAAAAAAGAGGCAGATTGTCGTTATCCAATGAAACGGAAACTTATCTTCAACGATCCAGAGAAAAGAATCAGAAGCAGGGGGAGTAATTAAAAATGAGATTTAGTGCTTACGAGTTACACGACTTTTCATCCAAAATCTTAAGTGATAGAGTACGTATCATTTTAAGAAAAGGGAATTAATTTTACAGGATAAAACTCTCTTTCTTTCATTGATAGCTGTAGTATTCCATTCATATGTGTGAAAAACTGTCTTCTTTTAGGAATTAAATGTTTTATGCGTCTGAAGTAAAAATAGAAGAGTAACAGGCTTGACAATAAGGAGAGGGAAGTAGAGAAAAAATGAGCCAGAGGCTGTGATTTTCTAGCTTACTTACTCCAAGTGTCTGAGCTTTGAATCTAATTTGTAAGTGATATTGACTACTAGGAGAGTAATAGGGTGGCCTTTTATATAGTTAAAGGAGCCTCTTGATGAGAGTGAAGGGGAAGAATCAAAAAGTCAGCTTAAGACTGAATATTAAAAAAGAAAAAACAACCTAAGATCATGGCATCTGGCCCCACTACATGGAAAATAGAAGGGGGAAAGGTGGAAGTAGTGACAGCTTTCCTCTTCTTAGTCTCCAAAATCACTGCAGACGGTGACTGGAGTCATGAAATTAGAAGACAGTTGTCTCTTGGCATGGAAGCGATCACAAACCTAGACTGTGTTGAAAAGCAGAGACTTTACTCCACTGACAAAGATCTGTATAGTCAAGGCTATGGTCTTCCCGGTGGTCACATATGGTTGTGAGACCTGGACCATAAAGAAGGAAGAACGCCAAAAATTGATGCCTTTGAACCGTGGTGCTGGAGAAGACAACTGAAAATCCTCGGACAGTAGAGTCAAACCAATCAATCTTAAGGGAGAACAACCCTAAATATTCACTGGAAGAACTGATGCTGAAGCTCCAATATTTTGGTCATCTGATGCAAACAGATAACTCATTGGTAAAGTCCCTGATGTTGGGAAAGATTGAGGGCAGGAGGAGAAGCGGGCATCAGAGGATGACCTGGCTGGATTATATCACTGATGCAATGAACATGAACTTGGGCAAACTCCAGGAGACGGTGAAGGACAGGGAGGCCTGGCGTGGTGCAGTCCATATGCTCACAAAAAAATTGACACGACTGGGTGGCTGAACAACAACAATAAGGTGGCATTTATTTTAAGAAACCTGTAATCTTATACTCAAACTATTAATCATCTACCACAGGAAAATTAACATTCTTAGTTTTCATGTTCAGAAATTGACTCAAATAAGATGAACCTACTTTTCTTAGATAAAAAATCAGAGATTAGAGAAAAGTAGAAATAGGAATATAAGGTGAGGCAGTTGAGGTAAATCAATACCTTTTCCTATCCTCATTTGCAAATAAAATGTTTGGTTAAAAAGATATAGTAGAACTGCATCAGGTATGCATTCAGTAATCCACAACTGACTAAGCGGTGAAATCTACTAGTTTAGATTATCTCTTCAAACATTCATATTTTAAATTTACAACACTTGAGATCTACTGGAAATCTGATAGCCTCTGTTTTACTTGCTTTTAATTTAGCAAAGGTTAACTCACACCCAATAATCACCTCTAACAACTAGGAAAAACGTCCTTTTCTCCTGTTTCTGGTGAATGGTTTTCTCTCTCACAAAATTTCAAAATAAAAGGTTTTCCTTTGCACAAAACAGAAAGAGCCATTCAACTCTACAGCTCTAAGACTGTGTATCTCTTCCCACTGCCCTCCTCTTAAGCAGAATGCAAGTGAACGGTAAAGGAAAGGAAAAAACAACATGACCTTAGGAAAGCAAGAGAAGTGTTAGGTGCTCTGTTGGTTCGACTCTCTGTGACCCCATGGATTGCAGCCCGCCAGACTCCTCTGTCCGTGGAATTCTCCAGTCAAGAATACTGGAGTGGGTTGCCATTTCCTTCTCCAATCAAGAGAATATATATGCATATATATTTCCATTAAAGGTAAGAGCGATACCTTGTAGCTATGACCAGTCTTTCAAGCTGGCATCCACCTCTATGGTATGATACTAAGGATGGTAGGAAAATAACTAAACTTGATAAATCTTCATGTATTTACTTTCTCTTTCAAAAAAAAAAAGCAAACTTGAGAATTCCCAATGAATATGTAAATATATCCACTAGCTGGAGTGAGTGCTATGAAGGTAGAGTGGGGACTGGTGAGTTTTGGGGACAGAGGTATGGAGGCACAACATTTCCTAGGGGCTCAGCCAAGAGGAAGAGAAAAGACATCTTAAATATCACTCTGGGAAAACACCAAAAGTAAACACATTCATCCATTTACAGTTTTGCTGTGGAGTCATGAGATGCTACTCAGAATCCTTGCTCATGCTGCAAACTGACCAACCTTGTAAGTAGAAAGTTGAAGAGCAAGCTCCACAGGTCAGCTTCTCTGCTTTCCTTTCAGGGAGTAAATTTCTACTCTTTAGGGATCACAATGTAAAATGCATACTTTTGGTGTGCATGGGAAAGGGAAAGAGGCTGAATAAAATGTGGAATTGCCATCTCCTGCTCTACCAGACAACCAATCCAGAAATGTACATGTAAAAATGTAAATGCTTGCAAGAAGCCTCTTCTTTTAAAAAAATCCATTACTTTCTGACTGTCAGCATATTTGAAAAATAAAGATCCTTTCCAATTTCTTTGAAGCTAACAGAATCTGTTTCTTAGTGATTGTGTCAGAGGTTTCAAAACTGTTGCTCTCAGTTTTTTCCTTAACATTTAAGAATCTGTTTCATTTTTGAGTCTGTCAAAGACTTTTTAACAAATTGGAATATTGTTGCTCATTCAGTTAGATTTTTTTTTTCCTGGATGAACACGATACAACAAATCTGTTTTGGTGTCTCTAAAATCAGTTTTGGCTTATTAAAATAGTTAAATATCGGTTGCTCTTTTTAAGGTTTTGGGGTTTCTTTTGAAACTGAATTATTTTTGTTTTTGCCCTCTGTGTCAGGGCATTGGCTTTATAACTAAGTGGACCAACAATTTTCTCCATAATCAGATGCTCAGTTAATAAGAAATGACAAGTATATTACACTCCTGGCTCTTTCAGAATTACCACAGTATAGTCAATGAATTGTTACTAAGGACACTGTCAAAATATAATGGTTTTAAGGACTCATTGGGGAACAGCAAAAAGAAAAAAAAATGACATATCGAATATTATCAGATATAAATGATTAGGACGCATTCATTCTTGTGGTTTACATTTTATGTTTTATCTAGTGTAAAATCTGAAAAAATTATTTTCTATGAAACATGCACAATGAAAATGCTGCTAGTGAGATTATCACTGATGAGTTACCAGGAGAACTATTATATTTAGCAAATGTATAAATATATCTATTTTTTGTAATGATCTACTTTATATGCTAGAAATGCTTAATAAGTGCTTATATACTATTTCTAAAAATTTACCCTGATTAAAATCAATTTACACAGTATTTTAATCTCTTTTAAGTAACTTTACTATTTTCAGCACCAAAATGTCCAGAAAAAGAAGAAATTGATGGAAGAAGCCAGATACGCTGGTTTCTGTCAGAAATGGCTATTTTGGGCACACATAACCTTTTCTTAAAAATTATAATCTCATAACCCATCAGAATATCTCTAAAAGTCAATACCTAGACAATTTAAAAAGAAATTTAAGGGTTAGAGTTTAATCTCTTAAACATTTAAGAGCAAATTGAAGATTCTATCTAGATGCTCATCAGCATCGTATAATTCAAACAGTTTCAGTTACTAAAGGACATTAAAAGGAGATAAAATATTATTTTAAATTGTTAAGTCCTTTTAAAGACAAACAGGAAGAGAGAAACATCCGCCAGGATGAATCACAGACAACATTCAATATATTATCATCATTATTGTTATCACTGATTTTGATAAGCATAATATTCACAATAGTCAGACAAAGTAAGACTTCCATCATTATCTCCCTTCTTCCTGCTGGAGTACTGAATTCTGAGGCCATTACACTATATTATGCATAGATTAGCCACCGTAGTAAAGTAAGTTATATGATACCAATTTGTTCTGTCAAATAAATGACCCACCATCAGGTAGAGACATCTGGTTCCTACCTTGCATATAATGTGTTATCACTTTAGTGCAATCAATGAAATACTGTGCCTCAAATGATATTACTCATCATTTACTGGAATTGCTTAAAAATAGTCTAAAAATAATTGTAACAATTACCCATGACAATCCGTCAAACAGTTAATGCCATGTAGATGTGATAGGAAAGAATGCAAGACGTGTGTTCCAATATTTAAAGGAAAAGAAGTCAAATTCCAAGTTAAATTACTATTCATACACCTAAAGCACTGCATTCCTGATTCTGTTTTCTGTTAGCACTCTATCCCTTACAACAAGTGGATACCTTTGTCTGGAATACTCTCTTTTAACTGTTACTTTAACTAGGTTAGTTGGCATTTTTCAATCCTCTTTAGTCATATTAATTGTAAATCTCTGTAACATTTTTTCTTCCCAATTAACCCGCATATTTCTTGAGGAAGTGTGTTTGATTCATTTTTGGAAATCTAGGGTTCCTAAAATACTAGATCTTTATCAGAACTCAATAAATGCTCCTGAATACTGCAATATACATGCTGTGCTGTACTCAGTCGCTTCAGTTGTGTCTGCTCTTTGCGACCTTATGGACTGTAGCCAGGCTCCTCTCTCCATGGGATTTTCCAAGCAAGAATACTGGAATGGGTTGCCATGACCTACTCAGGGGATCTTGCTGACCAAGGGATCAAAACTGCCTCTCCTGCATTGCAGGTAGATTCTTTACTGCTGAGCCACCGAGGAAGTCCACAATATATATCGGGTTGGCCAAAAATTTGCTCATTTTTTCCATGTCAACTTACAGAAAATATACAAACAAACTTATTAGCGAATCCTACACACAGACACACACACACACAGACACACACACGCACGCACACACATATATTGCAGTAGTTCAGGAGGATATTAAGGACCCAGATTAATATTGGGTGGTATTTAAAACTTTAAAAATGCTGGATAGGATAAATATTAAAAAGGATCATTTTTTATATCTAATTATGTATAGTAGTTGGAGGTAAATATCTATAATAGACAATAATATTCAGTAGTGGATATGACTGTTCACCATGCAGTATGCAATATCTCATTTGATCTTCACATTAATCCATGAAGTAGCTAATATTTTCTCCACCTTATATATGAGACATCTCATTACAGAGAGCGTAAGCATCTGTACTTGACAGAATACATTAGGAGAAATATGAAATATCAGAGAAGGAAATAGTTTGGATGCATACATAATGTCTCTATCATATTTTACGGTGAAATTTCAAAAGACACATCCATACTTATATAGAAATAATGATGAAACTTATATATAACGTCTATGTTATATATATATCTCACACACTAGTAAAGTAATGCTCAAAATTCTCCAAGCCAGGCTTCAGCAATATGTGAACTGTGAACTTCCAGATGTTCAAGATGGTTTTAGAAAAGGGAGAGGAACCAGAGATCAAATTGCCAACATCCGCTGGATCATGGAAAAAGCAAGAGAGTTCCAGAAAAACATCTATTTCTGCTTTATTGACTATGCCAAAGCTTTTGACCGTGGGTCACAATAAACTGTGGAAAATTCTGAACGAGAAGGGAATACCAGACCACCTGACCTGACTCTTGAGAAACCTATATGCAGGTCAGGAAGCAACAGTTAGAACTGGACATGGAACAACAGACTGGTTCCAAATAGGAAAAGGAGAACGTCAAGGCTATATATCGTCACTCTGCTCATTTAACTTCTAGGCAGAGTACATCATGAGAAACGCTGGACTGGAAGAAACACAAGCTGGAATCAAGATTGCCAGGAGAAATATCAATAACCTCAGATATGCAGATGTCACCACCCTTATGGCAGAAAGTGAAGAGGAACTAAAAAGCCTCTTGATGAAAGTGAAAGAGGAGAGTGAAAAAGTTGGCTTAAAGCTTAACATTCAGAAAACGAAGATCATGGCATCCAGTCCCATCACTTCACGGAAAATAGATGGAGAAACAGTGGAAACAGTGTCAGACTTAATTTTGGGGGGGCTCCAAAATCACTGTAGATGATGACTGCAGCCATGAAATTAAAAGACGCTTACTCCTTAGAAGGAGAGTTATGACCAACCTAGACACCATATTAAAAAGCAAAGACATTACTTTTCCAACAAAGNGAAGCACAGGCTGGAATCAAGATTGCCAGGAGAAATATCAATAACCTCAGATATGCAGATGTCACCACCCTTATGGCAGAAAGTGAAGAGGAACTAAAAAGCCTCTTGATGAAAGTGAAAGAGGAGAGTGAAAAAGTTGGCTTAAAGCTTAACATTCAGAAAACGAAGATCATGGCATCCAGTCCCATCACTTCACGGAAAATAGATGGAGAAACAGTGGAAACAGTGTCAGACTTAATTTTGGGGGGGCTCCAAAATCACTGTAGATGATGACTGCAGCCATGAAATTAAAAGACGCTTACTCCTTAGAAGGAGAGTTATGACCAACCTAGACACCATATTAAAAAGCAAAGACATTACTTTTCCAACAAAGGTCCATCTAGTCAAGGCTATGGTTTTTCCAGTAGTCATGTATGGATGTGAGAGTTGGACTGTGAAGAAAGCTGAGTACCAAAGAATTGATGCTTTTGAGCTGTGGTGTTGGAGAAGACTCTTGAGAGTCCCTTGGACTGCAAGGAGATCCAACCAGTCCATTCTAAAGGAGATCAGTCCTGGGTGTTCTTTGGAAGGAATGATGCTAAAGCTGAAACTCCAGTACTTGGCCACCTCATGCAAAGAGCTGACTCATTGGAAAAGACTCTGATGCTAGGAGGGATTGGGGGCAGGAGGAGAAGGGGACGACAGAGGATGAGATGGCTGGATGGCATCACTGACTCGATGGATGTGAGTCTGAGTGAACTCCAGGAGTTGGTGATGGACAGGGAGGCCTGGTGTGCTGCGATTCATGGGGTCGCAAAGAGTTGGACACGACTGAGCCACTGAACTGAACTGATAACATCTATATGATAGCAATCTCTTTTTAAGGAGCAGATATTTTTAAAATGATGAAACAAATAAAGAAGCATAAAACTTAAATTTAACTGCTTTAGAATTTGGCCAGTCTAACACTGACTTCTAGACAGGCGTTACCTGTCTCCACAGTCATAATGGTGCTAGAAGGGTAACAGAAGACATTTGAAACGATGACTCAATTATCTTGTAGCTAGAACTTTTAGCACTTCTGAGGCATCATATATGCTCTTATGAAAATGTCAGAAATAGTAGAAGATGCCTTAATCTAGTAATCAACCTGCCAACTGTTCAAAAATCATATGTGAGTTTTTCGGAAAAGGGCAGAGAAAAGGATAATAGAATGTTTTTTATTCACATGGAAAATGTAAAGGTACAAGGTATAAGTTTAAAGTAATACTATTACTTCTGCTACTCAGATATAGCTTAAAGGATTATCATTAAAACTATATTAGCAAATAACTATGTAAATGAGATTTTTGAAAAATATTGTTATAATATTTTCCAGACGAAAAATATAAATTTAGATGTCCTGTTATGCCTCCCTAGCCACTAAAATTATGTTTGACCTTGACTAAATCACATAATATTTCCTGTACTTTAGTTTTCCTGAGAAATGTGCCAGTTTGCAGGGTAGGCAGGTGTTGATATATTTGAAAATTTAAAAGGTGAAAAATAATGACAAAGCATTATTCTTACTTTACTGTGACCAATAAAAAAAATAAAGTCAATTGTGGAAGCAATCAAATTATTGAAATCTCAGGGAAAGATGGGATGGACAATTTTTTTTTCTCCCATGAGTTTAAACTGATTAAAAAAAATGCAACATTTGGCTGTATAGAAATTATAGCCTGTATTTTATCAGTTGGTTTCTCTTGGTTTAGGGTGAAAGTAGGGGTCAAATTTTCAGAAGCTTTTGTCGCTTTGGAATAAGTATTATTTTTAAATATATGATTCAAAAAAAAAAAAAGAATCCACAGCTTTATCCAGCCAGAGTTTCTCTTTCCAGCTTTGTAAAATAGGAAAAGAATCCTACTGGGCAATGAAAGAGACAATTTCTTCCAATCCCTCTTCCAAATTCCCTGTTGTTTTGAGCCTGGGTATTAGCCAGCTGTCTCAGAAATCCCAACTCCCACTTGGCATCTCTAGGTGATTAAAGGCAAAATGACTTTATGGCCAGGTAGAATATACAAAGATACCAGAAACCTAGAGTATTTGTCCTGGAGAAAAAAAAAAATGTTTTTTTTTCCTATATTATTTATTTTTTAAAATATTCATTGCAGTATAGTTCTTTTACAATGTTGTATTAATTTCTACTGTAAGCAAACGGAATCATCTATACCTATACATACATCCCTTCTTTTTTTTTGAATTTCCCTTCCCAGCACCACAGCGCACTGAGTAGAGATCTCTGAGCTAGGTTCTCATTACTTATCTATTTCATACATAGTATCAATAGTGTATATATGAACGGGGGAAGGGGGTGATGGTGAGATAAATTGGAAGATTGGCATTGACGCATATACAGTAAAGAATATTTTTTATCTGTCCTCTTAATTAAATTAAAGCTTAATTTGAAGTAGAATCAAAAGTAAGGAAGAAGAAATTCAGGGGGAAAAAGGTTTATAGCAAAAATGATTCTCATATTTTTGAAAATCTGTGTTTTGCAAAATTAAGATGAGTAAAACTTAGAATAAATTAGCTAATTTTCCTAACACTTCTGAATAGTTTCTCATTATGTTTTTTCTTTTGAAAATGATATTTGTAAATCATAATTCATTTATATTACTATGCATTCTATTCACAAACTGAAAGCTATACAGAAATCACTAAATTATACTAGAATCAAGAGAAAAGCTGATAAAAAAAATCCTTTCATAATAATTAGAAAATTTATTTCAAAATAATCTAAAAACTAAAACATGTATATATTACAGAATTTATATGCAGATAACATATTCAGTAACAGGGTTGTATTGGAACCATGAGCACATGCTGTATGCTTATTTTTTAATGTAGAACTAGAAATAATATCTATTTTTGTGGAATAAGGTATGGGGTGGCATATTTTTTATAAGTATTTAAAGAACAGAAACTTTGAGTGGCTGAAGAGTGTAGTGGCAGTTTTATTATTGCCAGGGTCTTGATCAAACAGATAAGATTCATAAATCTTGAATTAGCCTCCTCATTTGTCGGAAGACTGTAACATTTGCCTTTTTAGAACACTGAAACAGCCTCAAAGGGAAAAACCATGTCAGGACATAATTCTTTTTTGCCTCGCCTTGTGTAAATTATTTATAGTGTAAATTATAAAATGTTCTACATTGATGTTTAGAGATTTGTCCTATTAAAGATATCCATTGTTATTTTTGTTCTGATAAAATGGATTATGTTGTATTACAGGGGACCAGGAAGACCCATCTCAAGTAATTTAAGATTTTAAATTAGCCTTTGCCCATTTAAACTTTACTGTGAGCATCCAGCAAAAAGTTGTATTTAATAATAGCATCATTGAATCTTTCCTTATCAATGAATTTTGGGGAATGAGTTGGAAAAATCCTTCAAATGCATTAAAAATTAAATTAAAAGACTCTAAACCAACTGTCAGAGAGTGCTTCCAGCTGGAGCATTCATAATGCAATAAAATTAGAATGTTGGGAAGAAAAACACACTCTGTACAAATGTACTTGATTTAAAAGTCAGACTTCACATTTCAAAGTTCCTGATATTTCTGCCGAGCTTCTGCTATGCATGCCCACAGAGGTACAATTTCAAGTCACAGAAGAGTGTCCTGCTAAATGTAAAATCTTTTGCACTCCATTACCCAAAGACAGGAGGACTCAAATAGCTTTGTTGACGACCATGGTGCTTTGTTGCCATTAAGATAGCTTAACCAAACAAGGAACCCCGGCAAATATTTAAAGTTTACCTTTTAATCTACAGAAACAAGAAACCAAGAACTTTTCCAAGAAAAAAAAAAGGCAGAGGGGTAACTATAATCTAAAAATATTTTTAGCCATTTTGTAGATGACCTTGATAATAATATGAATGATGGTGATGAGAACAGTTCTCATATCCTCAACATCTGCTACATACTAAATGTCTACACTTGAATCGTTATAAAAACTCTAGGGTAGGTATCCCTGTTGTCTCCATTTCATATAGCAGAAGACTGAAGAGCAGAAATGTTAGGTTATCTGACAAGTCACAGCAAGGACACGGCTGAGCCCACTCAGGAGCTCAGACAGGCCTTCCGACAAAGTTGTTACCTTTGACCATCATATCATTTCACATAATTAAAGATATTCAAATTGCTTCCCAGAAAATATATTACCTGTTATCTCTGTAACATATTTTTATTTCAGAAGTTTGCAGACCTCCCAATAAACTATTTGCCTTTAACTGTCTCCACCCACAAGGAAGTCACCTCTGAAATGCAGCTGACTGCAGGAGGAAAGAGGCTTGGAATCATGCTCCTCCACGTAGGAAATAAAAACAACTTTAATTGCTTCTCATACCTAAAAATGTAACAACCGCAGTTAGAGGTTGGTCTGGTCATTTAAAACAACCCTTTATTTTTTTACAGTGTGTGTTACGGAGATTTTTAACGAGCACAGTTGGACTGGGGAAGCTTTCTATTTCTGAAAGCCTCAGAATATCTCCAGTTTCTTGGTGTTCCCTCACAGTGCATTAGAATATGCATTCACTTAAGCCCAAGGACACAACTTATTGACACATCTTTTGACAGTCCATATTTCGTCCCCTAAGAAGTCTCAAATTTAGGGAATGTTATTTCTTCTCCTTGCATTAGGAAAGGATCCAAATCTATGTGACTAAAAAATATCTAACTGATTCCATTTCTGTTGAGCTTTTTTTTGGTTTTTATCTTGGTGATAAATTCGAAGTTAGATTTGGAAACTCATTTAATATTCCTTTTGATTTCAATGATTAAGCACAGAATTCATATATTCAAAAAGGTAAAAAGCACTAGGATAATTATCCTTTAAGGAAAAGGCTTTGGCATCAGCAGATAATGACCAAGTTTAGATATCATTCTTCTTAAGACTATGGAGTATATGAATTATACCGCTTTTATCATAAACTGTGTAGCTAGCACCCAATATCATCCAGAAAAAATTAGCTGAAATAATTTTATATATGTTTAAAAAGAAATGCTTCATTTTAAAAATGTACTTGTTTATTGTCTTTGGCTATACTGAGTCTTTACGGCTGCACAGGCTTTTTCTCTACTCATGGCAATCAGGGACTACTTTCTAGTTGTGGTGTGTGGGCTTCTCATTGCAGTGGCTTCTCTTGTTGCAAAGTACAGGATCAAGGGCATGTGGGTTGCAGCAGTTGCAGCTCCCAGGCTCTAGAGCACAGACTCAATAGTTGAGGTACATAGGCTTAGTTGCTTCATAGCATGTGGGATCTTCCCAGATCAGAGATCAAACCCATGTTTCCTGCACCAGCAGGTGGATTTTTTACCCCTGAGCTATTACGGAAACAAAAAGCACTTTATTTCTAAAGTCATATTTAATTCAATTTAATTCCATTACTGGATCAAGCACATCCACTGTATCAAAAAAAAAAAAGAAGAAGAAGAAGAAGGGTCTGTGAGGGATGTAATGATGAACAAGATTATACCCTACTGTAAAGAAAATGATGTTCACACAAAGGAGATGAGACATGAGTATAAATAGCTTTGATATAGAGCGTAAAAAGTAACCCAAACAGGTAAAAGATAGGGTGGGACAGACCAGAAGCTAACTGCCATCTTCTGACACATCTGACATCATCTCTTCCTGCCACTGTCCCCCTCAGTCAGCTTCAGGCAGATTAACCTCATCGTTTTGTTAAATAACCAGGTACTCTTCAATACGCCCTGGCGGCTCAGATGGTAAAGAATCTGACTGCAATATAGGAGACCCTGATTCGATCCCTATGTCAGTATGATCTCCTGGAGAAGCAAGTGGCAACCCACTCCAGTATTCTTCCTGGAGAATTCCATGGATAGAGGATCCTGGTGGGCTACATACAGTCCATGGGGTCACAAAGAGTTGTATATGATGGAGTAACACTTTCACTTTCACACACTGAACAGTTATTTGTTGACTGCACAAATGCAGTATTGATTAGTTTTAGAGGGATTATTTGGACAAAATAATAAAAAGCTTAAGATAGTAGCTTGAATATTGTAAGGGTACAGAAAAAGTCTGGGTTTACTAAAACTAAGATAAGGTTAAATTCATATGCCAAAGAATATGAGATAGGGACTGGTGAAAGAAAAATAAAATTAAGAAAAATGAAACCATTGAGAATCAAAGTCATGAAAACATAAAAAAAAAAAAAAAAAAGGACACAGGTTTAGAGGCATAAGCAGAGCAATTAGCTTCCTCTCTAGGGGAAGACCTCATCCCTTAAGACAGGATCAGAGGACGTGAGACAGATGGTGAGGATAAAGAGGAACTTACAAATGTTAGAAAAGCAAAGCTAAGGAAGCCCATTTTCTCCTAGGCCATTTACTAAAAATGACAAGTGTAAAGATGAACAAGGAACTGCTGGGATGGCAAAAGACTGGAACAGCTGTTCAACAGAGTGCAAAAAAGTTCTACTTAGGGATAAGTAGAATGACTTTTAAGAGTAGTGGGTATGATATGCACCCAAGAGGAGTCCATCAGCCACCTTTTACATGTTCCCTATCATCCCGAATAAAGACCAGAGAAAGAATACTGTGGGTGTTATCCAGGTCTGGAGACAGAGAAGATCAGATTGACAGAATGCCAGAAGGGACAACTATGAAATAGAAAAAGGGAGTATACTTTTAGAATTGCATTTTGGTTTCAGTGCATATTATGGAAACACAGGGTAGGCACCTAATAAATGATTTTATGTTATTGTTGCTACTATTTAAAGAATCACACAGACGAAAGAATCAAGGTTAGATTTAGTGATAGCAGTGGACAGGAATATGCTAAAGCTTGTCATCAGTATAGCCCCGAAAATCCATAAGGTTCAAATATGGCTCAATTTACCATCTATCAAACTGATGCTATATAACTTATATGACTTATGCGATTAGGTTTATTGTGATGATTAAATGGAATTCATTCTAATCCTGGAGAAAACAAATGAAAATTATTAAAAATGAATAAAAGTTTAAGATAAAGTGTCTAAAACAGTGTCTAGCTTAAAGTAAGCACCATAAAAGTGTTGACTTAAAAAAAAAAAAAGAAAGAAAGAACATATGATGGTGATGTGTTGAGAATGCCTGGCCCCAGGTGCTGGTTCCTTGGTGGTGGTATTGAGCAAAATCCTGAAAACCAAACCCCTCCATCCAGTGGTTATTTAGTGTTTTCTTTATTCCCTAAAACAACTGAATGATAAGGCAGGCAACAACTTGTAACGGTGGTTCATTAGAGAAAAGGTTCTTAACTGATCATGTAGAAGGTGCATTTGGGGATGTCAGAACACTTCAATATGGCTGAAGACAAGACAGCATGGATGGTGTTGTGTGTGTGTGTATGTTTGATGTAGAGCTATTATAA
The DNA here is from genome assembly GCA_006410615.1 of Neotragus moschatus. Taxonomy (NCBI): domain Eukaryota; kingdom Metazoa; phylum Chordata; class Mammalia; order Artiodactyla; family Bovidae; genus Neotragus; species Neotragus moschatus. The sequence continues at coordinate 3,939,213 of SJYA01000587.1, forward strand.
GTTTTATATCCTTATTAATACCCCAACTAGTCTTCCTGTAGTTTGTTTATTTCTCCTGTGATCAATTCTACATTTCAATCTCTTCATTCATGCTTGTATTTTATCACCTAGAGAACAGTGTTTGTGGTATATAACATACTTAATGAACAAACTGGAATGAAAAAACTCCATTTCTCCACTAGCTGCATAGAAGCTATGTCATGATCCTTTGATCTGAAACTTCTGTGGCTATTTCTTATCTATATAGTACAAACATTGAGCTCCTAAGCTTGGAATTGAAGGCCCTTTCAATTCCAAACCTTTGCTCCAGCCAACAGATCTGTTCATACTTTTCCCAACATCTCAAGCTCCCTATCTCTAAGAGTTTGGTTTTCTCACTGTATGTGTTTGGAATAAATTTGCCTGGCTTACTAGTCATCATTCCCTCTACTAATGTTCTACTCAAGCCGTTCCTAAGCACTTCTGTGTCTTCAACCCTTCTGCTAAATGTTTGTGTAACTTAAAATCCATATTCTTGGAGAAGGCCCAGGCATTACAGATACTCAAAAACATGTACTGCCACAAATTCATAAAGCTTGGCCATTAAACAGTGGATGTTGAAGGAATTAAACGTGTTCATTTAAGAGTGGGTTTTGAAGGGAACTCATCCTTCTGTGCTTGCATGATTATCAAACCGGATAGANAAAAAAAAAAAAAAAAAAGGACACAGGTTTAGAGGCATAAGCAGAGCAATTAGCTTCCTCTCTAGGGGAAGACCTCATCCCTTAAGACAGGATCAGAGGACGTGAGACAGATGGTGAGGATAAAGAGGAACTTACAAATGTTAGAAAAGCAAAGCTAAGGAAGCCCATTTTCTCCTAGGCCATTTACTAAAAATGACAAGTGTAAAGATGAACAAGGAACTGCTGGGATGGCAAAAGACTGGAACAGCTGTTCAACAGAGTGCAAAAAAGTTCTACTTAGGGATAAGTAGAATGACTTTTAAGAGTAGTGGGTATGATATGCACCCAAGAGGAGTCCATCAGCCACCTTTTACATGTTCCCTATCATCCCGAATAAAGACCAGAGAAAGAATACTGTGGGTGTTATCCAGGTCTGGAGACAGAGAAGATCAGATTGACAGAATGCCAGAAGGGACAACTATGAAATAGAAAAAGGGAGTATACTTTTAGAATTGCATTTTGGTTTCAGTGCATATTATGGAAACACAGGGTAGGCACCTAATAAATGATTTTATGTTATTGTTGCTACTATTTAAAGAATCACACAGACGAAAGAATCAAGGTTAGATTTAGTGATAGCAGTGGACAGGAATATGCTAAAGCTTGTCATCAGTATAGCCCCGAAAATCCATAAGGTTCAAATATGGCTCAATTTACCATCTATCAAACTGATGCTATATAACTTATATGACTTATGCGATTAGGTTTATTGTGATGATTAAATGGAATTCATTCTAATCCTGGAGAAAACAAATGAAAATTATTAAAAATGAATAAAAGTTTAAGATAAAGTGTCTAAAACAGTGTCTAGCTTAAAGTAAGCACCATAAAAGTGTTGACTTAAAAAAAAAAAAAGAAAGAAAGAACATATGATGGTGATGTGTTGAGAATGCCTGGCCCCAGGTGCTGGTTCCTTGGTGGTGGTATTGAGCAAAATCCTGAAAACCAAACCCCTCCATCCAGTGGTTATTTAGTGTTTTCTTTATTCCCTAAAACAACTGAATGATAAGGCAGGCAACAACTTGTAACGGTGGTTCATTAGAGAAAAGGTTCTTAACTGATCATGTAGAAGGTGCATTTGGGGATGTCAGAACACTTCAATATGGCTGAAGACAAGACAGCATGGATGGTGTTGTGTGTGTGTGTATGTTTGATGTAGAGCTATTATAAGTTTTATATCCTTATTAATACCCCAACTAGTCTTCCTGTAGTTTGTTTATTTCTCCTGTGATCAATTCTACATTTCAATCTCTTCATTCATGCTTGTATTTTATCACCTAGAGAACAGTGTTTGTGGTATATAACATACTTAATGAACAAACTGGAATGAAAAAACTCCATTTCTCCACTAGCTGCATAGAAGCTATGTCATGATCCTTTGATCTGAAACTTCTGTGGCTATTTCTTATCTATATAGTACAAACATTGAGCTCCTAAGCTTGGAATTGAAGGCCCTTTCAATTCCAAACCTTTGCTCCAGCCAACAGATCTGTTCATACTTTTCCCAACATCTCAAGCTCCCTATCTCTAAGAGTTTGGTTTTCTCACTGTATGTGTTTGGAATAAATTTGCCTGGCTTACTAGTCATCATTCCCTCTACTAATGTTCTACTCAAGCCGTTCCTAAGCACTTCTGTGTCTTCAACCCTTCTGCTAAATGTTTGTGTAACTTAAAATCCATATTCTTGGAGAAGGCCCAGGCATTACAGATACTCAAAAACATGTACTGCCACAAATTCATAAAGCTTGGCCATTAAACAGTGGATGTTGAAGGAATTAAACGTGTTCATTTAAGAGTGGGTTTTGAAGGGAACTCATCCTTCTGTGCTTGCATGATTATCAAACCGGATAGATAATGAGAAAAAAAAAAAAGAGGGAAAATAATGAGTAGGAATATACTAGTTTCAGAGTGACCACCAAGAATTTCCCCATAATGGAGCAGAGGTGGTAAAATGTTAAATAGCTCAGCTTCATAGTTATATAAAATAAATCCAACATCCAAAATTACATCCAAGATTCAAAAGGAGCTTTGAAATCCAGTTGTTCAGAATTAGCCCAATAAATTCCTTGTGGACTCTAAAGCACTAAAATGTCTATGGGGACCACCATAGTAATTTGAAACAATGCTAACCCATAAAATATAAAGTATGCATGTATGATAAAATTAGATTAGTTTATTTCTAGATGTTTTCGACCAAGATTCTGGATTAGTTTAGTACTTTCTGCTTTTATTTCCTTCTGATTTGCTGACCCAGGCCTATTGTTAGTATTTTGGTACTGATACTATGGAAAGTTGAATGCAACCAGCAACAAAATTGCACAAGGTAATACCATAAACCAGTGTGTTCACCTATACACACTCAGAAACTACAAACTAGTTAGCTCTATTGTTCACTAACATTTGGGAGAAGACACACTTCAATAGTAATACTTTTCTGGAACAAGGATCATACATTTTAAAGTCCTCAGAGCAGGTGACATGCATGAGTCTGGTGGGAGGTGGGCAGGTTCATAACACATGACCTGTCTAAGGACCTGGATTGGTATTAGGGATTCTGGCCAATACTGGCCAGATTTGCTCTTTAATCGCTTTAATCGCTTCAGTTGTGCCCAACTTTTGTGACCCTATGAACTATAGCCTACCAGGCTCCTCTGTCCAAGGGTTTCTCCGGGCAAGGATACTGGAGTGGGTTGCCATGCTCTCCTGCAGGGGGTTTCCTGATCCAGAGATTGAACTCGTGTTGCTTTTGACTGTTGCATTGGTACGTGGATTCTTTACCACTAGTGCCACCTGGGAAACCTTGCTGTTACTTGAAACTGAACCTAGCTCAGTCATGTCCGACTCTTTGCAACCCCATGGAGTGTAGTCCATGGAATTCTCCAGGCCAGAATACTGCAGTGGGTAGCCTTTCCCTTCTCCAAGGGATCTTCCCAACCCAGGGATCGAATCCAGGTCTCCCACATTGAAGGTGGATTCTTTACCAACTGAGCTATCAGGGAAGCCTTGCTGTTACTTAGCTCAAACCAATTTTGTCATTCAAGAATACAACCCTAGTGTCTTCTACCAAGTTTTCAGGAAAAGCTGCAAACCTCAACTTTTAAAAATGAAATTTAAAGAATGTAAAAGTTTGCTCAAATATTTTGAAAATATTACAGATCCAGCTGAACACATCTGTGGTCCAGATATGGCCTGCAAACCACCATTTTAAAGCTTTGGATTCAATGTCACTTCAATATTAAAAAACTCACCTATCAGATGTTTAAAACAACCATTGAACTTTTTATAATACAGTTTTACACAGTAGGAAAATATCCTTACCTAAAAATAATAGGAAAGGCTTTGAAATGATATGTGGAAACCGAGTGGCAAGGGGCAGAAGTTTTTAAGGGGAAATGTAGATTACATGATATTCTTGTCCCATTTCATTCAGCGCATGCCCTCTAGGCTGAATATTTTCCTAAAGCAATATCCAGATATCATTTCTGAGCTTTCTGTATCAGCAGAGATTTTGAGAGGTACTATATTTTTAGAACTCTTTCACTGAGGCTGCTATTGCCCCCATTTATCTCTTAGTCTCTGCCTTTGGCCAGGTGGGTACTATGAAAACAGTCTCTGGGGAGCAATACCTTGATAAAGAATAAATGGGTGAAACAAAGAAGAAGGTTATACCTGTAAAAGGATTTTGCAACTTGCATTGCTCAGCAAAAGTTACAAAACATTGCCCCTCTCCCACCTACATCCTGCCTTTTCATTGAGAGATTTCAATGGGCATTTTGCTAATATTCTTTTCATTAAAAGAACAACTCTGGAGCTATTGTGTGCCCATACATTCTAACAGAACACTTTCCTAGTGACCAAAGTCATGTTTTTCTTCAGCAGTTAACATAACTCAAAAACTGTAAAGGGTAAAATACGCTCTCAACTTAGAAGCCAGACAGCCAGAGTAAGTTCTGAATGCTTCACACAGTAAGTGTGCTTTTGTTTCCATAAAAGAAGCAGCACACAGCAGGCACCTGGGTTTCTGCTGTGAAGCAGCTTTACAATAGCTATTACTTTCAAGAGGAGAGGGGGAAAAGGACCAAATAAACACCCAAACAAACACATACTATAGGCTGTATATCTGAAAAGGTAAAAAGTGAGAAGACAAAAGGAGCGCAGGCTCCTCATCCTCTCTTCCTATCTGTCTTTGTCCCCTTTCCATTGTTGTGCATTTAGGATGCTGCAGTTTCCCTTTAAAGCTTCCCAACAGGACCTGAGTACTTTGATCAAAGGGTGCTTTGCCCTCTTGTACAAGACTGTTCACTTGGCACTTTAATTGGCTACACTTTTTTTTTTTTTAACTCTATTAATGCTTTTCCCCTCATATTTTTAGCCAGTGAATTTTTGGCATCTTTAGAATTTAAAAAACAAAGTGAACAATTTTAATGTCAGGGAAACAAAAGCAGATTTTGAAAATCACAGAAAAATGCTTCATGCTGAACACTCTTCCCTCCGTGGCTCTCAGCACACATGTCGATGTCCTTTGTGAGAATGTTTCCAGCTTTGCTTGATTATCATCTTCAGTCCACCTCCACCCCACTCAGTAAGGCAGCTCTCCAGCACTGGAAGAGGGTCTGCAAGAGTCCTCTCCACAGCCCTCCACTACTCTCTCCTCATGCTTTCCATAAACAAGCAACTGGCTCTTTGCTGCTTAAGGGAAAAGTGATTGAGATAAAATGACTCATCTACACTCAGAGTGGTGTAAAATCACAAGAATTTGAAATAGACAACTCTCTGAATGATTCACAAACAGGAGAATGAACAATAAAGTGAACAAACTATTCTCCAAACATTCTGGAAATAGGTTAACTGATCCTTTTTAAAACATCTGTGTTGATATCTTATGGTACATGAATGCCTCAGTACTATTCTTCTACCTACTCATTCATTGTGAGCTATTCCACTGAGAGGCATGTGAGAGAGATCTTAGTTCCCTTAACAAGGATAAAACCTGGGCCCCAACAGAATCCTAACCACTGGGCCACCAGGAATTCCTCCAACACACGTGGTTTAAGTTAGCCTTTAAAAAGTATTTGAAGCTTTTACATTTTAAACATCACTTATTAGAGCAATTCCCCGAACTTTACTAGGAAGAAGAAAGATAGTTCCTACTTTATTTAAAGTAAAAGGGAATCTATCTATTCATACATATTTTATTCTGAAATGCCAGTTGAATGCTGTTGTTGCAAGATGTAGCTACCTGGCTCTACAATATGTAGAAGGTGTATAGATTTCAGATAACTGGTTTGGGATGTTGGAATGGCAATTCTTTATGACTGGAGAAAGTAGTCATAGATAAATCATTCACTGTCAAGAGAAGAAATAAGATGGAGATTTCTTATTTTACCAGTTGAGAGAGAGTAACGTGATTGGGAAGGCAATTCTGAGACAAAGAAATGATAATAAAAATTCTGTCTGAGCCAGAAAATCTGACTGGCAGAGGATATGCCTTGTGGCTAGTAGCTATGGGCCAAATCGATGGTATTCTGATTTCCAAATGCAGTGAACACCTAGTACCTTATGTTATTATTGAGGGCAAGCCAATTCAAAGTAAGAAATGAAAGCAAGTTATAAAGGAACTTTATAATCAAGGCTGTGGATAAAAACAGCATTATTTAAAATTACTCATTCTAGTTTAGTGGCTGTTCATTACATCAGGATACAGGATGCTTGGGACTGGTGCACGGGGATGATCCAGAGAGTTGATGTGGAGTGGGAGGTGGGGTGGGGGGGGGTTCAAGATTGGGAACTCATGTACACCTGAGATGAAAAAATAAAAATTAAAAAAAAAAAAAACAAATATGTAGTAAAAGAAAACATTCCAAATTGAAAGTCAGTATATATAAGCATAATATTATGCTTAAATGTAAGGTTTCAACTCTCATGTGTAATTATCTAACAAAACATTATATATTTAATTTCTTGAATAAAGAGGAAGTGGAAAGTGCAAATGTGACCTAAACATCTAATGAACTATGCCTACAAGGATGATATAGTACTCTTCTCATATTTACAGTCAGAATATCTGAGTTCTGCATGAGGCTATTTCTTTTACTAACTATCCACTTATTTCTGAGGTGCTCTCTGCTTGGAGCCTGAAGTGTTAAGGCAGAGCCAGCAGGCTCCTGCTGGGGGGTTGGAGTTCTTGCTGTTTCTGACAGATGGGACTATTCGTGGGGTGCTTCCAGAACTGGACTTCTCCTTGAGATGAACTTTGTAGGGAACAACTGGTCACTGAAACTCACATCAGTTAATTGTCCAAACCTGAGCTGCAAGAACACTGCAGAGAGGTAGCCAGCTAGTGTAAAGCTGAAAGACCGATTAATCGAAAAGAGCAGCGAGGGGAAAGAATACTGTAGGAGTTTAGCTGACAAAGCAGGTACATTATCAATACTGTTAGTCAAAAGTCATATAACTCCTGACCCTTTCAAATAGTCACTGAAGGATTTGAAAGGAATGACGCATATAACTATGCTAGACTTCTTTAGGAATGTCTGTTTAAAAACCTAAGATCCATATAAGTATTCAACAACAGAGGGCCAGCAAACTTTTTCTGTAGTAAAACAGATAGTGAATATTTTATCTGCTGTGGTCTACATGGTTTCTGTTGCAACTACTCAATTTGGCCACTCTAACATAAAATAAGCTATACTTAAATGTAAACTACTTAGCATGGCTGTATTCCAAGAAAACTTTATACACAATGACATCTGAATCATTATATAATTTTAAAATGATACAAAATATCATTATTAAAGTTCTTTTTACAACCATTGAAAAACATAACCCCATTATTAGCCTTTGAAGGCTGTATAAATTGAGGAAATAGGAAAAATGGGGCCCAGGAACCAAAGTTTGTTGATCTTTGTTCAAAAATTATGTCAGTCAAGACAGCTTTATTATAAATGCCATTTTAATAATGAGAATGTCTACAAAAACACAGTGGGCAAAATGTACTATACTTTACAAAGGGCTTTCAAGTATATTATTACATCTTCACAACAACCCTATGTAAGGAACTCCTATCAGTTTTCCTTGTTTTTCAGTTTTCCTTGTATCCATTCTCATTCCCATGACTTTCCTGCTTTTCACAGAAAAAATTTGGAGTATATTCCAGTGCCCCTTATTCTGACCTCAGCCATGATATCTGCTTTGGCCAATAGTCTCTTACTTATCGTAGCACAAGCAGAAACTTGAAAAGTGTTTGAATGTTTCCACTTAGTGCATATCCCTCAGTGTCAGAGAACATGCTGGAGGTAGCCTGCTGATGCATAAAATAATACAGAGTTGATGAATAATATTAAAGAATAATTAAATAAATGGATAGCTATCCTATGTTCATGGATAGATTCAATATTTTTAAGACATCAGTGCTTTCAAACTTAATCTAGGTTAAATGTAATTTCAATCAAAATCCCAGTAAGTTATTTTGTGGACACTGACAAACTGATTGTAAACTTTACATGAAGAAACAAAGAAACCCAGCATGGCCAACAGAGTATTGAAGGGAAAGAACAAAGCTGGGAGACTGACACTACTTGACTTCAAGGTTTACTATAAAGCTATTGTAATTCAAGACAGGTGTGGTATTGGTGAAAGAACAGACAAACAGATCAGCAGAACAGAACAGAGAGCCCAGAAGTAGACTGCATACCCATAGTCAACTATCTCTGACAAAAAAACAAAGACAATATGTGGAATAAAAACAGTCTTTTCAGTAACTGGTGCTGAAATAACTGGACATCCACATGCACAAAAAAATAACACAACATTGATTCCAGACCTAAATGCAAAATGCAAGACTATAATACTCCTAGAAGATAACGTAGGAGAAAACCTAGACAACTTTGGATATAGTGATGACCTTTTAGATATGTGTACTACCCATGAAGTATTGATAAGCTAGATTTCATTAACATGAAACATTTATGATTTGAAAGGCAATGTTAAGAGAATAAAAAAGACATGCCATCAACTGGGAGAAAGCATTTGCAAAAGCTATATAAGATAAAGGACTGTTATCCAAAAAAAACTCTTAAAAGTGAACAATACGAAAACAAACAAGTTGATTAAAAATGAGTTGAAAAACTTAACAAACACCTCACCAAAGAAGACATATGATGGTAAAAGAATTTATAGAAAGTTGTTGCACGTCATATGTCATCAGGGAAATGAAAATTAAAATAATGAGATATTAATACCACTACATATCTATTAGAATGGCCAAAATCTGGGATATTGACAACAGTAAATGCCGGTAATGATATGGAGCAACAGGAATGCTCATTCATTACTGATAGGAATACAAAATAATTTAGTCACTTTGGAAGATGCTTTAGCTGTTTCTTATAAAACTAAACACACTCATATATGATCCAGTGATTGTGTTCCTTGGTATTTACCCTGAGGAGCTGAAAACTCATTTCCCTCAAAAAGCTGCAGACATATACTTATAGCCAACGCATAAACTGCCAAAATTTAGAATCAAAGTGTCCTTCAACATATGAATGTATAAACAAATACAGGTACACCTAGACAATGAAATACTATTCCGTGCTAAAAATAAATGAGCTACTAAGCTATGGAAAAATGTGAGAGTAAACTTAAATGCATATTACTAAGTGAAAAAAGCCAATCCAAAGGTTACACACTATATGATTCTAAATGTATGACATTCTAGAAAGGCAAAACTACAGAGAATAAAAATAGCAGTGGTTCCCACGGAAGAGGGAGGGGGAAGAGACGAACATGTAGAATACAGAGGAATTTTATGACAATAATAACAGTGTTTAATATAAAGATGGATATATGTCATTACACATTTGTTCAAATTCAGAGACTGTACAACACCAAGAGTGAATCTGGGTGATTATGATGTGTCAGTGTAGGTCCATCCTTGGTAAAACATGTGAGTGAGGTTGATAATTGGGAGGCTCAACACATGGCAAGGGTGAGCAGTAGCAAGTAAATGGGGAAATCTCTGTATCTTCCCCTTAATTTTGCTGTGAACCTAAGATTGATCTAAAAATATAAATTCTTCACACACATACAACCAGAACTTTAAAGAGAAGATTTATTTTTGACACTAGATAAGATAATACAGAAAAAAGAATTAACTTGTGGAAATCAAGCTTTTTTAGACCTGTTTTATCTAGGTCAATATACTACTTGGAAACTTTTAAAGTAAGAAGCACAGAAGTAGGGGGAAAATGTTAAGGAATAAGAAAATCACTCTAAAAACTGCTGAGAAAGGCACATATAGACTGATATGTCCCTACATGAGTTAATTTTATTAATTTAACACAATTTCAACCAAAACTGATGCCAGTAATACATTTTAAATTTTCATATGTATTTACTTTTATTTTTAAATAATTTCTTGAGATAATCATAGTTTCAAAAGCAGTGTATAACCTACTGGGAGATCCTGTATAGCCTTTACCTAATTTTCCCTAACTACAGTATATCATCACAATCAGAATATTGTCAGTTGTCAGGACACAGAACACTTCCATCATCACAGACTCTCTCATGCTGCCCTTTTTAGCCACATTTACTTACCTCAACCCATAGTGTTAGTTGCTCAGTCATGGCTGACTCTTTGCGACCCCATGGACTGTAGCCTAACAGGCTCCTTGGTCCATGGGATTTTCCAAGCAAGCGTACTGGAGTGGGTTGCCATTTCCTTTTCCAGGGGATCTTCCTGACCCAGGGGTCGAACCCAGGTCTCCCGTATTGTAGGCAGACGCTTTACTGTGTGAGCCACTAGGGAACCCTATATCACATCCTTCAGTTCAGTTCAGTCGCTCAGTCGTGTCTGACTCTTTATGACTCCATGAATTGCAGCACATCAGGCCTCCCTGTCCATCACCAACTCCTGGAGTTCACTCAGACTCACGTCCATTAAGTCGGTGATGCCATCCAGCCATCTCATCCTCTGTCGTCCCCTTCTCCTCCTGCCCCCAATCCCTCCCAGCATCAGAGTCTTTTCCAATGAGTCAACTCTNTGCATTCAGATAGGTGATCATTTGTCAACCACTCAAAGCAGACTTTCTGACCACACTGTCTAAAATGGTGTCCCCCAGTAGACTCTTATTTTGCTTAATTTTTCCTCATAGACATTCTTGCTACCTGACCTTGTATTTTATACTTGGGTGTTTATTGCCAGCTTCTTCCACTAGGAGGTAAGTGACTGTTTTAGCTATATTCCTAGCATCTAAATGAATAGATGGGTGAGATAATAGCTGTTCATGGAGAATGAATTCAGTAGTACCTGAAAAGGACAGTTTTAAAGATGATCTTTAAAGAATGAAATTCTTTAACTGACATATAAAAGAAGCTCCATAAACTCTGGACACTGATACTTGACCTTAAAACTCTGTGTCACATTTAACAAAATCTGCTCTGTTCCTGAGAAGTAATTGTGACTTGTTAAATGAAACATAACTGGTAGTATACTTCTAAGTAATGTTTCCACCTCAAAATCAACTACTTGGCAAGCAGTGCACTGACTCAGTGACTCTACCATTGTTCAAACATGTTTCTTACACTCTTAGCCATTACCTTCAGAACTTGTGAAAATTTAACTTTAATATACTCAGTAATGGATATTTTTATCTACCGAGAGTAGGCATGGCCTTGGAAACAGCCAGAAGTCATTTAAAGCCCACTGTGGGGAACATGATATGAACAAAGCTGATCTTATAAATTTTTCATCAAAGAAGTGATGTGACTAGAACATAATGAGACTCCCTTTTTCACTGATTGCTCATAAAGTGTCTCTGGAAGAACTTTCAAAAAAGCATGTGAGACTCCTTTTGAATGTTGTAGTATAACAGGAACTATGGTACTGACTTTATTTGGAACAACACTCATTCAGATGTTTAAATTATATATGTTTGATTTATGCTAAAAATGTCAGTCTACTTTTACTTAATATATAGAGAGTTTAGGATAAAACAATTTTTTCTCCAATTTATATGTATCCTTTAATTTCAAATGCCTGTGATTCTGCTTATGGATGTATTTTCAGTTACTCTCTATAAAATCATATTAACTAGGTAGGTGGATAACTTCATTTTGCCCAGTGGATATGTTTCTGGCACACGATATAGAAACCCAATTTCAATAGTCAGAATGTCATAAAATTTTAAATACAGAAAAGAAATTGGCTCTGGGAAAGGAAAAGCTATAGAGACACAAAAGATTAACAGTTGCCAGAAGTTGTTGGTGGTGGTGGGGTGGTTGGGGAAAGTATGAACAGCTGGAGCATGGAGGATTTTTAGAGCAGTGGACTACTTCTGATGATACTATAGTGGTAGATATATGGCATTACACATTTGTACAGACTCATGGAATGTAACACCAAGGGTGAACTCTAATGTAAACTATGGTCTTTGGGTGAGTATGACATGTCAGTGTAGATTCTATAATTGTAACAAATTACCACTCTGGTAGAGGATGTTGATATTGGAGAAGGCTATGCTAGGTAGCATATTCAAAAGCAGAGACATTACTCTNTTTGTACAGACTCATGGAATGTAACACCAAGGGTGAACTCTAATGTAAACTATGGTCTTTGGGTGAGTATGACATGTCAGTGTAGATTCTATAATTGTAACAAATTACCACTCTGGTAGAGGATGTTGATATTGGAGAAGGCTATGCTAGGTAGCATATTCAAAAGCAGAGACATTACTCTGCCAACTAAGGTCCATTTAGTCAAGGCTATGGTTTTTCCAGTAGTCATGTATGGATGTGAGAGTTGGACTGTGAAGAAGGCTGAGCGCTGAAGAATTGATGCTTTTGAACTGTGGTGTTGGAGAAGACTCTTGAGAGTCCCTTGGACTGCAAGGAGATGCAACCAGTCCATTCTGAAGGAGGCCAGCCCTGGGATTTTTTTGGAAGGAATGATGCTAAAGCTGAAGCTCCAGTACTTTGGCCACCTCATGCAAAGAGTTGACTCATTGGAAAAGACTTTGATGCTGGGAGGGATTGGGGGCAGGAGGAGAAGGGGACGACAGAAGATGAGATGGCATCACTGACTCGACATGAGTCTGAGTGAACTCAGGGAGTTGTTGATGGACAGGGAGGCCTGGTGTGTTACAATTCATGGGGTCGCAAAGAGTCGGACATGACTGAGCGACTGAACTGAACTGAACTGACTGATGCATGTGCAGGGGCAGGAGGTATAGGAACAATCTATGTACTATCCCCACAATTTTGCTGTGAACCTAAAACTGCTCTAAAAATATATTGTTTGTTTTAAAAATTTATCTAGAAGGACACTTAAGAAAATATAGTTACTTCTGAAGAGTAGGGCTGGGAGCTGAGATTGTTTGAAGGTTGACTTTCATATTTTAATGTATTCCTTTCCATACTGTTCAAATAGTATGTTCATGTTTTCTCTTATATAAGACTTGTAGGGAATGTCACACACTTGCTAAGGTTCAATCTAATTTTCTGCTAGCTTCATATAGGGTAAATTTCAATATTTAAAAATTATATTTATAATGATGTTTTAAAAGGATTATAATTACTTAAGTCTTTTCTAAATCATTTTAAAAGATTACATAAAATAAAATATAATTTTACATCAAGAGTATTTTATGTTCTAATTATTTGCAAATTTATTATATATAGTAAACATATATATAATAGCTGGTAACACTCAATTAACCTGAACATTCCCTTCCCCAAATATTTAGAATAAATAAAAATATTCAAAATTCTTAAAAAATGGAAAAAGAATAGGTCCATTATCTCCCACCTGTCTTCAAATTCAGTGATAACATCACCCTCAGTGAAAAGAAGGTACATCAGGAGACACAAGTTCTTCTGCCAAATTGGAAACAGACTTGCTGTAGATCTCAGAGAAGATACCTAACTGTTCTGCGCCTCAGTTTCTACACTGTCAATGTTAATGCAGGACTAGTCATCACAATCTCTTCCAGACCTAGACATCCTTTTATCCAGTGCATTAATGTGAGCTTGCTATTTCAAAAAACCTTACAGTAAAAACCCTTGTAACGTTAATATCTATCCTCTTAACTTTAAGAAAATGTAGTAAGTCTACATGAAACATGGTAAAGTTACATCGTTTATTTTCAGTGCCTACAATTAAATGTGTAAGTGACAGAGATTTTTATCTTGATAAATGAGATATTTAAACCCAAGAATGCATTCTAAAAGGTTGATATATCAAAATGGCAAATAACCAAGGATACTTAAAGAAGATTATTAAGTGAATTGAGTTGTAGTCTATTATTTTCTAATATACCACAAAATATCTCTATTTTCTGAGGAATAAAGATTTCATCATGTTTTAGCAAGAAGCATTTTATGATATTAAAAGGAACACCCTGACTACGCAAGTACCAGTTTAAAACAGATGGAGTGAAAACCCTAATTTTTGTAACCTTGTTTTTAAATAGGAATATGTGGGTTAGATACTAAATATGAAACCATGACTTCAACCTACTCACTAACCCAAATTGTTTGCTATTTTCAATCACATCCTCAGGTTCAAGAAAAAACAAACAAATAAATAGACAAAAAATGGTCTACCTGAATTTGTCATCTTGACTTACCACACTCCTCCCCTTGTATTAACAACCTTTGTTTGAATGGTTCCTTTCAAGTTTATAAAAACATATATATATATATATATTTCAGGTGTACAGCATTATAGTTCAACACCTATAAACTATACAAAGTGATCACCACCACAATTCTAGTTGACATCCATCACCATTCAGTTGATCTCCACCCATTTGCTCGTCCCTTCCAACCCCCTTCCCCGCTGGTAACCACTTATCTGTTCTCTGTATCTGTGAGTTTGTTTTATTTTGTTTGTCAGTTGTTTTTTGTTTGTTTGTTTTTTAGATTTCACATATGAATGAAATCATATGGTATTTGTCTTTTTATACCATTGCTGGAGGAAACAAACAAAAGTCTTGTTTACTACATATTCAGAAATGGTCTCTGTGTGGATTTTAAAACCCAAATATAAGAAGTAAAAGTATAATTAGAAAGAGATAATGTCCTTGGCCCAGGAGTGGAGAAGGACTTCTTAAGAGAAATACAGAGTACACAGAAGAACATAACATCTTAATTCTAATGCTATAATTAAGGGCCAATTCACACAGTTTCAAATACAAGTCCTTATTAAGTTGTACTGGAAAGATGCTGTATTAGATAAAGATTCAGTTGAAAAAGTTAGAATTAAAATTTTTCTAATACCTCTAGTTTAAGTTTGAAAATGAGATAAAGAAAATCAACAACTTTGGAGTAATAGGTAACACTGAAACACAGTAAATTCTCCCTATCTAAAATCTTGCTAGCTGAGAAAAATAGGTGATTTGCTAGATCAATTAACATATGTACATTTACACTGTGTGTGTTTGTGTAACACACAGCATTAAAATTGAATATATAGAAACAGATATAGTGGCACCTAAGTGAATTGAAGGGAAGGGTTAAATCCCATGGAACATCCCTGGAAGATACTTTTTTTTTTCATGACTCATTGAAAGTGTATTTTATTTTTGGAATGTCTTCTGAAAAGCTAAGGTCACATTAGCCAACAGCTTGCTGATGAACATTTCTGCAATTTGAAAAAGAAAGCTTAAACCCCAAATTTAGCCATAAGTGTGGTGTTCTCAATTTAATTGTATTTTTATTAATTATTTCAAAGGTTTCTGATAACATGTTAAGATTTAGACAAGATTTCATAATCCAAATACAGATTGTTATTGGCAATATTTTATTTAGAAATGAACATATAGATATGCTATTTCACACTGATTATTGCTTCCTACCTCAGTAGTTTAACATATCCCATATTCACATATTTCCATGCTTATTTCTAAAATATTTTCTTTAAAAACTACAACTGCAACATTGTTATGATGCTTACACAAATTATCACTATTTCTTAGATATCCCATCAATATACAAGCTTTCCAGATTTTTAAGTCCATTTGAATTGAGATACAATAAAGTCCAGTCACTGCATTTAGTATGTTTATATTTTATTTCAATGATCTACAGATTTTAAACTATAAATTTTAATTTATACACCTAGAACCCTCTTTTTATTCTCTATATATATATATATTTTTTTTTTTAAACTGTGTCATTTTTTCTTAGGATTTTCCATAGCTGGGCATGATGCTGTTTTTTCATGCTTCTTTGTCACCTATATTTCTGTAAATAGATGATTAGATCATGAGATTCAGATCAGTTTCCATTTTTTTGTGCTACTACTTCTTAGGCACTTTTGTGTGCTTTAATCAGGAGATACGAGACATTTGGCCATCTCTTTTTGTTATGTAAAAAGTTTATAATCAATGATGAGATCCTTCATTTCATAGTGGTTTCAAAAGTTGTGATTTTATTTCTATCATTCATTTTTAATATAGTATCTGGAATATTTATTTTAATAAATACCCTCATCAATCACTTGGTCATGGAAGGTAACCAAAGGTATAATTAATACAGAAAAATAGGATAAATGTTTGAGTGTTACCTCTGTCTTCCAGTTTTCAAAGCAACTGAGTTGTTTATCTTGAATGCTAGTGAATGAGGTTTTATTTAAGTATTATTATAAACTCATATTTAAACATGCTTGAATTTATGGCGATTATGATTCTTTTTTCTTGTTTAGACTGTTCTATCTTTGGCTAGTGGGAGCCAAAGACTGGTCAATTGGGCCCAGTGTCTTTCTGTTGTGTCCTTAGTGGCTTTCAGTTTCCTTACTTTCTGACATGACTCTCACATTCCCCACTCTAGATCTGAGTGAAAGCAGAATTCTCCAAGGAATGTTGGTTTGTTTTAGTAGGAAAATTATCCTTAGAGATTATAAATATTGGGCAAGAGGCTTATCATTGCTGGATTAGTCCTTATTTTTAAGGTTTGCTTTTTAGTGGATGAAGTCTAATATTTGTTAAAAAGATAAAAACACCATAATTTCATATAGACACTTAGAATTTAAACTTAGTACTACCATTTTTTACTTAAATCTATCTTGTTTATTTCTCCAAGAAACCTGGTTTCCAAAACAACAAAATTATTTCTACATCATATGCTAGTTTATCTATAAAACTCTAAGAATAATAATATGAACACTACAAACAAAAATATGGCATCAATGAAATTTATGAAACAGAGACAGACTCACAGACATAGAAAACAAGGTTTTCAGAGCAGAATCAGGGTGGGGCAGGACAATGAGGAGTTTGGGATTAGCAGACACACATTACTACATATAAGATAAACAACTAGGTCCTAGTGTATCACACATGGAACTATATTCAGTATCCTGCAATAAACTATAATGGAAAAGAATATGAGAAAGAACACACACACATACCTAAATCACTTTGCTGTATACCATAAACTAATACAACATTCCAAATCAATTATGTCTCAATAAAATTTTTTTTAAGATGCCTGAAGTTTGAGAAAATTTTTAATGGTAGTTGATTTATATTCCGGGTGGGTGTTGAAATATTTTTTGAAATATTTTTCTGCATCTATTGAGATGATCAGGTTTTATTTTTTAGCAATAAAATCAAGCCTATAAAATAAGTAGATTTAAATGTACTATAAATAGAATGCAGAACTGAAAATATAGAAAAAATCAAGACAATATGAATATGGAAAGGCTGATTTAAAAAATATTGTGGAAATTATATTACAGTTCCTGAATAAGAAAGTTAAGGTGTGATGTGAACATCTTACTAGATATAGCTGAGTTAGGAAACTGGAAGATTTTTAATAAAAAGAGATAGAAAATATGAAAAAAATTAAAAATCATGGATCCAAATGATTCTCATATTTCTTGAAAGAACAGAGATTGAAGCATGAGGTGATATTGAAAATTATTACAGTGGTGGTGTAGGCATGATACCCTGAAGTAAGCAGATTCTACAGCCATTGAGAGGGACTGTGTGTGAGGAAGATGTAGACATTCGTTTTCTGTTTCAGTACAAAGAGGTTCTCCTGAACTGATATTAGAAGTTAAAAGGACATTTGACTGACTATGCCTCTGATGCAAGTAGCTAGAATGCCAAAAATGATCCAAGACTCCTGAAATCAATAGGATCTATATAGAAAAAAAGGAAAACCTGATATATACAAATACTCTATTTTCTCATATCCTTCTTGGAAGGATATATCCCCTTGAAGTTTATATGTTCATGAGGATAAGCAATGCTTCACATTTATTTAGTTACTGGTTAAAGAGTGTGTGTTTATAAAAGTCATATATTAGGGATTCAGCAGGTAGAACTAAGGTTTCCCTGGTGGCTCAGTGGTAAAGAATCCACCTGCCAAGAAGGAGATGTAGGGTCGATTCCTGGGTTGAGAAGATCCCCTAGAGATGGAAATGGAAACCTACTCCAGTATTCTTGTCTGGGAAATCCTATGGACAGAAGACCCTGGTGGCTAACTGTCTATGGGGTCACAAAGAGTCAGACATGACTTGGTGACAAAAGAGCTGAAGCAGCAAGTGGAACTAAACTGAATGCAACGTATAATGGAAATAGAATTAAGGATTTATTGACTCATGTTTTCAATTATGTTCATTTCAACAAGTGGCTTTGTTCCTTTGAACTTTCATATCCTTATATATAACTATAAAATTATAATTGTTAGCATCCATTTCAAAGAACTACGGTAAGATTTGGAAAAGATGATGGGATATGGGAAAACAACTTTGTACAGGCATCTGGTACTTTTATTATGCCTATTACAGATAAGTATACAGATAGGAAGACAGGCAGACAAATAAAATGATAGATAGATGACAGACAGACTGAGCTAAAATAATTCTCTAAAGGATGTTGCTAAAATCTTTATCTCTAAGTAACCCAGTCATTCATTCAGGCCAGGAAATCCAAATGCAATAATAGTAAAATAAATTAAACTTGCACTCTTGTTCTCCAGGATCTATGTTGCTAAATATTTAGCATATTAAATGGGGGTGGTTATTTTGATACAAAAATCTATATTATCCTGAATACAAATTCATATAATAAGATATTGAGCATCTAGTTTGTGTCATACACTTTGCTGGTAATGAAGATACAAGGATAGATAGAATGCAATGTCTCCCCTTTACCCAAATGTTCATACATCAAATGTGGCCTTCGTGGTCCTAATTTTAGATCACAGCAAGGACTAGGATATCTAAGAGACAGATATGGAGGAGTGAGGGTCTTTATCTCCATATGCTCAAGAAACAAAATGCAAGATCTTTTGAGATATAAAAGGAAAAATGAAATTCAGTTAACTGATTTTAATTTACTGTGAGTGATTTCTTATTATGGCTACTAGCCCCTGTTTAACTTCAGTTGCTTGATAGCCCAAGCTTTACATCCAGTTAACACAGTTTTTTGCCATGGTTTCTCTGGTACATTAAATAGAAAACTGTATTAATAATGATGCCAGCCATCTTTATAATTTCAAATTTTTAGATTTCCATTGTATTATGAATTTATGAACATTTACAAATTTGAATTTAGAAAGAATATAAAATATCAGTTGATCACTATTCACTTTTATTCATTCTATCATTGTAAGTGTTTTGTGTAGTGGAAAAAATCCTTTACGTTCTATCTAAACATTCTAGACTTGTCTGTCACACAAAAATGAGGTCCTTAGAAGTTGGCATTCCCAGACAATAGAACAAGAAAACAGCCTACTCATCCATCATGTATCAATCTGACAGTGTGTTTGATTACCCCCTTTCAGAAGCTGCCAGTTCAGGACAGCGGAGAGATTCCAAACTACAGCATCGTCATATTCAGACAATGTGGTCAGTGAGTCAGATTTTGCCCAAATCATGTTTTATAAGTCTGGCATGGTGTTTTTAAAATACTTGAATATATTGATGATATTAAGAGATAATATAAAAGACAAGATCCCAACCTGTCTTAAAAATGTGGTGTGTTTAGCAACAGTGAATGTATATTCTTTCCAGTACTGGCATATTCTTATGTTATACCTGGTATTAGTGTTCCAGAGGGCCAGGATCCATCCAGAAGCTGGGTTAGACTCAGATAATTATGAACAGACACAGTTCCCAGTCCCCAGCTTCTTCTGAAAACCTCTATCTGGCACCACTGGGTCTATAATCATGCATGGCAGCAAATAATTGGAGCTGAGTAGACAGCTGCCAATACTGCTCACCATTCTCTATAGTTTATATTAATACTTTATCCTCTTTACACTCATCTCCTTTTGCCCACTTTGTTACCGTTGCCCATGGTATTACCGTTCACCATATTTGTTACCTCTCCCCATTGCAGGATTTTTTTTCTTCCCAACCCAGTGACATCATGCTTGGCTACTAACTTGCTGCGGCCAATGAATTGGGACATAAGCCACTTCCAAGCAGAAGCCTTAGGAGCTATCATGTGGTTCTGTCTTCTGCATTTCCCCATCAGCCAAGAGATCAGGATTCCCCAGATGGTGGCTGCTTCTTTGGTCCCAGAGAGAAAATGGATAAGGAACAGAGCTGAAGCAAACTCGTGATGCGTATGTAGCATGGGCAAAAATAAGAGATTGTGGTGTCATATTCTATTACAGCAAAACTTAGCCGAAGAAAACCATACATCTTTCTAGTTCCTCTAGCCATTTTATTCTATCCAACATCAGCAACTATCTCTTGCCTGCCTAAAAAAGAAGACATATCTGATCCAGTGATCCAAATTTGAATGTTTTGAGAAACAGGAGTACATAGAGCATGGTAATAATATGCAGTTGTTACCTTGGGCTGGCCAAGAAGTTTGTTCAAGTTTTTCCATAAGATGTTATGAAAAATCCGAACAAACTTCTTGACCAACCCAATATAAAATGGCATATACGTTTCCTCCATAGTTTTAATTTAGAGCGAAATGTATATAAATTAATATTAACTGAGTACTACCGTGTGGTGGGTGTTTTTCATACTTTTACCTTATTTTAAAAGACCAACATCAATCACATGTATAGTTAGTATTCTTTTCAGTTCTCAAATAAGTAAACTCAGAAATTTAGACTCAGAAATTGAGATAAATGTTTGTATTTGAATATGTGTGTATTTCATAGTCCTCAGCTTATGTTCTTTTTTACTGTGTGTGTGTGTTAGTTGCTCAGTTATATTCAAATCTTTGTGACCCCATGGACTACCAGGTTCCTCTGATCATGGAATTCTCCAGGAAAGATACTACAGTGGATTGCCATTCCCTTCTCTAGGGGATCTTCCTGACCCAGGGATCGAACGAGGGTCTTCTTCATTGCAGGCAGATTCTTTACCATCTGAGCCACCATGAAACCACTCAATTCTTGAAAGCATAAATTCTAGGAAGTCTCGTTCAAAAAAAACTCTACTCAGTAATATGACAGCATTTAAGTTTCACTTGACTTGAGTAGAGCAGTGATTCCTTCATGGATCTGTGTCACCCCATGATAAAGTTGTATTCTATCCCTCTGCTGCTGCTAAGTCACTTCAATCGTGTCCGACTCTGTGGGACCCCATAGACAGCAGCCCACCAGGCTCCCCCATCCCTGGGACTCTCCAGGCAAGAACACTGGAATGGATTGCCATTTTCTTCTCCAAGGCATGAAAGTGAAAAGTGAAAGGGAAGTCGCTCAGTCGTGTCCTACTCTTCGCGACCCCATGGACTGCAGCCTATCAGGCTCCTCCATCCATGGGATTTTCCAGGCAAGAAAGATATGGATAAATGATATAGGAAAATATGGCATCTTCTTCCTCCCAAAATGTTCCATAAAGAAAGAACTGTCCTTTATTTTTAGTTATGACCTTTTTGTGGTTTTCTGTGGGAAATGACAACGGCCACAGACGTTGACTTTGTGCAATGTCTTTATCTGGAAACATTAAGTCACTATTATGTAGTCCTCATTTTCTGTTATTACTGCAATTGCCCTGCCNTCTTCTTCCTCCCAAAATGTTCCATAAAGAAAGAACTGTCCTTTATTTTTAGTTATGACCTTTTTGTGGTTTTCTGTGGGAAATGACAACGGCCACAGACGTTGACTTTGTGCAATGTCTTTATCTGGAAACATTAAGTCACTATTATGTAGTCCTCATTTTCTGTTATTACTGCAATTGCCCTGCCATTGTGTTGTGGGGTGTGTTTTGAAACAAGAAAAACTACGCTATTTTTCTGCCCTCTGTGATCCTTTTTAATGTGAAAGCCCTCCTTGCCATGAAAACTAGCCATCAGGCACTTTTTCCTTCAGGGGAAGATTATGTAAACAGAAATGAAGTGTTTTGAGTTTTGAAATGGACTTTTAAAACTCACAGCATGGATAATTTAACAGTAATCTTTTTAAACCTCAAAATCATGGCTTTAAATATCAAAAGCCACTACTTAGTAGAACTCAAAATGTAAAGCTTATATCATAAGCCATAGTCATAGAAAAATCTTTGATTGGTTAGAGTCAAATTTTCTTACAACCTTTTTAAGGTTAACAAAGATGAATAGTGACAGGAGACAGGTATTAAAGAAAAGAAAACACTGTGGTTGCCAATGGGAAAGAGGGTGGGAGAGGGACAGATCGGGAGTTTGGATTTAGNTGGCCACCTGATGCGAAGAGCTGACTCATTGGAAAAGACCTTGATGCTGAGAAAGATTGAGGGCAGGAGAAGAAGGGGACGACAGAGGATGGAATGGTTGGACAGCATCACTGACTCGATGCACTTGAGTTTGGGTGGACTCTGGGAGTTGGTGATGGACAGGGAGGCCTGGCATGCTACAGTTCATGGGGTTGCAAAGAGTTAGACATGACTTAGCAACTGAACTGAACTGAACTGTCATGTTTTGAAAAACTGACAAACACATATGACTACTTATATCCCAAATCACAGAAGATTTAAAACACCATATTGGTTTACCTCAGTGAATGTTCTATAAATAGTCCCAAGTTACAAATTGCTAAGGAAAATGATATCATTCTTACTGCATTAAACAAGTGTTAATTTTTAATAGTTTCTTTAAGATATGTTACTGCTGTCCACACAAACTTTTAAGATTAAACACCAACTTCTTCCACCTCCATGCTTCTGGTATTTTCCCTTTTTATTCACTGTATTTAAGTTCTTTCCAGACAAATACGCTTCCCTACGAGGCAGGTGTTCCCAGTCCTTCCTAGCTCTAATCATCACATTCTCACCAGGTCTGTTCTGACAGTTTTAGTTTCACCCATAGAGTTTTATTTTAATTTACAGTACTTTTCGTTACCACAATGACCTGTGATTCTAGAAAAAAAGCCTGGCGGGGCAGTTCTGCTAAGATGCAGATCCCAATACCCTGCAAGAGGAGTAGGTGCTACTGCTCATTGACTTTACCCATCTTGTTTCTGACATTCAAGGAACAAAAATGCTCAAAGATGCTTTGTCCTTGGGAGGCATTAAAACATTGAAATTTGAGGCTATCCCTGTACAACTCCTTGACTTTATATGACCTTGATTTGTAGGGCTTTAGGTCATTTTACAGACAGAGATGACGTATAGAGGTCTTGTCAACAATCATGAAATATGAAGCATTTTGATTTAGTAATTCGTCAGTTCAATCTCAACTCTGTTCTTAAGGTTCTTTTACCTTAACAAGGTTCACTTACATCTGTTCAACCAACTGTATTTGACCTACTTTTTATAATTTGACAAAATGAAAGTATCACTACCTCAAGTCAGTTCAGTTCAGTGACTCAGTCATGCCCAACTCTTTGCAACCCCATGAATCGCAGCACACCAGGCTTCCCTGTCCATCATCAACTCCTGGAGTTCACTCAGACTCATGTCCATTGAGTCAGTGATGCCATCCAACCATCTCATCCTTTGTTGTCCCCCTTTCCTCCTGCCTTCAATCTTTCCTAGCATCAGCCTCTTTTCCAATGAGTCAGCTCTTCTCATCAGGTGGCCAAAGTATTGGAGTTTCAGCTTTAGCATCAGTCCTTCCAATGAACAGCCAGAACTGATCTTCCTTAAGATGGACTGGCTGGATCTCCTTGCAGTCCAAGGGACTTTTAAGAGTCTTCTCCAACCCCACAGTTTAAAAGCATCAATTCTTCAGTGTGCAGCTTTCTTTTTTTCTGTTTTTAAAGGCTTTTTCTTTTTTTAAAAGGCTGTTCAAATCCCATGAGCAGTATGTCACTACCTAAAGCCTTAAAAAAAAAAAACCTAGAGTCTAGTATGAATGATCAAGAATACTAAATGAGATATTTGACTGAGGTTAAACTTCCTAATTGAGAGTTTTCCTTTAGTTTGAAAATAAGAGTCTTACCAAGTAATCCAAGTAATTTCAATAAAAATTCACCTTAAGAAATACTAAGTATACTACTCCCGTAAAAATATATTCCCTGAAAAGTTACATTCCTCACAGAAGATATTCCCTAAAGGAACATTAAACATGGAATAAAATCATATATAACAGTATATTATTTCCTACTTCTAAAGAATATTTGTTTAATCACAATTGAAAAAGACCAAAGCAGACAGAAAATGATAATAAATATTTTTATTCTAAGCATGCACTAGATAAAACTTCTTTGCAATTGCTTTTTTTCTGAGTCTTTTTCCCAAAAGCTTTCTGATTTTATCTCAGTTCCTTTATTTATTATAAAGGTATTAAGAAACACTTAAGTGTATTATATCAATCATTTGTTTTCTTCAGAATTCTTCAAATTCTACTGCCTCCCAGCTCCGTTAACACATTGATACTTGGAGCTAATGAAACTTTATAAAAATCATTGTTTTTAATGTATGTATAATTTTCAAGACAGAACTCATGAGCTTGATATATTCTAAGTTAAAGGGCTATTGTTCTAATTCTTACAACTGGTATCTTTTAAAACAAGTACATAGCAATGATTTCTCTTCAACTTCCCTTTCCTAAGACATTTTAGTTTTCAGATTTTTCAAGCTAGAAGTGCAATATAAATATGGTAATTAATATTTCTGGAAAAATGGGATTAATAACTGCAAAACTCTCACTAATTCTGCATTTCAGCCAAATCATTCTTAATAATGCTATAGTCAATTTATGGTCTTCAAGTAGTAATTTGTCACTGTAGCCTGTAAAAAGATGACTGCTTTGGACAGTAACGTTGTAAGTGTTAATATATAAAAAAAGAATTTGAGTTAAAGGTCAGAAAATATTTTTATCTTGAAAATATTTATAGTGAATGTGGCTTCAGTTCCTGTGGGTTCTTATCCCTTGAGTATTTCTTTGAGATCCAGGTTTAAATGAACCAGAAAACTTAAACTCAAAACTCATCTCACATTGCCAAACTTTACATGGTTTCTGCCTAAAGTAATAAATCAAACTTGAAATTCAGCCCAGATTTGTTCAAAACTCCAATTTCATGAAATCACCAAAGTCTTAAAACTTAAATAAAACTTGCTATAAGCCTAAAGCTAGTATGTAAATCAGAAATCACGTAAAATAATAATAAATCCACACAGTCAGTATGGATCAATTTTTTAGTAAATAATCTTCACTCATCAATATTTCTACAGATTATATATGGGGACAGCATAGATAATTAACATAGGAAATTCAAAAGACAACATTTTAAACATTAAACACTTGAAGTTACCTATAAAGCTTCTCAAAATAGCACAGAAAAAGAAATGAAAAAAAAAAAACTCTCTTCTTCATCGTTCTTGGATTATCATGAAGTTCCAGACGATCCTGTCATCAACCATTAATAATAATTCTGCCCATATGGAAGCAATCATAAAAACAAAGTCGCAAAAAGGAAAAGAAATATGAAAATTCTTAATCTTTTTATTGAATAAAGATATAAAAGTGCCTACAAAATCTTCTTAATGCATTTATTTTCTGAGTTTTAAAATTTAACTTCAGAGTATCACTGACTGAGTGAGTATTCCACTGCACGGAGGAGGAGAGAGATGAAGTGATAAGAAAAAAGTTTTAAACATAAGGTAGCAAAAAAGCCATCTGGTGGGAATAGCAATTGAATGAGTAAGAAAACTGTGAATCTTAAAAAGAGCTTTATCTAAATGGGAGTTAGATTCTGAGGGTTTAACAGTGATGAAAGCCTAAAATAATTTTAATTATAATAAAATATTAAGAATTTTTTATGTATTAGCACTGACAAAGACAGAAGTCACTATCAGCTCCTGGGAATTATTCCCAATAGTCTTCAAAAGCAAGTACATATTCTCTACCATCCATAGCTGAGAACAAAGTGCTTGTATTTTTGTTGCTTTTTTGTTGACTATTTTAGAAGTTTTATTTGCATATTCTAATTGGCTGTGGGTGTAGAGCTGGGATTTTGTGGAGTGACAACAAATATGTGGGCAGAACCGAACTCAATATCTCATCCAATAGGCTACTTCAAGATGGTAGAGTGGCTTGTTATTTGAAATCACTCTACCAGCTGCTCTGACTTCTCAGTAAACAGAGCACACTTGATGACAGAAAGCTACCAAACCTAACCAGGTTTAATGATTGTAACTTCCAGTGCAGAACTGGATTCTTGATATTTAAATGTACTCACTATTCATATAATTCATTTTTTGAAAAGGGCAATGTGTTATTACCTAATGGCTCTTAAGAACTACTTATAAAGCATCCTACATTGGCTCACTAAAATGATGGAGTGATTTATATCACGCGTCTCTGTTTCCTATGAACAAACACTCATTCTGACTTTTCATTCGTACTTTTCTTGATAGTTCCTTGGAAGTGTAGACAGTGTGGTTGGTGTGGCTGTCTGAAAGTCAAAGCAAATAGTAGATTTGAGTTGATAACCTTTGGACATCAATAAAATAATTTTACTCTGAAAAGTCTTCAAAAGACAATAACACAGTATGTACAGACTTGCACAAAGGAAATGCAAATGCCCTGTGGCGTTAGTATTTCAAGGCCATCAGGGAACTCACCAGGACAACACCCAGAACACGTTATAAGATTCCTCATGCCATAGTATTGTTAAGGCTTCTGTGAAATGTGTCTTGAGTGCCATCAGCGTAGGATTTAAATTCTATATGCTACCCAGTGACTAGACAGTGAGTCCATTTTGTTTGTCAAGATCAAATTTGAGTAGGAAAACAAAATTATGAGAGGGAGAGAAAGAAGATGCCTGTCTAACTAGCCATATCACCTAAATCACTGGGACTAGGTAATACATTTAGACAACCCTCATGCATAAAGAATGCACTAAATCCCAGATTGGACTTTCCAGAACAACAGTCCTTTTGTTGAGATGAGCTATACTAGATTTTTACCAGATTCATTTAACTTCTCATTTTCCAGACTTATCAACCTGTTTGATGAACCATCTTATTATGTGTATGTGAAATATTGAGTACCGATGCCAACACATTGATGATAAAAGGAAAATAGCACATTCTTTATGCATGAGGGTTGCCTAAATGTATTACCTAGTCCCAGTGATTTAGGTGATATGGCTAGTTAGACAGGCATCTTCTTTCTCTCCCTCTCATAATTTTGTTTTCCTTCTCAAATTTGATCTTGACAAACAAAATGGAATAACTGTCTAGTAGTAGTATAGAAGTAACTAAATGCTTTTTGCAATAACTTTCCAAAAACTATTGAAATTATGAACCTGTGACTGAACCAGGGAGATATGACAGTAACAAAGCAAGATTTAAAGTCAGAAGGCATCAATTTTATTTTCTTTTCCTTTATTTCTCCCTACTTTTATTCCCTTTCCTCTGCTCTTCTCATCCTCCTCCTTCTTCTCTGACTGTATATCTATCCAATTTAAATTTAAGTGCCTTTTTGGAAACACACTGCCCTATATCTTCAGCAGCATGACAACGGGACATGCTCTAGAAGACTGACATTACTCATCCATCCTACAACTACTTCTGGACCACATATTAATCTTCTAATGATAAAGGCAGGCTTTAGGCAACATCATAATAAAAATATAAGCACACTTTACAATGTGTTGTGGGATGTGACAAGTCAAATGTAAAACATTCAGCAGGCTAAGGGGGTCAGGAATGTGAGCGCCCTGGGTGAGAAGAGAGGTGAATAGCAAATAGCATTTGAAATATTAAGCCTTTGAAAAAAGCTGACATTTGAGCAAAACTATGAAGGAATTCGGAGAAGGCATTGGCACCCCACTCCAGTACTCTTGCCTGGAAAATCCCATGGACGGAGGAGCCTGGTAGGCTGCAGTCCATGGGGTCGCTAAGAGTCGGACACGGCTCAGCAACTTCACTTCAGCGCATTGGAGAAGGAAATGGCAATCCACTACAGTATTCTTGCTGGGAGAATCCCAGGGATGGGGGAGCCTGGTGGGCTGCCGTCTACGGGGTCGCACAGAGTTGGACACGACTGAAGCAACTTAGCAGCAGCAGCATGAAGGAATTAGCCAACCCTCAAGTCAGACAACCTCCAAAACACTAGAAGCTATGGGCAAGAAGTACATATGTAGACTAAACATGACCGAAAATACCAAAAAGCAATGTATCTCATAGAACACATTGGTAGAACACAGTGGGTTTCTGTGAGTGCTGAAGAACTGCATAGCACAGAAACGATTATAAGATGTATAAGATGATAATCAGCATTGAATGAAGGGACGAGAACATTCCTGCTGAGAGCTGAGTAGAGTTTAAAGGTAGAAAGAAGGAAATACTGTGACAGGAATGAGCAAACCTTTTTAGTGAGTCAACTTAATTTTATCCTACTGATGACCTGGAAAGACCTTCAAATTGGGGCTTCTCTACTTTCAAACAAGAAACTTACACTGGGGATTTATGTGAGCCTAGGAAGGTTAATCAGATTAATTAAAAGGAATGACAAATCTGAACTCAACCTATTAACATAGAGGAGATAAGGATGAAAACTCTAAAATTATTAATGATGGTAAATCAGGTTTTGCAAAGCCAGGGAGTCAACAAAATACCCTGGGGTGTCAGCTTCAAGGCTGTAGTGCCACAGGAAGAAGGTGGCAGTGGAATGGGATAGAGAAAGAACCGCAATCTTGCTGTGTTTTAGATGGCAATACACAGATGGCACAGAGGGTGTCTTGGAACTGAATTTTTAAACTCACAGAAGAAAAGAAAACTTGTGAGCAAACAAATAATGGACAAACTTTAGCTTATGTGGTAAAAGAAATAAGATAGCAATTCCAGATAGGCTCAAAAATGAATAAAATGCTACTAATATTGATGCTGGGAGGGGTTGGGGGGAGGAGGAGAAGGGGACGGCAGAGGATGAGGTGGCTGGATGGCATCACCGACTCGATGGACATGAGTTTGAGTGAACCTTGGGAGTTGGTGATAGACAGGGAGGCCTGACGTGCTGCAGTTTATGGGGTTGCAAAGAGTCAGACAGGACTGAGCAACTGAACTGAACTGAATATTAGATACACTTTAGCTAAAATAAATAAAATAAGTTATAGAGTTCAGAGAACTAGTATAACTCAAAGTGTATCCAAGAGAATTAGGATAGTTTATACAATATTTTCCAAGTTAAGGTCATATTTAATGAATGAATTTATATGAATATCTAAAACAGATAATTTAGAGGTACAAGAAGTACATTAAGTCATTTATAAAAGTTAAAAGGCAAGTTAATAGATACATTTAACACTGTAGAACAGTCTGCTTTATATAATTTTCATCAGCACTTACATTTTGTTTGACTTAGGTTTTGCTGGTATATGGAAGAATGTGTCACCTTGGAATTACTTTTGCTCAAGTTCTCATGCATGGGATATCAAGAAGGGAAAAAAAAGTTACGTCTCCCAATATTTTTATAGAAAATGTGCCAACTTGGAAAGAATCTCATGAAAATCTATACCTCCTTCTATTATACTTAATAAATACATATTTTAAAATTAAAAAAATTTAACTGGTTTAGTGTTTTCCTTTCCTTTGAAGAACCTAATTCACTTATATTCAACTTCAAGGCCAATTAAAACAAATTCAAAATCAAGACAACAACAACATCAACAACCAGTTATTTCTTGATCACATGACTCTGCCCCCAAGATTCTTTTACTACCAGAATAATAAAGTCTCAGTACAGTATCCACTGGTGTGACACTCTGGCCCTTCTGATTCTGAAAGTATTGGATTTCTTATCCTGTGCAACATTATATTTAACCTTACTTTTAAGAGGGAAGCAGTCATAGTTTCCAAAGAATGAATTAAAATGGAAATGGAAATTCATGATACTCTTTATACAGATAAACTACTTTTCACCAAAGTATTATATTGTCATTTAATGTTCTACAAGAAGAATGATGTATAAAAGAGATAAGCAAAATAAATTTAAAAAGCAATTTAGGTTTTCCTGTTTATATTAAATTCCATATTAGCTTTTCTTCCTTCTTTCTTGCCCATTTTCTACAGTGCACACATGCATGTGTGCTCAGTTGTGTCCAGCTCATTAAAACTCCATGGACTGCAGCCTGCCAGACTCCTCTGTCCATGGGATTTCCTTGGCAAGAATACTGTAGTGAGTTGCCATATCCTCCTCCAGGGGATTTTCCCAACCCAGGGATCAAACCTGCATCCCTTGTCTCCTGTATTGGCAGGTTTCCCACTGAGCCATCTGGGAAGCCCTTTCTACAGTTGTTCAGTTGCTCAGTTGTGTCTAACTGTGAGTCCGTGGACAGCAGCACACCAGGCTTCCCTGTCCTTCACCATCTCCTGCTGCTGCTGCTGCTGCTGCTAAGTCTCTTCAGCATCTCCTAGAACTGCTCAAACTCATGTTCATTGAATCGGTGATGCTTTTCTATAAGTGTAAGTCAATAAAAATTTGTTCTAGGTAACTGATTTACCCAAGATGCAGACCAGGCATAAAATAATCCATTACAAAAAACATTTTCTCAAAAGTATTAAAAAAAAAGTACTTATATAACCAACTGCATTTCCAGCAGTAACTAATAATATTTTAATGCTAAAACAAAACCAAAACCTCCCTAAGGACACCAGACAATGTAACTATCCAGGACCACGGAGAACACAGAGAGATTTTCAAGAAGAAAATAAGACTTGTTCCTATATGTTTGCTTTCCATCTTTTAAAAAACAAGTCATCTAAAGCCCTCCTTATGTTTGTTTAATGGTTTCCCTGTCAACTTTTTAACAAGTCACTTTTCAGCTGAAAACATCAGGTTAGAATAATTAAGCAGAAATCACCTACCTAATTTCTCTGTGTTTAAGGAGGATCGTACTTTGAAGTTCTGAGGCAAAGGATTTTTACCTGTGATGCAGGTAGTCCATGGAGGGGAAAATTTGACACCACCATTAAAAATCCTTCAGCTTTGTTACCAATAGAAAGTAAACATAGTTTCATATCAACTACAATGTTGTAAGTAGCTCAAATGACTATTTATACTCATCACCCTTGATCTTCTAACTTAATAAATTATTAAGAAACATATATTTATATATTATAATTTCATATTGTAAAGCCATTTAAATGGTTTCATAAGAAAGGGTAAGGAAGGTATGGAAAGTATTAAAGAATTAAGATTACTAGCAAAGGTGAAATTAACAGATGGATAAGAAAAATGATGAGGAGAAAATGATAAAAAATAAAACAGTGCATTTTAATCACTGAGAGGGTGAGGTGTGGATAAGCTTTCTGCTTAGAGATGTCCAAGAAATCAGGACTGGGCCTGGAAATTTATAAATTATATAACAGATGTAATTACTTAAATAATGAGACTGGAAGAGTTATGTCTAGGGGCAGAACCTTGGGAAATTTATATTTATTTTTAAGATTAGAGGGAGACCTAAGAGATAGGTAGAGGAAGAGCAGCTGGAAAAGAAGATACTGAGAAGAGTCAAACCTCAAAGAATGCAATCCCCTCCAACACAAATGAATGAAATACGAAGGAAAAAAAAAGAAGAAGCTATGAAGAAGCCATTGGATTCAACATAGAGCAAACTTTTGGAAACTTGTGAGCACAGCTTTGGTAAAGTACAAAGAATAGGAATCACTCTGCAAGAACCTCATATTGACCCAAATTAAACATATGAATTACCTGGCCACCAGGGTCTCCATTGAGTGGGAAATCTACACCACTCTCCATCTAATGACGGCCACATAGCTGTTTGAACAGAAAGAAGTTTCATACTTTACAACATTCTTCCTGTTTATCTCTGTCTAACACTGTCATTTTTTTCTATAGAAAAATAGCAACAAAAGTTGTACTCAACAAAAAAAACAATTTTCTTTTGATCAAAGGATATTTCCTATATAGTTGATAGATATTTCTTATAAGTTGATGCTTAAATACATATTTTTTACATAATAAATGCCCCCAATTTTATCAATCTGGTTTATTTAATATAATTTAATACAGTTTTTCTCAGGAGTGTTTGGTTAGAATCCTCACGTGATACTGTGTGAGTGGAGATTTGAATCTTAAGATGATCAGAGTGAACAGTTTCCAGCAAAACACATGTTGAAAGAGATACAGTATATCTACCTTAAGATGTAATGACAAAAATTTCAATCTGCTTGCAGACACATCCAAACATATTATCATTTCATTATTGACAAGAAAATCTTTACCACACTATTTATGTTATGACATGAAACACTCTTTATAAGGCAAATCTAAATGGCAATTTTAAAGAAATCTGGAAGTAGAGTGTACTACAACCAGAAGAGTCTTATTTATAACTGCCTTATTAAGTGAAAGTGAAGTCGCTCAGTCATGTCTGACTCTTTGCAACCCCATGGACTGTAGCCTACCAGGTTCTTCCCTCCATGGGATTCTCCAGGCAAGAGTACTGGAGTGGGTTGCCATTTCCTTCTCCAGGAGATCTTTCTGACTCAGGGATCGAACCCAGGTCTCCCGCATTCCAGGCTATTGGTGCAAAGTAAATTGCAACCTTAATAGTAACCTATTTATATTAACCTTAATATTAACCCAAAGTTAAGAGAAGTAGTCAAGAAAAGCAAGTGATATTTTTAAATTTAATGTTTCACACTTTGTCTTAAGGCCCATGTTCTATTCTAATTATATTAACTGAAGTAATTCTGAGTTTTCATCATCATAAGTTCATAATCATAAATGAGTTCTAAAATACACATTAAAAGAAATACTAGTTTGATTATTTCAGCAGACTTCAAAAGACAGAGTTTTGTATATCTTCATTTCAAAATAAATCAAAATTTCAAGAATATAAACTTAATGGGACACTAGTTTTGTTTACAAAAACAGCCACAAGTGGTAGAATGACTTATGAAAGACCCAACTGGATTAAAAGTCTTAGGTTTGAATGTAAACAATGTGAGAGCGAAGACCTAGCCCATTTGTTCATTGCTGTACCCAGAGTCTAGGACAAATCCTGGTGTATATTAGACTCTCAATACTTGTCCCACTTCAGAGTCCTTTGTATCACATCTGAGGAAAAAAATCTCATCTCTTGCTTTCAGTTGGAACTCTTACCTAAACTAAATCAAAATATTTAGATGACTTGTTTTAAAGAACAACTTGTATATAGGATGTTTCTAAAATGAGATTTGATCATAGAAATGCAAATTTTAAAAAATACCAGGTAATCCTTTAGCTAAATAATCTTAAATTTTAAATTAATAAGGCTTGAATCTATACTATTTTTAAGAAAAGCCCAAGTTAGTCATCAAAATAAAACCAGTGGTAAAATTAGGTCCTGTTTACATTTCACTGTGGAATTTATTTTTCACCATTTGGTAGCATATGAGCGGGAAAAAAAATCTCTTAGTTTAAGAATATTTTCTATGTTTCATTTTAGTTCTGTATTTTTCATTTTTAGATTATTATTTTTTATTTGAATCTGTAAAACTGTTAGAAAATGTGGAATAAATTACCGAGGTAATCATCTGCTGTTTTACCATTTCCTTCTGGTGCCAGCTAAAATTAAAATGGGAATATCAGTGTTTAGAGATTTAAATGTTAAGCATGATTGAAATAGTATCATTTGAAGGAAAGGCTCCCAGAAAAATCTCTCAACATGTATTGAAAAGACAGCTGATTTTAATGAATACCCTTCAGGTTCCCCAATTAGTCTATTTAATGCATTTTTGCCTTTCCAAAAGTGCAGCCTTGATCAGACTACTGATGAAATGGTATAGCTTTATTGCTAGAATTTAAATCTGGTGAGAAATACAAAATAAAATCTTCCTAAAGTGTCTAGAGAGTTAGCTGCCTTTCTCCCCCAAAATGTGTATTTCTAGCAGGTTTTAACCACAAAGTTATTGAAGTTACCAGAATTTCTAGCTAAAGGAACTGCAGTGCAGAGATTACTTCTTCTGAGCTAACAAACATGCTACAAAGGTAGGTCAGCTGGTAAAGATTCTGACTGCAATGCAGGAGATCCCAGTGCCATTCTTGAGTGGGGAAGATCCCCTGGATAAGGGAACAGCTACCCAGTCCAGTATTCTGGCCTGGAGAATTCCATGGACTGTATAGTCCATGGGGTCACAAAGAGTTGGACATGACTGGGCAACTTTCACTTTCAATTTTAACAAAGACTAAGGCGAAAAGATTGCACGCCCTCCCCTGCATCCCCCATCACCCCATGTCCTGGAATCAGACCTTAGATTTTTGAAAGATAGTAAGAGGGAATCTATCTCTAGTGTAAATAGCAGCTGAAGACTGTTTCTTGGGACAATTGTCAAGTTATACAATTTCTCCAATTATTTTGCACATATATCAGACATACTGCCATTCAAGGACTCAGCCATTCAGCCCATATGAGTCTGTACTACACACTATCAAGATGTCCTTATTCTCAAGGAGTTCACCATATTTGGTCAGAACCAAAGCTTGAGTCACTACAATGAGAAAGACTACAAGGAGAAAGGATATATGTAAATTTCTTATCTGTTAACACAGAGAGAAAAGGGACAAAAATCTATCCATTGTCTCTTATTTCCATAAGACCCATTGTGCCTGAAACATAGTAAGTGAACTGAACATAGTAAGACCTGAGCAAATATTTGTTGAATAAACAAATGGATGTTTCAAGGTTTGTTCTAGGAAATGTGGGATATATAACTTGAGATAAGAGAAAGTCAGGAAAATCAGGCAATTTGTGCTAGATTTGAATTTTAACAATACAGCCATATCATTTTATCAGTAATCTGATCAAGATCACATTTCTTTCCCTGTGTGAGCTCACAGACAGACATTAAAGATTGAACAGGATCTAGAATGAGTGTCAAGGTTATATTGGTATTGGAGGATGTATTGTTCATGCATGATAAGTCGCTTTAGTCGTGTCTGACTCTTTGTGTCCCTATGGACCGTAGCCCACCAGGCTCCTCTGTCCATGGAATTCTCCAAGCAAGAGTACTGGAGTAGGTTGCCATGCCCTCCTCCAGGGGATCTTCTCAACTCAGGGACTGAACCCACATCTCCTGTGTCTCCTGCATTGCAGGTGGATTCTTTACCACTGGCGCCACCGGGGAAGCCCTTAGCCAAACTGAAAAATATATATATTTTTGATATAACCAGCAAGCCAAAGGCTATCAGAAAACTTCTTAGCTTTAGGTACTAACTTAATTTTAGTTGCTTTTAAAATAATATTTCTATAGCTGTTAATCCTTTAGACATCAAAATATATGCAAGTGGCTGATAAAGCATTACATTTAGAAGGAATGTTTCTACACTAAAGGCTTTACCATTGAAGCTCCCTTTAGACTCATCCTATATACTTAAACATGAGTCAGTTTACAGGATTTTCAACAAAAACCGAAAGCAAGCAAGCAACAATAACTCTATTGTCTTTCAGCTAAACTTTGAACTCTCATGATTGGGTATGCACAGGAGGAAATACAGGGGTACCGTATGAGTCCATTTTGAGGCCAAAAAAATATAAAGGAAAAATGCGTAATTATTTAAGCAAGCAAAGGATGACATGATGAATATTCAAATATAGTGTAGCAGACTGATCCAAAAAAGTACTTGTTGAATGATCTAAAAAATTCTTGTCTCTTCAAGAGAGGACAGGCATTTTCCCCCTTTCCCAGATATGTACATAAGGATCGGATCTGAGCTTCTTTTACCTCCAGGAACAACAGGTTTTTGTTTTTGAAAATGTAGCTGTCTGAAGGCATTATTCAACTGTTTTTGTCTATATAAAGAAGTGACTGGCTAGAGCCTTGGGAACAGAAAGGGAACTTGCCCAAGACAGAGAAGTGAAATGGTGTCTTTTCTGTAATGATGAAGACCAGCAACGGAGCCTCACACGCACATCTTAGGAAGTGGGGCATCCCTTGTGTTGCATGAATGTTGTTAGAATCTGGGGAGAACTGCCTGGTGTGGCATTGAGAGTACAAACTTGACAGCAGAAATGCTGTCTTTTAAGTAGATCCCCAGGCTAAGTCAAGGTGCATCTCCAGTGGTGACCATAATATATCAACCAGTCACAGCTTCTCAACCCATTCTCTCAGCCTATGTAAACCCTAGGATCTCCACAATGAAGAAGAGGAGCGTGAATTAAAATGATTGCTCTTTCACATGCAGGGGCTGGAAAGAAACTGCAAGCCAGGTTTGATTAGATTGAGGATCAAACATAAGAAAGGAAGGAAGAAAAGGAGAGAGAGAGAAGGGGCAAAGGAAGAAGGGAAGAGGGGAAAGGGGAGATGATAAGAAAAGAAAAGCAAAGAAAACAACTTAGAATTCTTAAAACCAGAAGACTCGAAATAATTTAAGCCTGTTACAAACATATCAATATGTACTTTCCAGATGATAATGAGTATTTGTTTCCATTACCTGTTCTCATCTTTGCTATTAATATTGCCAAATTAGGCATCAACATGCTCCTCTAGTAAACCACTCAAGACAAAGATCTGAAGAATCAGTGTGTTACTTTGTGTGCAGCCTGTTTACTGAAAACAGGTAAAAAATCAAACAGCTTAAGTGGAAAGAGTTCTCCTATTTTCACAATACTAACTTTGGCAGGCAGCAGATAATTTCTTAATGCTATAAATTAATAACACTTATTATGTTAGACAGAACATTTATTTATCTTCAACAGTTTAGAAATATGACACATTTCAGTGAGATTCTAAAGTAGGAGTTTCAAACCTTATTCTAATTTAAGAATACCTTCCATAATTTTTAAAATGTCTCAGGCTCACATACAATACTTTGTTTTATATATATATATACACATACACACTAGAGAGATAATTAATACTACAAAATACTTATTCAGTAATTAATTTATATTTTATCAGTTAACAATGTCTCCTTATTTTAGAAAGAATACACATGTATGCAAGATATTTTTATTCAATCTTTAGCTAATACTCATTCTCAAATGAATTTTTGATAATTCTGCATCCCCTTAAAGCCAGTGACATACAGGTTAGAAAAGGACAATCATTTTGTTACCTTTAAAATTGAAAAAGTGTATACATTTTGCTTTGGGACTATGTAATATTAATTTAAGAAACCTCCTTTGGTTCCTTAAATGGTTTCTTCTGATCATACATATTCTAGCATTCTTAATGTGATCAAAAGTAGTGAACCACTTGTCTTTAAAAGCTAATTATACCAGAAATGTTAAGTGTCTGGCATGCATACAAATAAGCTTAGCTTCAACATTTTATTTCATTGCATTTGTTTCACTGCAGCATTTGCTAAACAAGAATTTCCTTTTTAAGTGTACACTTTATTGAATGCATAAATACGCTATTTTTTTGGTANTTAATGTGATCAAAAGTAGTGAACCACTTGTCTTTAAAAGCTAATTATACCAGAAATGTTAAGTGTCTGGCATGCATACAAATAAGCTTAGCTTCAACATTTTATTTCATTGCATTTGTTTCACTGCAGCATTTGCTTAACAAGAATTTCCTTTTTAAGTGTACACTTTATTGAATGCATAAATACGCTATTTTTTTGGTACAGCACACTTAAAATGTCTTTGGATGTGCATGCGATAACACTTCCTTAGAAAGATCAGTACAGAGTATTACTCTTTCAATTATGAACAGTACATTATTTACATGTAGAACATCAGCTGAGTATTATTTAGATGATTTAGATGTCATTCTAGCTGCTTGGCAAGATTTCTAAGTTTCTAATTAGAGATTTCTAATGCATTCTAAAAGTTCTCTATACAAGAATCAAATTGATACATTACAACAAAAATAGTTGCTTTCTTTCTATGAAGAGAAAACAATCTTTTGACATGTAATATTTATCTAATTGATGTCTCTATCTGTCTTCATTTACTTTTATACCTATATTTACATCAATATCTATACCAGGGATTCATTTAGAGACCTACTCAAGCAAGTTTAATTGCAGGGAAATTTTGTATAGATTTAGGANACCATGTGCCTTCCTTTGTAATCTTTTATAATTAAACAGCACATTATATGTTCTTCCCCAAATATCTAAACATCAATAAAGTCAATAAACTCTAGTATAAACTATCAAAAGTATTCTAAGTTATCATTAGGAACTGCCAAAAATGTAAACTAATACATAAATGCTTTTTAAAAAATGTTCAAACAGACTGATTATTCCTCTTGAATTATGCCTGGGTATAAATAATCACTCCCTCTTCAAATTACTATGAGCACAACAGCTAGAACCAAACTGACAGGTGACAAACAATGTAGGCTTGAATACAGATATCTAAAAAACAATTTATGAATTATTTTTCAAAAACTAAATGATATTTACCCAATATAAACATAAATATATCTAAGGAGATGCAGTTTCAATTTTAAATTCATTTTCCCCAATCCACGACATTTTAGCATGTTATGAAGCATCAGGAACCTAGCCAACATATTTTGACTAGCTAAAATAATTTTTAAAAGCTGTTATATTTTTAAATTGTTAGACATACATAACTATATAAGCATCAAATAGAACCATAAATAGAAATTCAAAAAATGATACAAATGCCACGATGCTCACAAGAATATTTACACTGACTTTATCTAGTTTGATGTTACCAAGGAAAAATATAAAGGGAGGAAAAGAATACAGACTAGCAAAAAATAGACTAGTCTGGTACTAATATCAACATTCAGCAATAAATTTACTCTTCAGGGTCAGGTGGAAGAAGTGGAAAAAAGCTTAAACATATCTTAATTCAAGGTGTAAGAAGTGGAAAATTAATAGAAAATATAAATATCAGAATTCTTTTAACAGGGTACAGGTGAACTTATATACAAAACAGAAGTAGAGCCACAGATGTACAGAACAAACTTATGGTGTCCAGAGCATAAGGGGAGTCAGGGGCAGCAAGGGATAAAATTGTGGCACCAGTGGTTAAAAAAAATAATAATAACACCTGACAATGCAGGTAGATGCAAGAGATGCAGGCTCGATCTCTGGGTTGGAAAGATGCCCTGAAGATGGAAATGGCAACCCACTCCAGTATTCTTGCCTGGAAAATCCTATAGACAGAGGAGCCTGGTGAGCTACAGTCTATGGGGTCCCAAAGAGTCGGATATGACTGAGCACACACACATGAATGGGACTGACATAAACACACTGCTATATATAAAATAGATAACTAGTAAGGGCATATTGCATAGCACTGGGAACTCTACTCAATATTCTGTAATGGCTACATGGGAAAAGAATCTAAAACAAAACAAAATAAAGCTTTGCTTGTGATACCTGAATCCTGCTATATGTCTACAAGTCCAAAAACTGCATACAAATGTATCTTGTTATCTATCTAAATATTTAAATACCAATCAGTTTACTTCTGACACTGTGTTGAAGAATGAATCATAAGATTCTCAAGGCTGAGTATGTACAACTTAACCCTTACTCTGTTATAATTCTTCTGAATAAGTTTCAATTTTTTTAATTCTTTAGGGCTTCTTATATATGGTAGGTGCTTTACTGTGTACTCAAGTGTCTTCTTGATAGAGGCTGGAGGTGAGAGGTCCTACTTTGTTGACAACACCTTGTTTTCCTAACAACTGGTGTTTGTAAACATAAGAAATATGTTTATTGAGTATAGTAGAGGATGTGGTTACTACAACTGAAGAGTGGTCATAATATTCTCTTTCATAGAGTTGGTCCAATAAATAATGAAAATGAATATATAATAAATGAATAAATTTTACATAAGTGAAATTCATGATGAGGACAAAATTCTCCATATTCTTTCTTTTATAACAAATTTTCTGCTTTTCATATGATTTTCCTCCCTTCCTCCACTTTGACTATTTTAAAAAATCTTTATATTTTGTTTACTTTCCTTTATCCCACTTTATCCTTAAAAAGAAAGAATGTGTGTGTGTGTGTGTGTGTGTGTGTGTACGTGACACAAAAGAGCATAAGGCTTGAAATTATTGATGCCCCTTATCAACTGGGAAAGTTCACTGTTAGCACCAGCCAAAGTCACATTTATGCATGTACCTTAACGTGAAACAGAAGTTTATATACAATTAAAATCCAAAATAAAAATCCAAATAGAAAAAGGGTATTTTGTATATGTGAAAGTACTGATTATTATTAAAAGAAAAGTCTCACACAGGGAAATGAAATCCCTTTTACTAAATTTCCAAATCTGTCTAACACCTCTTTGTTGTCAAAATATTTTTTAATAAGTCCACGTTTCAGAATTGATTAAAAAATCAACAGCTTTTTCAACAATGAAACAAAAATGTATGGTCAATACAGACCTGATTTTAGGCTTGGCTACTATTTATATATTTTAGTTGGCTTTGTTATTCTTCACATTTATGATAACATAGAATTATTTTTGTTTTGAAAAATATTACTTGTTTAATTCAACTCATGAATTTCATCTAAAGAAAATAGTTTCCAAAGACAGGCTTATATATAGAAAGCACCAAAAATATGTCATGACATAATGGTATACTAAGGTTGATCTTGTATCTAGTAATTCTATTTTTTTAAGAAATATTTCCTCATTTATTTATTTAAAAATTAATTCAGGGAAACATTAAATTTAGGATACAATTTTATAAAAAAAGAGAGCCCTTCTATCCTCGTAGAAATTTATTTATTAAGCAGAAAATTCAGTATAAAAAAAAGCTTATATTATGCTTTCAAATAATAACCCTTTTCTGGTCTATATAAACTGGAATCTAAACATTCTTTAAAAACCATAAATATTACTAAGTAACTGACAACACAACTAGAATAAAGGTTGCCAAAAGAGATTGAGGTAAACCATCTCTAAAAACAGTAAATAATTCTGAAAGCACCATTTCACTAAATCAAGACAACTTATTTAACTCTACAAAATATTCAATTACTTTTTAAATTTAATGTACTTGAAATCTGTGTAAAACATGAGGGAAGATATCACTACAATTAAAAAAAAAAAAAAAACCTCAGATGACTGAAATACATTTATGGACTCGAAAGTCCTAGTCCAAACACGTTTCGGCAACTCTTGTCAAAGAGACTTTGGAACACAGCATTTTCTACAGGCTCCCATCCAAAAGGTTAATGTCAAACTTATAAAGCAAATGATCAGAGAATTCTACCTTGTGATTTCAATTCTACAGTGTTTTAAAAAAATGTTTATGTATGATATCATAAGTGAAACGAATCACCGGTCTAGGTTCGATGCAGGATGCAGGATGCTTGGGACTGAAGCACGGGGATGATCCAGAGAGATGGTGTGGGGTGAGAGTGGGG
>SJYA01000587.1:3981784-3998259 GCA_006410615.1 Neotragus moschatus
AAAAAAAAAAAAATGGAACATTTTGTAATAACTCT
The DNA here is from genome assembly GCA_006410615.1 of Neotragus moschatus. Lineage (NCBI taxonomy): Eukaryota > Metazoa > Chordata > Mammalia > Artiodactyla > Bovidae > Neotragus > Neotragus moschatus. Next base: position 3,981,820 of record SJYA01000587.1, read on the forward strand.
TAAAAAGTTTAAACAGATACTTGACATTTGGTCTGTCTGATATCAGTCAGTCAAGTTGGCTGCATATGGGTTTATTTCTGATCCTTGGTGGCTGCATATGGGTTTATTTCTGATCATTGGTGTCAATGAACATTTGTTGAGTTACTACTAAACACATAGCTGTATTAAATGATACTTGGTTGACACCAGATATGCCTCAAAATTGAGGAGCAAGGTGAGCACTTCGAAGTTCTTTATTTTGCCTTGTAAAATTTTAACAATTGATCTTTGAGATTGTTTCCTATTAGCTTATAAAGAGTTTATGAAAAACCTCTCTCCCCTCATCTGTCTTTTTCACTAATAGCTGCCTCTTATTCTTTCACATGACTGTAAAATAATTTTTATCCCATATCATATGCAAAAGTATAAACAGAATTCCCAATCTTTTGGTGCAGTGAATAACCATGTGTTCTGTAATTCTTGGTAAAAGAGATATAAAATTAAAGATATTTTGATATATCAATCAAAACAAAACTTGGCATTGAAACATGTATACTATCATGTAAGAAACAAATTGCCAGTCTAGGTTTGATACAGGATACAGGATGCTTGGGGCTGGTTCACTGGGATGACCCAGAGAGATGATATGGGGAGGGACGTGGGAGGGGGGGGTTCAGGATTGGGAACTCATGTACACCCATGGCAGATTCATGTCAATGTATGGCAAAACCAATNGTATACTATCATGTAAGAAACGAACTGCCAGTCTAGGTTTGATACAGGATACAGGATGCTGGGGGCTGGTTCACTGGGATGACCCAGAGAGATGATATGGGGAGGGACGTGGGAGGGGGGGGTTCAGGATTGGGAACTCATGTACACCCATGGCAGATTCATGTCAATGTATGGCAAAACCAATACAGTATTGTAAAGTGGGAAAAAAAAAAAGATGAAATGACTTAAATTTTATTTATTTTAGACAGGTTTACTGAAGCTAGGTTAATCTTAATAAAATATGTCTGCATTTTCAACCATGTGGAGAAATACAATGATAATCTTGCGTATTTAGCACCACTCCTTTACCTCTGAAAAAAAAATTGTCCTTATCTTTCATACTTTTCAGTAGCAACTGCGGAATTAACAGTCTACATATGGTATTCAGCTATGCTGTGGGCTCCAGGCACATGGACATGGGAGAAAAGCCTATAAAAAAGCAGAAGTAAAAGAGATTAAAAAAAAATAAAAAAAGCAAAAGTGAAACAATATTATCTGTTTCATCAATGTAAAAAGTGAGACACCAGCAGTATTTTTTAAGGAGGATAAAGAAGAATCAGAGAATCAAGCAAGCAGGTGGTCCAGTATCAATTCTGTAGCCCTTTCATAAGCTTTGGCCAGGAGCAAGTCTTCCAGCTCTTGCAAAGTGTAAATGCAAAGTGAAGTGTTCACCCTGCTCCACCCTCTCAGGTGCAGTCAAATCACCAGTCATCCTTTTCGTCCAAGGGCAGTCTACACTGGTGCAGGAAAGGAGAAGAGGGAGGGTGAAGAGAGGAGGGACTGGCTAGTGTTAAAGGAGAGCTTTTCCACAGAGTTCTATGGTTGCTATAGTAACAGCTTCTTTTGTTTGTACATATTCAGAACAGCTGCTTCCTTTGGGCTTCTGGTGGCAGGGATATTATGGAGGTAACCCAGAGGGAAAGAAGCAGCACATTGACCACGGAAAATAGTTTCCATATCAGATCATTCTTGTTTAAATGAGTTGAACTTTATACTGGGGCTAAATGTGGGTTTTGAATGTTGGAAACAAGATCTTTTAAAAGATAAATTCCACCACGCAAAGGCCTAGGTGTGCTGTGATCTGCAAGATGCCTTGAGCTAAACTGAACAACACACCTCCACTCTTTTGTGCCCTTGGGACTTGAAACCCTCCATTATCTTTCTACCTGGTGTACAGGCAACCTGTAGCTCAAGCTCTCTGGGAGGTATTTTTCTCAACAGGAAACAGCACTCCTTCCAAATGCTACAAATCCCTGTTCACCTTTCCAAGTCCTAATTAATTCCTCTAATTAGAGCTTTTTCTGGCAGAAACCATTTACAAAGTTGAGTTGCTGCTCAAAACAAATTAATGAATATTCAGAAATGTTCTGTTGCGGACACCTACTGCCCTTAAAACCAGCCTACTAAGGCCTTGTATAGGCCTAGTAAAGATGGGTCATCTCCAAGGGAAAGGTGGAGAAAAATGTGGTTTCATTCTAAGGAGCAAATGCCCTATATACCTATCTACGTCAAAATGTAGTTTTAAGAAACAAATGTCTTACAACATATATAAAAACACACATATATATATCATACACACAAATATACATGCATATATACATATCTAGTTATATATATACACATATGTATATACTCATATATATATGTGTGTGTACTCAGTCACTCAGTGATGTCCAACTCCATGCCCCATTGATTGTAGTCTGCCAGGCTCCTCTGTCCATGGGATTTCTCAGGTAAGAATACTGGAGTGGGCAGCCATTTCCTACTCCAAGGGATCTTCCTGACCCAAGGATTGAACCCATGTATCCTGCATTGGCAGGTGAATTCTTTACCACTGAACTACTTGTAAAACTATACATATATATACATATGTCCTGGGTGTTCATTGGAAGGACTTATGCTAAAGCTGAAACTCCAATACTTTGGCCACCTCATGCAAAGAGCTGACTCATTGGAAAAGACTCTAATGCTGGGAGGGATTAGGGGGAGGAGGAGAAGGGGACGACAGAGGATGAGATGGCTGGATGGCATCATTGATGGACATGAGTTTGAGTGAACTCTGGGAGTTGGTGATGGACAGGGAGGCCTGGCGTGCTGTGATTCATGGGGTTGCAAAGAGTTGGACACAACTGAGCGACTGAACTGAACTGAACTGATACATATATCTGTAAATTCATGGTATAAAGTAGAAACCCAATGGGTTAAAAATAAAGCATTAAAAAAGGCATCTGCTGGTTGAGTAGTCAAATTTTGTAAATACAAAAACTTAAGATGCAAATAAGCAAAGCAGAAGACACAGATGTCCTTATAAGCAAATTGATACAGAACATAGGTTTGCTACTTGTTTCTAACCCTCTGGGATTTTGGTAAAGTGTAATAAGAAAGCAAAGTGATACACTTGTGTCTAAATTAAAATTTACTCATAATCTGTCTAACGAAGTGCTTTTAAACTTTGAATTTTAGTTAAATCCATGAAATATTTGGTTGGTTTAATTTGCCAACAACAGGTATCCCACATGCTATATCTCAGTCCATGTCAATTTGACTGTGCATTCGCTTGTGAATTTTCACAGCAAACAACTCATTTTATCCTGCATTGAATTTCAATGCATTTTATATTGCAATAAATCAGAATGAATAAACTTTGACTGATTTAAATTGGAAGGTAACAACAAACATGTTTAGATTATTTCATTAAATATAGAGGTCCCTGGATTATTATTATATCTCATGAATATACACATTTATTTCACTTATTTAACAATATTTTTGAACCCAAAGATCTTGTATTAAGCTTCAGTTAATTCAATTTAGAATTAACTAAAGGTGACAGTCTGAGTCCTAAAATAAGCACAAGTATTACAATTTCTGTGCCTTTGGACTGTTCAATTTGGGGCAAATTATCTAATCTCTTTGAGCATAAGTCTCACAAACTGTAAAACAATGATGTTTACACCTTTGGGACACATTTCTAAGAGAATCAATGAAAACAAGATGCAAAAATTCATGCAGAAATGGCAAACATCACATGATGCTGTTACAATAACAGAGAAAGGAACTAGTATTTATTATCTGTTCATCTTTAATTGTTTTGATTTCACTTTTATCTTCTTATATTCTTTTTTATTATCAATATGGTGAAAACATTAAAATCTCTAAACTTAGTTAAATTTTCTCCCAAACTCCAGACCTGGATTTTCCAAATTTGTCACTGAAGTTCCTTTCAATATCTCAAACACGTTGGACCTAAATCTAAATAACTCATTTCATTTTCAAAATTTCTCTTCCTTCTACCATATTTCTAGTAAAGGCATTATCTTTCCTCCAGTTACAAAGGCTTAAAAGTTATTACCTTTTCTTTATATCCGGACTATTGAGTTTTATACTTTTACAACCTGGAGCTGTCTCATGGATTTGAGCTCTCATTTTCATTCCTATTCAACTCTAGTTGAAATAACATGAATTTGCTCAAACTACTGCAGAGAGTCTCCAGAGCTCCAAGTTCCCCAACATACTGCAGATTAACTCTTTTTCCCAAACACATTAGTCTTCCTCAAGTAACTCGATAGTTTCTGGCTTCCAAATATACAGCTGAAACTTAACCTGACCCGTAGGACATTCCAGGATCAAAGTCCAGGCTAACTATTATTGTTACTCTCACTGTAAAATAAAATTTCTGTTGATCTCCTAACATAATTCATGGATTTAAAACTCCACTTTTTGCAAGTCCTTTCTTACTCTGTCTCCCCTGCATGTGCAACTTATCCTCTGCCCTAACTTCTTGAGATCAAATACCACTTTATAAAGTTTTTCTTAATTCTCACCCTTGTATTAAGGTAGACCTCCTTGGCCCATCCTCTGGCACTTACATTTGACTTTATGTCACTCTTATATTTGTGTATTTCTGACAGCCTTGTGATATTTTTAGATATATTCTTTATTCAATTTAGAGTTCCGTATAGCAACAATTATAATCAACTTTAATATGAAAGATATTTTAAATGTATAAAATTTCTACAAATCTATAAACAGTTTATAAATAATTGTATAAATTCTTATCTATCAATGAAGTAAGTCTCGGAGTGAAATTCAGATTTTTTTGCAACCTTTTATCTGATTTCATACTTTTTAAAAAATTTCATACGTTTAATCTTTGGCATATTTCTATCGGAATACATCAATAGAATGTATTCAAAACTATTTGTACATTGCTATATAGTTTACACACTCTCTGGTGGCTCAGATGGTGAAGAATCTGCCTGCGATGCAGGAGACCTGAGTTCAGTCCTTGGATCAGGAAGATCTTCTGGAGAAAGGAATGGCAACCCATTCCAGTATTCTTGCCTAAAGAATTCCATGGACAGAGGAGCCTGTGGGCTACACTCCATGGGGTCACAAAGAGTCAGACACAACTGAGTGACTAACACACATATAGTTTACAAACAAAATATTGCTGAGAATACCTAATGAGTGGTCATTGCTCTTAAAAAGAAATGTATAAGAACGACAACCCTTTTTCTTTTTGTAGACAGCTGATGCTTAAGACTGAGGTATCTGCCTAGGGATCCTGAAAGTGACCAGCTTAAGAGGATAAGCCTATAAGCTGAGGTAGACATGCATAAAGACCTGGGTCCATGGCAGCACAGCAAAGCTCTGGATCTGTTCTACCTGAAAACTTTTTGTTATATAAGTTAATGAACTTCTTGTTGTAATCAGATTTTATATTACTCCTGGCTAAAAAAAAAAAAAGCCACAGGAATTCAGAGAAGTGACTTGATGACAGACAAGATTATAGGGAGAGAAAGGCAGATAAGGAGAATAGCCACAGTGACTTTCAAATTTTATGAGAAAGGCTATACTTCTTTTGATTAGCCCTTAATTTCTTTTAAAATATATTCTTATTTTACTTGAATTAGTAAATGGATTTCAGGTTCTTGAATCCAAATATATCTTAAAAAAGAAAACACATATTATCACATTTAATTAGTCAGTGAGTAATTAATGACAATATTAATGTAAGCATTATTACAATATTGACAATTATTACAATAATGACAATATTAATAGTAAGTATTAATGACAATAAGTAAGAAAAATATTAGTATTTCCTTTATTTTAAAGATGAAAAAAACTGACAGTTGCAAAACTGCATAGCCAATATCTTAGGAAAATTTGAACTTGAACCCAAATTTTCTGACTAAAAAGCTGTTCTTTTCCATCATGTTATGTCCTTCCCATCGCATTCGTTTTAGATCATTACAGTCTTTTATTTCCAACTTTTCCCATAACATCAATTATATCACCCTTTGACTACATGATAATGAAATTGTTTTCTAGCTCAATATATATATATCTATATCATGCCTCAATTTATTCAAAATAGTATAGTTTTTCCTCTTGGAGTATTTATTAAATCTGCCTTCCTTTCCCCCACTGATCACTGGCCACANTCCCATCGCATTCGTTTTAGATCATTACAGTCTTTTATTTCCAACTTTTCCCATAACATCAATTATATCACCCTTTGACTACATGACAATGAAATTGTTTGCTAGCTCAATATATATATATCTATATCATGCCTCAATTTATTCAAAATAGTATAGTTTTTCCTCTTGGAGTATTTATTAAATCTGCCTTCCTTTCCCCCACTGGTCACTGGCCACAGGTATTGTTAAAATCAAGCAAGTACCAGAGTACCCGGCTAAGACACAGCCGCAAACACATCAGTCTATTTCACACTTAAGATCCTCAAAGCCCACAGGATCAAGAAAAAATTAGTCGCTCAATCATGTCGAACTCTGTGCAAGCCATTGTCTGTGCAGTCTACCAGGCTCCTCTGTTCATGGGATTCTCCAGGCAAGAATATTGGAATGGGTTGTGATTCCCTTCTCCAGCGGATCTTTCCCACCCAGGGATCAAACCTGGGTCTCCTGCATTTCAGACAGATTCTTTATGGTCTGAGCTACCAGGGAAGCCCTCCATTTTCCTTCTTCAACAAATCAATATTAGAGCTTAACTAGGACAATAATTAATCTAAATATGATTCTAACTTTGACATCTCCAGCTTTTTGTCTCTCTTTTCTTTCTCCTGCATGCATGTGTGCTAAGTCACTTCAGTTGTGTCCAACTCTTTGTGACCCTATGGAATCTAGTCTGCCAGGCTCCTCTGTCCATGGAGATTCTCCCAGCAAGAATACTGCAGTGGGTTGCCGTGCCCTACTCCAGGGGATCTTCCTGACCCAGTGATCCAGCCATGTCTTCCTGTTGATCTTGTATTGCAGGCAATTCTTTATTGCTGAGCCCTGGAGATAACCTCTTCTTTCTCCTACTTCAACACACTCAGTGCATTTATTTGTTTATTGTGTGCCAAAGTGAAAGATGCCATTCTTGTCTTTGAGAAATTTATACAGTGGAGGAAAGAGACACAGACAACTCAGAGAAGAAAAACAAAGGGGACTATTTTCCCCTCTTTCTGAAAACAGGAAAAATTGGTCCCTACACAGGACTAACCTCTCCCTGAAGCTCTGAACTATCTTTTTCCAAGTGACTGTTATCAAGTCTCAATTGGATCAGTTCACCTCAGTCACTACAGTGACTTTCATATACATTTATATACAACTGTGCTTGGTTAATTTTCCTCCTGGGTCCAAGCTCTTCCTATAGTCTTTTTCTCTTAATTTCCTCATTTTTAAATCGGTACTTAAAATATTTTATTTTATATTCAATTTTCACCTTCAACTTGAATAAATTCTTGTTCTCTTTTTATTCTCTTATATTGCACTGATTTTTATCACTTGCTCTTATGATGATCAGCAAAACAAGGATCAGAAGTGAAGAGATCTTTTGTACTCAACAGAGAGTGGGCAGAGTGAAGCACTTGGATGAAAACATTTGACTCTATGTGGCTGTGAGATAATAGAAAATGAAGTAAATATTGGTCTTGGTCCCTGGTCCCTGACACAGGGCTCCTAAACTCTCACAAATTCCTAAATGATGAAACACTGGGTGGGCTTGCAGGTAACTCCTGGATGGGGCTGGTCACCAGAAAGACCAAGACAATACCCCTCATTCTCCAGAGACAGGGGAGGGGCTAGAAATGGAGTTAATAATTGATCACTCTTACATGAGGAAGCCTGCATAAATTCCTGATTGTAAGAGGTTCCAAGAGCTTCCAGTTTGGTGGACACTTGTGCATGAAGCTGTAGGAAAGCAACTGATATCTTCCTAAGGAACATACTTATATAGTTGCAAGTANAAAGACTCTGATGGTGGGAGGGATTGGGAGCAGGAGGAGAAGGGGACGACCGAGGGTGAGATCGCTGGATGGCATCACCGACTCGATGGATGTGAGTTTGAGTGAACTCTGGGAGTTGGTGATGGACAAGGAGGCCTGGCATGCTGCAATTCATGGGGTCGCAAAGAGTTGGACATGGCTGAGCGACTGAACTGAACTGATTAATTCATTTTAATGATGAACTACAAAAATAAGTCTCTCTCTACTTTCCTTGTTTCCAGAAAAGCAATTCTCTTTCTTAAAGGTTGTATTACACAGACATAATCATAGAAATTTTTTCCTCAACAGAAGTTATAGCTTATAAATCAGATTTTTCTGTGCTTTCGTTTCCATAATAATGTATTTTCTTTTTCCCTATTGTCAATTGAATGATAATCGCTTCACAGTATTGTGTTGCTTTCTACCCAGCATCAACATGAATCGGCCATAGGTTTACCCATGTCCCCTCCCACTTGAACATCCCTCCCACATCCCTCCCATTTTCACAATAACATAGTTTAGTGATATTTTCATTTAAGCACACAAGGAGCTGCCTGATCCTTTTTAAGGGCTGCATACTATTTCACTGTACAGTTATGCCTTGTTTATGTAACAAATTCGTCACTAAAGGATTTTTTAAGTTTCTAATAGTTTTCTACTATATATTAAAAAAGATGTGCCAATGCTAGGGTAGTTGTGCACTAAACACATAAAAACAGTAACTGAGTCCTAAGAGTAAGGAGAGAAATATTCACTTTTTTGAGATGTGATTCTTGAGATGAAATAAAAATAAAACACTAGTACCCTCAGTTTTGTGACATTATCCAAACACAACTTTAAACTCTACAAAACCATTTTTATCACATCTTTTTAATAAAAAAGTTAACTGAACTAACTTTTCCCCAAGCAGGGAAAAAATGACCTCTTCTCTGATCTTATATCCTTGTAAAAGGGTTTTAACATTCCAAACTCAACAAATTTGAGGACAGGATCTATTTCTAAAGATGGTATTTCCTGCAGAAGACACTATTTCAATTACTTATTAAACCAAAAATCTTACAGATATAAAATTTGAAAAAGGTACTATCTTAAATTAATATGATTTGCTTCTTTCTTAAAAGAAATAACTGTTAAAAATAGCTAATAGCTATGTATGCTGCTAACTCACTTCAATCGTGTCAGACTCTGNTATTTCCTGCAGAAGACACTATTTCAATTACTTATTAAACCAAAAATCTTACAGATATAAAATTTGAAAAAGGTACTATCTTAAATTAATATGATTTGCTTCTTTCTTAAAAGAAATAACTGTTAAAAATAGCTAATAGCTATGTATGCTGCTAACTCACTTCAATCGTGTCAGACTCTGTGTGATCCCATAGACAGCAGCCCACCAGGCTCCCCCGTCCCTGGGATTCTCCAGGCAAGAACACCGGAGCGGATTGCCATTGCCTTCTCCAATGCATGAAAGTGCAAAGTGAAAGTGAAGTTGCTCAGTTGTGTCCGACTCCTAGCGACCCCATGGACTGCAGCCTTCCAGGCTCCTCCATCCACGGGATTCTCCAGGCAAGAGTGCTGGAGTGGGGTGCCATCGCCTTCTCTGAATAGCTATGTATAATGACTGTAATACATTGGTGTGATGATTTAAATATTCCATTACTGTCATTGTCCAATTAATTTAACAGATTCAATAGAGATTACATTTTGTTTATATATCCAAACATGTACCTTTACACATATAATTCTGAAAAACTGATTTTCAGTAACAGTAATCTGAATATTGATTGTAACACAGATTTAATGTGTGCTATGTCTTCAGCATTGTGCTAAATATCTTATGTTTATTTACTCATCTAATCCTCATTAAGATAGAATCTATTATTATCTATTATTATTTAAACAGATAAGAACGAAATAAAAATTTTCAGAATGTTAGACTGCAGTAAATGGTAAAGCAAAGAGAGAGAATGTGGGTTGTTAATTTTAGTTCACATTTTTATTAAGTCCTTATGTTTATTAACTGACTCCAAATGCAAATCTCTTAATATTATTTGTGCAGATGCTCATGACTAGGAAAATGGGAGCAATTAAATGTGGCAGAATAGAATGAAGAAGATAAAAATTGGATTGAAATTGGAAAAAAATGAAAAGAATAGCAGAAGAGATGAGAAGAGTAGTATAATAAGTAAGTAAAGGTGTTTCTGGATTTAGTTATACAATTTTTACAAAAGTTCATTTTGGTCATGGGTTCCTTAAAAACTGGGGCTTCACAGGGCTCAGATGGTAAAGAATATATCTGCAGTGCAGGGGACCCAGGTTCAATAAACTCACACTTTCACTTTACTTTATTAACAATTAATTAGTGGCTGCACAGTCAATGCAAGAAATCAACCAGTAAATCTAGACACTGGTTTTGAATTGTCCTCCCCGTAAGTCACCAAGGTCAACCTTTAAGATTTAAGGGGGATCACTTAGAAAAGTGACTAATTTAGGGCTTTGAGAGGAGACCAAATTTTTTTTACCAGGACTGAGAAAATCCTTTTGTGACTGGCTGTCACAAAGGTAGAGATTTAGACAGCTAGGTAAATTCAACAAACATTCCTTCATGCTTCAAGTCTCATCATTAGTGAAATAAAAAGTCAGAATGAAAATCTAATAGGAATCTAGATATTTCAAGTGTAATTAATTTTGAAATATGGCATGTAAATTTATTTCTTGCATTCAAAATACAAAACCCTTCACAATCTTTATGAACAGAACAAACGAGTCTGTGACTCCAATTATCTCATTGAATATATTCACCAAATACTTGTCCAGTCCCTACTGACTTACCTGTTCATCAAGCGCCAGGCACAAATTTATGCCCGCATGGAGCTTACATCCTAGAATGGGAGAAAAGATAGTAGACAAAATGCATATGGAGTATATTACATTGTCTGTTCAGTAATGAATAGGACAAGGAGAAAAACAGATCAAGAAAGATATACAGGGAGTCGAGGGTATAATTTTAAATAAAATAGTCATGAAAATCTTTTCTGAGAAGTTGATATTTGAAGAAAGACCAGAAAGAAATGATGGAATGAGTCATGTGGCTATTTTGGAGAAAAGCATTCCAGGAAAGGCAAATGAGCAGGCACTAAGGCGGGAGAACGTCTAACATTTTTCAAGGAAAGCTTGAGGGGGCCAGGTTGATTGGGACGAGGGAGGAGAGAGAGAAGCCTGCGCGATAAGGTCAGAAAGGACATCAGGAGTCCAAGCTTCAAAATCTTTTAGGTCATTGTAAGCTCTTTGGCTTAACCACTGAGAAAGAAATAGAAAAATCACTGGAGAGGTTTAATGAAGAAAACACCCAAGAAATAAGAAAATCAATGGCTCCAAGTGTTTCTGTTGAATTATTCTGACAACAGAATAAAGTCAAATAGCTTCAAAAAGAGATTAAACATCCTTCACCAAAGGCAGCAATGAAACGGGCATCTGTAATGTGGATTATGGAGCATACTGTGATCTGTACTATGTATCCGGTTAAGTTAGAAACTGTGTTTCCCAAACCCCTTTCTCTAGTGTGGCTGCCCAATGTACCTGACCACAAGGGGAGTAGGTGTGAGACCTGGAAGGTGGAAGTAGGGCAGTCCAATTGTCACTACTCTGTGAGGGTCTCATCGTCAGATGCCGTGGTAGACGGGTGCAGAGGCACCAGGCAGACTTCAGCCGGTTCTAAGTCTCCTCCATTCCCCATCTAGCATCTTCCTGGTCACTAGTCCTGTTACCCAACAGTGGCTGGAGCCACCGAGCACTTCACTGTGAGGCCACAGAGGTGGTGAGGTAATAAGTGCCTATAGATTCCCACCCCAGCTTGCCCTTGGCAGTCTAACCTGGTAGCTGAAATGCATGCTATCTCAGACTGATTCTCTGCTCTGATGATCCAACTATGCTTCATTCACTTCTACAGCTCCTTCTGCAATAGTGGAAGGCCTGATTTTTATGATGAATCCTTTATCCTGTAAGTCATTAGTGACTCTGCTCCTGTGCCTGAACTTGCCCAATCCCGCCCATCTACAGAAAACTGTCCATTTATTTTGACATTTGATAGGTTTGGGTAAACTCCAGGAGTTGGTGATGGACAGGGAGGCCTGGCGTGCTGTGATTCATGGGGTCGCAAAGAGCTGGACACGACTGAGCGACTGAACTGAACTGAACTGAAACAGCTAAAATCGGCAAGTTTGGGAACATTTGTAAAGTAAATTTAAATCCTTTGCAGGACGTGTTTGGTTCAGGCCAATAATGTTTTAAGACTTTTTCAGAAAGCCTTTTTCTGCAGCAGACGGAATGTGGTTTTATAGGCTGATCCAAGGTTTAAGAATAACATCTAATCCCAAATTCTGCTTCCGAATGCTGTCAATTTGGAAAATGAGAGCAGATGTTGACAGAGATGTATTTGCCAATCTGATGCCTCAGCAAACACTTTGAAGGAAAGATAGTGTGAGACTACATTGAATAAATATCTTTTAAATTTATTTTAAAAACTCTTTTGGCTGTACACCCTAAAGGTGACATCTCTCAGATGACGACTACAAAAGGGTGTTGTCAGTAAAACACAGCAAAGTTTTTGTACTTTAGTATCACAGCTACAACCTAAGAAACCCACATTAAAGAGAATCTTTCTGCATGTTTCCGTTTGAAATGTAAATGAATGTCTGATTTATTCATCAGTGATTCTAGACTTCAGAGTTTCTCCTTTCTAAACGTATTGAGTGCATTCAAGTTGCAGCTCAAAGAGCTTATAGCTGATATGTCTGAGTAGGAGATGTGTAGATACACTTTGGAAAAAAAAAAATACAAGTTGTGTGGAACCATCTTGATTTTTATTCAAGCAAAACTCCCATTTAATCTGAATTTGCACTGTTTGTACAACTCAGTGTTTGGACTTTGTGAAATGCAGAATGTCTGCAGAAGAGCAAGAGTCTTCAACAAATTAAAGATTAAAAAGAAAAGTCTTATGTTACTTGTTAAGTATTGATCCAAAGTCAACAACAATTTTTTGAGTTACGATAACTCAGAAACTCTCTATTACAATGCTTTATTAATCTTCCTGGCCATCCCGTGCACTGGCTTTACAGCATCTGGACATTCGGAGAGAGTGAATAACGTGCATATTCTTAACACCAGTGAGGGGCAGAGCTACTACATGCCTGCGTGCATGCTCAGTCAATTCGTGTGACTGAGTCATGTCCAACTCTTTGTGACCCTATGGACTGTAGCCTGCCACGCTCTTCTGTCCATGGGATTCTCTAGATAAGAATACTGGAGTCGGTTGCCATTTCCTCTTCCAGGGGATCTTCCTGACCTAGGGATGGAACCTGCAACTCCTGTGTCTCTTGCATTGAAGGCAGATTCTTACTCTGGCATACTGGCTACCAGTGAGAATTCCTTCCTTCAGTCTCTGTCATAGTAGGTGTGTAAACAACACTACTGACCCCAATATTTATTTCTCATTTAATCCTTACCAGAAATGTGATAATTCTCCTATCCTCAACTATATAGACACGAGTACTGAATAATTAACTTCTATTTGAGTGGTTTCATATTAAACTTTATTTAAATTTCTTTTCTAATTCCATTAAGGAGTACAAAGAATTTAAGCCAGAGGATTCCACATACACCCTTTGGAAACTTGGCAACATTGAGTGAGTGAGTGACTCTCTAAGCTTCATTGTTCTCATCCACAAAAATAGCAGCCAGATCACCTTACCTCAGGATTGCAGTGAGGGTCAAATGCAGTCAGATATTCAATAAGCATTAGATTCACTTCCTTTCCTAAAGGTTTCAGAAAACAGCACTAGTTGGGATACATTATTTGGTTTGGATAGTTTCACCAAATACTTAAAGGAAAAAAGAATCTTTGATAAAATTACCCCATGTAAGCCACAGTATATTTTACAAGCTTCTAATATAGAATAAAGTCTGGACCAGTGGGGTACAATGCTTTTTAACTGCTGGTTAATCTCCACAGTATTACAATCAGTTCTCCAGGGGAGGAATGGGGAAGGGGGAGAGGAGGTGAGGTGGTTTTGGAATCATTGTATCCTAGATATCTTCCAATTTCAGCTTACATTTGTAAGAGCTGACATGGGCCCAAAAACAATGACTCTGTTATGCCAAGTCTGTACTATTTTCTAATTTTTTTAAATCAATCTCAAATGTTGTCATTTATGTATATATTTCACTTTTAAAAGGAGATTTTAGCTTGTCATGAAATAGCATAAACCAAAATACTACCAGTCTTTTTTAACAGCTGTGAATCACATTTAGCTGGAGATAAATACCAGTTATGAATCCCATACTTAAGACTGATGGCCTTAAAAACAACACTTTATTAAAACTTTACTTTTCTACTAACTTTTTCTACTAACTTTACTTTTCTACTAACTAAAAAGGTTAATATAGTTAGTTTTAGGATGTCACTACCACTTAGTAATTTATATCAAGTTTTCCAACATTTCACTGATTTATTGACCTATAATCATATTATGCCATTAGTTATATATCTAGACTTCCTTCTTCAAAGTTTTATTTTTTTCCTGCAGTTACTTATATTTGACTTGATTTAAAAAGAAATCATCAACAAAACAAAAGTCTATGGAATAGGAGAAACTATTTGCAAATGATGTAACTGACAAGGAGTTAATTTCCAAAATATACCAACAGTTTATACAACTCAATATCACAAAAACAAATGACTCAATCAAAAATGCTCAGAGAGCTAAACAGACATTTCTCCAAGGAGGACACACAGGTACACGAAAAGATGTTCAACATCACTAGTTACTAGAGAAGCATAAATCAAACCCATCCCACAATGTAATATCACCTCACATCAGTCAGAATGGCTACTATCAAAAGTCTACAAATAATAAAAGCTGGAAAGAGCGTGAAAAAAAGGAACCTCTCCTAGGCTACTGGAATGCCAACTGGTGCAGTCACTACAGAAAGCAGTATGGAGACTCCTCAAAACAGTATAGAGGTTTATGGAGGTTTCTGAGAATAGCGTTTAGAGTTCCTAAAAATAGAGCAATCCCATTCCAGGATTTTCCAGAAAAGGACATACATCTGGAAAAGATGAAAACTCTAAGTTGAAAAGATACATTACTCCAGTGTTCACAGCATCAGTATTTACAATAGCCAAGACATGGAAAATTGAGTGCCCATCAACAGATGATTGGTTTAAATAGATGTGGTATATATATATTAATACAATGGAATATTAATCAGACATAAAAAGAATGAAATATTGTCATTTGGAATAATATGGATGTACATAGAGAAAATTACACTAAATGAAAATATTATATATCATTTAAATACAGAATATAAAAAATAATACAAATGAATCTATATATGAAACAGAAATGGATTCACAGACACAGAAAACAAACTTAGAGTTACCAAAGAGGAAAGGTAAGAGGAAAGCAATAAATTAGGAATATGGAATTAACAGATACAAACTACAATAACAGGTAAGCAACAAGGATTTGCTATGGAGCACAGGGAATAATATTCAGCAACTTGTAATAACCTTATAATGGAAAAATAACCTGAAAAGAATAGATATGTAATACTGAAGTACTTCGTTATACACCTGAAAATAACACAATGCTGTAAGTCAACTATACTTCAATTAAACAAAATAAAATACCTAATTTGCTTTAGATATTCAGGTAAGTGAGGTAAAAGGAGATCTTTTCTGCATTTTGGATTTTCTTCTGACTTCAATTACCATTCTTTACTCAGGGTGCATGTGGAGATTTTTGTTTTTGTTTTGCGAAGGTTGGAGAAGGCAATGGCAATCCACTCCAGTACTCTTGCCTGGAAAATTCCAAGGGTGGAGGAGCCTGATAGGCTGCAGTCCATGGGGTTGCAAAGAGTTGGACATGACTGAGCGACTTCACTTTCACTTTTCACTTTCATGCATTGGAGAAGGATATGGCAACCCACTCCAGTGTTTTTGCCTGGAGAATCCCAGGGACGGGGGAGTCTGATGGGCTGCCATCTATGGGGTGACACAGAGTCAGACATGACTGAAGCGACTTAGCAGCAGCAGGAGGAGCAGCAGGAAGTATGTGGGACTTTGTTTTCATTGTTTTTATATGGAGGTAGTTTGGGTTTGGGGGGACAGCTTTCTCGGGAAAGAATCTGAAACCAGTGCTGCTTAGAAGCCCCTGAGAATGGATACTGAGCTGTGACTGCATCAAATCTATTGGAGCATTAATTTTTCAATTATTTAATGAATTTCCCATTTTATTTATTTTTATTTTTTTTAACTTTTATTTTTACTTTATTTTTCCTTACAATACTGTATTGGTTTTGCCATACATTGACATGAATCTGCCATGGGTGTACATGAGTTCCCAATC
>SJYA01000587.1:4004979-4022721 GCA_006410615.1 Neotragus moschatus
AAAAGTGGGGATACCTGTATGCGTATGGTAGATTCACTTTCCTATGCAGTAGAAACTAACAGAACATTGTAATACAACTATACTCCAATAAAAATATATTTTTAAAAAGATTCGTGAGTGCATAGCTATCTAGCTAGGTAGTAGGAAAAAAGGAAGAAAGAGAGAGAGAAAGGAAGGAAAGAAGGAAGAATCCAATCATTTGTGTACCAGAGAATAACTCAGGTGTATCATATACCTGGTGTTTGTGCAGGCAAAATCACTCCATGTTCTTTCCCACAAAGAACAGGCACACTGCAGATAGCATCACTTTTTCCCTCCTCAAACACAGTTCCACTCAGTGTGGGACTAGAAAAAGATCTGAGAGACACTGGAGAAAAGATTAGAGCTGGGGCATCTCTATATTCACTCTAATACTCATTCCTTAACTTCCGGAATAATCTCCACAAGCATTTAACAACCACTGTCTGGAAATGGCAACCCACTCCAGTGTTCTTGCCTGGAGAATCCCAGGGATGGGGGAGCCTGGTGGGCTGCTGTCTATGGGGTCGCACAGAGTCAGACACGACTGAAGCGACTTAGCAGCAGCAGCAGCAGTCCTTGAAATGCTTACTCTTTCTCTTTTTCTTTCATGTGTATATTCTTCAGTATACATATACTTCCATTGCACATATGAAAAAAGAGTCTCCGAGAAGTTTTACTACAGTGAATTTGCCCAAGGTTGCCCTACTAATTAAGCTTACTAATAACCAACCTTTATTGTACCATTTATGTATTCTGATTATTAATAATGCCTTCAAAAAAAGTCTAACTTCAAACTATAATATGGTTTATGTCCTAGAAAAATTTGACATGGAAAAATGACCTTATTAATATGTATAGAAACATATTAATTTTATTTCTTGATATCCTGCAGTTTTAATAGTTTTAAAAGTTCTAATTCATGACCTTGAGTAAAATACATATCAGAGTTAGTGAAATTATACCCTTTTTTTTCCTTTTTGAGCTATTCATAAAACTCTTAACTATTTTGCCCAGTTAGTCAGTAATTAAGAACGTGCTTTAGTTTTTAATATCATAAAAGTGAATAAGTAACCACAAAATCAAAAATCTCTTCTCAGACAGTTAAATCATTTCATGGATATAAAGGGATTCATTAATTAGTTGTAGATTAAGGTTTGCCTTGCATATTATCAATGATTTAATGTTCTATGATTCGGTAATTAGATAATATAATTACAATACATTAAAATCTTTTTATCATTACAGAATTTAGTGGATAAATTGGAAGAAAATTGCTTAAAACTTTATAGTTTCATGAGAATTTGATGGTGAAGGGGAAGAGAGAAGATAGACAAGGAGAAGCAGCAACAATTACGAGGAATCTAGACTATACCGGTGTGGCTCAAAAAAAGAAAAAAAATTTTTTAGCTCCAGGGACACTCGCATTTTCAAAGGACATCCCCCTCAAATAGAGTTCCTCTGGTGAAAGCAGAGTGAAGTCTGTCCTGAGGACACTCCCCCTCAACTACTGACTTCTTACAGCCCTTGTGTCCTATCTTCAGGATCCACACTTTGACATTCACTATTAGCTCTGAAAATCTCCAATTTCAAATCTAGTGAAACAAGAAGGATGTCAAGGAAGCTGTGAAGAAGGTCCTCATCTGCATTCAGATTCTGACACTGAGGACCCCTGAAATTATACTAAGAACCATCACAAAACCGCCTCTGCACAACAGGGACCATTTTTTTGAATCTTACCTTGAGACATGCCCAGAATAGACGTGTACATCTGCAGGATCCATAAACAATTTAAGACAATAATTGTGGACATCTTGCTCTGATCACTTCCAGTTCTATAGTGAGAGAGGAACAAATCCTGGGTCCCTCTTATGAGCAATTTAAAGAGCAAGGGTCATGCACATACTCTGTGTACAAACTCACAGGCAGATATGGGCTATTTTACTTCCATGAAGTAGAAGGAAAAATGAATAAAAAGAAGAAACAAAGAGGAGCACAGGGTGAGAACGGTGCCTCAGAAAGTCAATTCCAATACAAGCAGTATCAGGTCCCAGGAACAAACGGGAAATTTGAAATTCTAGAATAAGTTTGCTCATACCAATAGCATCCATGTTTTGCTTAAATGAAAACCTGTTTATGTGCACCAGAAATGACAAGAAAGAAAGAGCATGTGCATTGAAATCAGAGGCCAGGGTTTGAATCTCCTATCTATCACTGATCAGCTTCATGACACTGGGAACATTATCTTTCTAAACTTTAGTTTTCATACATGTTAAATGGGTATAACAATATGAATCTGAAAGTTTTCTTGAGAGAACAGAACATGACAATGTACATGAGGTGCCAAGGAGCTAAGCACAGAATAGGTTTGTAAGCCAACACTGTTTGACAAGGAGAATTTCCCACTGATGTTGAGTAACCCAGAATGCACTGGTATGCTCAAACATCTGCCTCTGGTGAGCTTAGTGGGCACGACTTCCCATTGATAATCAGTTTAGAGGCTTTCTCCTCATGGAATCCAGGTAATACTAGTGGTCTCTAGTCATACACTACCCAAGCAACTGAACAGCTTGTCTTAGATAATGTAAAATGGATGACAGCATTTCACATCTCTTATTATCAGAAAATGTTTCTGAGGACAGGCACCACCCGTGGTACCCAAGCAGCAGCATCTATCTACACCATGTTCTATACTGCACTTAGCATAATGCATACGTGAACACTTCTTCTCACGAGCCACAGTTTCTGTGCACTAGCAACAGCAGGGTATCTGAAAGAGAGCTGTAGCTTCAATAAAATAAATTGTGTTCCTATTCGTTTGACAGTAATCACTCAGGAGTTCTTTAAGAATCGGTTTCTGCTTAATAATGTTTTATCTTTAAATTTGGAATCCCTTTATAGGTTAGAAAGTTGTAGCAGGAGACAGAGAGTCAAAAAACTTGGCTTAATTTCATTCCTATTACCTAAGCAGCTTTCCATACAGAAAGCTCTTGAGATAGGTGCCACAAGTTATTTAGATAATTTGAATGCACACCCACCACATTGGGTTACAATCTAGTTGAAGAACGGGGTGGGGGGTAATATGGCAAGCACACGATTATAAAGTGTAATATGGTAAATTCTTACCTATTGGAACTATAGAAGTTAGATAAATGCTAATCTCTCACAGTCTGTGGCCACCATTAACTAACTATAGTCTCTCCCCATACTTGGATTTGGTCTCAGAAATCTTGCCAACATGATTCACTGTCAAGCCAGCAACCTTGATCAGAGTCAATAATCTATTTAGTATCCCTAAATCATATTGCTAATTCTTGCTGGAAATACACAAATGACCTAAGAGAATTGATTCATTCATTAGTTGTTGGGATATTAACATTCCTTCTTTGGACAGAGAAGTCCAACATTACTCAGGAGAAAATAAGAGATTTCATAAGGATGAAGAACTAACATACCTTGATTATTACTAAAGTGAGTAATGATCAGAAGTGGAAACAAAAATTGGTGGACTAAGGTTACTGCAAAATAGACACAAAGGCATTTAAACAGATCATTGTCAAGAATAGAATGAAAGCAAACTGAAGGATTCTTTGGGCTACTTCTAAACCATGGGCCATTGTTTGTAAATCCCTGACCTGTGACCTAAATATTAAATATATGGGAACAAAATTATCAATGCAAATCTTTAAACATGATAGCACAGATGACAACTCTGACCCACAGGAAGTCCTTAGTAGAGTTCCAGGGACCAGAAGTAAATTCATCACTTTGCCAGAGGCAGCACGTAACTATTAAAGCTGGTAAATAGACTTTCAGGCCAAGTTACAGCTCTGGAAATCCAGCAAAAGTTGTGTGTGCTCTGCTAAGTTGCTTCAGTGGTGTCTGACTCTGCAATTCTATGGACTGAAGCCCACCAGGCTCCTCTCTCCATGGGATTCACCTGGCAAGAATACTGGAGGTGGGTTGCCATGCTCTTCTCCAGGGGATCTTCCTGATCCAGGGATTGAACACAGATCTCCTGCATCCTCTGCATTGACAGGCAGGTTCTTTGCCACTAACACTACCTGTGAAGCCTGGAAATCTAGCAAAGGTTAGAGGGAGATAACAGGAACTTAGCAAACTAATGAAGTGTATAACATTATGGAGCTAGAAGTTTCAGTTGCTTCAGTAGTTGTCTATAGTGACCCATTTCAGAATTAAATAGGAAACTGATTTTGATCTTTTTTTCTTACTTGATAGAATGAAGAGTATTGTGAATAATGGTTGCTGTTGTTCAGTTGCTCAGTTGTATTTGACTCTTTGTGACCTCATGGACTGCAGCATGCCAGGCTGCCCAGTCCTTCACTATCTCTGGGAGTTTGCTCAAATTCATGTTCACTGAGTCCATGATGCCACCAACCATCTCATCCTCTGTCATCCTCTTCTTCTGCTTTCAATCTTACCCTGAATCAGGGTCTTTTCCAATGAGTTGGCTCTTCACTTCAGGTGGCCAAAGTATTGGAGCTTCTGCTTCAGATTCAGTCCTTGCAATGAATATTCAGGATTCAGGGTTGATTTCCTTTAGAATAGACTGGTTTGATCTCCTTGCTATCTAAGTGACTCTCAAGAGTTTTCTCTAGCACCACGGATTGAAAGCATCAGTTCTTCGGTGCTCAGCCTTCTTTATGGTCCAACTCTCACATTCATACATGACTACCAGAAAAGTGATAGCCTTGACAATGTGAATAATGGTAAGAATAATAATACTCTTTATAATGTACATTCAAGCAATCTTTAAAAATACATAATTTTTCTGCTTTCAGTAAATGAAAAGCAAAAAGCTTTGTTGCCTTGTGTCTCTATATACACCATATATAGATATAGGTATAGTTTATAGCACTTTTCCATTTTCCTTACTAGAAACTTCCTTTCTAGAGACAGGAGTGTTTTATCCAGAAAATGATGGTGGTTGGCCCTGTGGCTTTTTAAAATTTACTTTTTATTCCCCTATGAATTTTATATCCCAGAAAATTGCTTAAGTATTGTAGAAAAAAATTTCAAACAAGCTAATTTTTGCCAAACTTTTTATTTGCATTGTAGTTGGTGTTATTATGGTAAGATTCCCAAAGAGATGCATGAATTTCAGAAAATTTTATGTGAATATTTCCAAGGGTTCATTGAACATTCTACATTTTGTATGACAGAATCTTGAATAAACTTCTAGAATTTATTTTCTATGAATTTTTTGCTTCTCTAGTATAGAAATATAATTACGGATCTCCTCCAAACACATAATAGTTGAAATTTTGGCTCAAATCAATATAATGCACAATATACATTGAATCCTTCTTGCTTGTATTTAATTTTGTTACTTTCTTTAAAAAAAAAAGGCACTATGATAAATCCTTCTTTCAAGATTTTTTTAAAATATTGTCTTCAAACAATTTTTAAGTCTCAAAATAGAAAAATGTCCCATAGAATGTGCTGCTGGAAAATCTATAACAATATTTGCATTATTTTTACTCTTACCCAGTACTTAATATGTGCTAGGCACTACACTATGAATGAAAAATGGTTTGCACCCATAATGAGCTCCATATTCTTCAATGGAGATAGAAATATAAGTATAAAGTTGCTGTGGGAAGTCAGATATCATGCTTCATTTGTCAGGCCCTGTGTCTTGGATCTACTACTTAACAGTGCAACATTTGTAGGCTAGAAAAATGATACAGATGATCTTACTTACAAAACAGAAGTAGAGATAGAGACAGAGAAAACAAACATATGGACATCAAGAGAGGAAGGAGAGGTGGGATGAACTGGGAGATGGGCACTGATATATACACACTACTATGCATTAAACAGGTAACTAATGAGAACCTAATATGCATACAGGGAACACTCCCTGGTTCTCAGTGGTGACCTAAATGGGAAGG
Source organism: Neotragus moschatus (assembly GCA_006410615.1). NCBI lineage: Eukaryota > Metazoa > Chordata > Mammalia > Artiodactyla > Bovidae > Neotragus > Neotragus moschatus. The sequence continues at coordinate 4,010,913 of SJYA01000587.1, forward strand.
AAATCAAGAAAGAAGGGATACATGTATACATACAGCTGATCCACTTTACTATATAGTAGAAACTAACACCAGAGAAGGCAATGGCACCCCACTCCAGTACTCTTGCCTGGAAAATCCCATGGATGGAGGAGCCTGGTGGGCTGCAGTCCACGGGGTTGCTAAGAGTCAGACACGACTGAGCGACTTCACTTTCACTTTTCACTTTCATGCACTGGAGAAGGAAATGGCGACCCACTCCAGTGTTCTTGCCTGGAGAATCCCAGGGACGGGGGAGCCTGGTGGGCTGCCATCTATGGGGTCACACAGAGTCGGACAAGACTGAAGAGACTTAGCAGCAGCAGCAGCAGCAGAAACTAATACAACATTGTGAAACAACTATACTCTAATAAAAAGTAACTTATAAAAGTCACTAGAAAACTTAAAAAAAATACTTTGGTCACTTAAGATTAAAACTGACATAATCTTTAATTTTTCATGTAGTAAAAAACATTTAATATGTGATCTATCCTCTTAAAATGTTAAGTGCACAATACAGAATTGTTAGCTACAGGCATGATGCACAATTCATCTCCAGAACTTACTCCACTTAAATAACTGAAATGTTACACTCCTCAAATAGCAACTGTCTACTTCCCTTTCCCTGCCTAGCTCTTGGAAACCACCATTCTACTCTCTGTTTCTATGAGTTTAACTCATTAAGACAACTAGGTGGAATCATACAATATTTGTCTTTCTCTGACTGGTTGATTTTACTGAGCATCATTTCCTCAAGGGTTAGTTCATGTTGTTACATAATGCAGGATTTCCTTTTTAAAGGCTGAATAACAGTCCACTGTATGTCTATACTGCATTTTTCTTTACCCATTCATCTGTTGATGGATATTTGGGATTTTTCACATCTAGGCTGTTGTGGATGATGCTGCATTGAACATGGGAATGTGAATATCTTTTCGAGTTCTTAATTTCAGTTGTTTTAGATGAATAGCCAGAAGTGGAATTGCTGGATCCTATGCAGTTATATTTTTAGCTTTTTGAGGAACCTCCTACGGTTTAGGAGTTGNCCCATTCATCTGTTGATGGATATTTGGGATTTTTCACATCTAGGCTGTTGTGGATGATGCTGCATTGAACATGGGAATGTGAATATCTTTTCGAGTTCTTAATTTCAGTTGTTTTAGATGAATAGCCAGAAGTGGAATTGCTGGATCCTATGCAGTTATATTTTTAGCTTTTTGAGGAACCTCCTACGGTTTAGGAGTTGCACCATTTTATATTCCCATCAACAGTGCACAAGGCATCCAATTTCTCCACATCCCTGCCAACACTTGCTACTTTTCAAGTTTTTGATAATGGCCAATATTCTTGGTTTGCTTCTGTTATCTAAAAAAACAAAAACAAAAACAAAAAAACCTGCTTCCCAATCAGCCACAGACAATTCCTGTATCTCAAATTTTGGCAGATAAGAGAATTTTAAGTTGACTGTAATTCAGAAACATATAACTGAAAGAAATGAGAATAACAAAAGATTTTGAAAGATATTCTTGATATAAATTCTTAGTTTGTTCATGATTTTCATCCATGGACCCTAAAAGAAATGAGCCTTGTCACCAGGTTTGCTGTTGGGTAGTACTGGAGCAAATTCAGTTATATTTGTATTACCAAAGATCCTTTGGGTAGAAACCCACTGGAGAAATATCTTTTATTCTTTAAGTACTAGGAAGAGCTTTGCTTCCCTGAGAAACAGATGTTTTCTCCTTTTTTAACTGGCCCTTTCTACATTTCCTTTAAGCTGTCAAGAAATTCAGTGCCAAATTCTGTGTTCAAATATAGCGATTGAGAGGTCTGAATGGTCTTTATGTTATTTTTTCTCCATAAATTTTTCACTTAATTTTTGGAGAAAAGTAAGCTTCTGTTTAAAATTTGGGGGAAAAATTTNTATTCTTTAAGTACTAGGAAGAGCTTTGCTTCCCTGAGAAACAGATGTTTTCTCCTTTTTTAACTGGCCCTTTCTACATTTCCTTTAAGCTGTCAAGAAATTCAGTGCCAAATTCTGTGTTCAAATATAGCGATTGAGAGGTCTGAATGGTCTTTATGTTATTTTTTCTCCATAAATTTTTCACTTAATTTTTGGAGAAAAGTAAGCTTCTGTTTAAAATTTGGGGAAAAAAATTTAATATTAAATTGCATATATTTTTGCTAAAGTGGTTATATATTTCTTGCAGAATAACATGAAACATGAGCCATAATTAATCAATTAGTATGTTTTCTAAAATTAGGTAAACGTCAATATCATCCATCATTATAACCCAGATATTAAATATTTAGAAGATTGTTTTGTGTGTCACTATAAATAGTTGTGGAGAAGGCAATGGCACCCCACTCCAGTACTCTTGTCTGGAAAATCCATGGATGGAGGAGCCTGGTAGGCTGCAGTCCATGGGGTCACTAAGAGTCAGACACAGACACGACTGAGTGATTTCACTTTCACTTTTCTCTTTCATGGATTGGAGAAGAAAATGGCAACCCACTCCAGTGTTCTTGCCTGGAGAATCCCAGGGACGGCGGAGCCTTGTGGGCTGTCATCTATGGGGCTGCACAGAGTCGGACACGACTGAAGCAACTTAGCAGCATAAATAGTTATAAGTAATCTTTCTTATTTTATAAAATAGTTCTATTCAAAAAAGTATCTTATATTCATAAAATTAAAATTTATCTCAAATAAGATGTGAGAGTATATAAATGGGCAGTTCCTTTTCACCCCTAGAATATTCAAACATTTTGAAGCTAAAAGTATGGCAAGGGCTAAATTTCAATCAATTTGTGTATTATAGCAAAGCACAGGTGCAGCTGGAACAAACTGCTGTCATACAAGAAGACATTTTCATTTTTGGTAAAACAATTTGCACGTCTGGGTTTCACTTCAGAGCTTTAGAAAGTCTAGGGCATCATCAATTATACATTTGCCTTTTCTGTAGTTCTGTACTACTAGTGCTTACCTAAGAGAAGAGTCTTTGTAATATAAACATGAAACACTTTGTTTCACACATATGGATACACACACATCTATATGCATATGTACAAATACACTATGAATACTCAGGATGGGCTTCAAACGCAATAAAATATAAATTGTACCTATTTTATCTTTTGTCAGAGAAATAGATCTCTTACTAGCCCATCACCATAACAAACAACAGTGCATTGTGCCTGCGGTCATACACTAAACCCTCTGAAAAGAGGAAAGAAGCACTGTTGGTGGAAAAACTTAAATCAGTTTCAAAAAAATGACCAGGTGAAGCACTGTAGAAAATGAAAGTAAATAGCTTTCCTAGAGCTTTTGCCAGATCATTTTAATGAAAGTCATGTACAGTATTAGTGTGTTTTTTTGTTTTTTTGTTTTTTACTGGGCATGCTATTATCACCTATGTTAATAAGTTTGTTTCTCTGCACCCATCATCTTCAAAACTCTGATTAAAACAGTTTAATTCCAGGATACCTCAAGCTCTGATTCCAAACACTCCATTAAGTGCCCTTTGAAGCATCTAAGCCCACCTATCGTGGTAAAGAACAGTACTTCTCTTTCACCCACTCAAAATGGACTATAGCATTATTGGGCCAAATACTACATTCTTGACAAGGTATTAGTTATGCACATGAATAAGCATAGCACTTGTTAACACTAACGAAGAAAAAAGTTGCAACCGCTTTTATTAATCCTATGCTTTGGATGACAAAATACAACAGTCAACCTTGCTGGCATCGATGCTACCTGCCAGAATATGAGGTCTTTGATACCTTCACGATGTTTAAAGTTCTTTGAAGAATTCCTAGCTGTAAAGTGGTAAAAGTAATGCTGTGTCCTTGTACACTTATCCTGTTTATTCAACACTTCTGTCTTGTATGTTGAAGTAGTGCTTGGAAAAGGAGGCTATAGGGTTGACAACAGTTAACAGAGCTTTTTTGCTGTAATTTATCTCTGCATAAGAAGGTGAATATGTACTCAAGTAGTACATGCATATACTGACTTTTTATTTTACATTTTAATGTAAAATTCATGTTTCATTTCTTTTAAATCCATATTTAGATTTATGTTGAGATTGAGAAAAAGGCTATCCATTTTTAAAAGAAGGCAAAATTCATTTTGATATATTTGGAACTAATTTTAAAAGGGTAGATATGTTTAGAAAACAGGTGCACAATACTCCATAGACTTGATAAAACCATCCAAAAAAGTAAATGAACAATATAAGACAAAATGGATTATTTGGAATTTAGAATACAAAAAAGGTAAGCTTTTCCTTCTCAACTTAAGTATTTAAGCTTATATACTGAGAATGCTAAATATAACAGCAGGTATATCAAAAAATAATTTTCTTTTTAATTTTAATTTACACAAGCAAAACTGGAATTAAAAAAAAGTCAGATTTTGAAGTGATTTCTTAAAACACCCTTTTTTCCTTACCAAGAATGTCACATCCAAAATAATTTAGCACCATAAAAGTTACATAATCATTCTGACATTCTCAAAAAGTAACACAAGAGTGCCTTAAAACTAACATATCCCATTCAGCAATTCTTCTATGGACACTATGAAGAGCAAAAGCATTGTGGTCTATTAGAGTCATGTCACAATAAACCAGGAGTTGCTTTAGGATGCTAAGCTGCTGCTGCTTCTAAGTCACATCAGTCGTGTCCGACTCTGTGCGATCCCAGAGACGGCAGCCCACGAGGCTCCCCCGTTCCTGGGATTCTCCTGGCAAGAACATTGGAGTGGGTTGCAGTATACTCCATTAAAGCAAAGAATACTCCATTAAGGCAACGAATAACTAAATACTAAACCAGGAAAATCCTTATCTAGAGGTCTTCATGAAGACTAATGATTTAATACAAGAAGCTGCTCGAAGTGGGAGTCATGATTATGACTGTGATTTAATGAGCTCTTTACAGCTTCAGTGCTTAATTATGGCTTTATAGTTATAAATATCTGTTGACTTACTGATATCTCAATCGATTAGTTGGTAGGACAGTTAGCAAGAATATTATATTCCAGTACAAGAATGTTATATCTCAGTGGTTCACAAACTTTAGTGTATCAAAATTATCTGAGGAGCTGAAATTGGAGATTCCTGATCCCCACTCCCAGAGTTTCTGATTCGGTACATTTGGAGTGGGGCTGGAGAATTAGCATTTGTAAAAAGAGTACCAGATGATGCTGATGATGTTAGTTCTAGCACTACTTTGAGAATCATTCTTTTGGTTTAATAACTTTCTAGTTTCTTTTACAAAGAATGAGAGATACAATATGATCAAAAGTTTCCTAATAGTCAAGTGAATCAGGAAAACCTAAGCTATTACAGGTTAGGTAAAGCTGTCAGTCGGAGAAGGCAACGGCACCCCACTCCAGTATTCTTGCCTGGAAAATCCCATGGACGGAGGAGCCTGGTGGGCTGCAGTCCATGGGGTCGCTAAGAGTCGGACATGACTGAGCGACTTCACTTTTACTTTTCACTTTCTTGCATTGGAAAAGGAAATGGCAACCCACTCCAGTGGGTTGGAAAAGGAGTAAACCTCTGTGATGTGACATCACCAGTCAGAAGAGGAAAGACTCTGTCCACACTGAAAATGTCTTTTGTTTAAATAATAAAGCACAGCTGAGAGTATAAAATCCAATGATCCTACACAATTTATTATTCTGTATTATTGTATTCTACTTAGCTTCTCCCAAATGTCTATTGTGAAAACTAAATACTATTCTAACCTAAGCAAGAATAATTTTATAATTCAAATATCACTAGTGAGATAGCCTGGAGAAGGTGATAGCACCCCATTGGAAAATCCCATTGACGGAGGAGCCTGGAAGGCTGCAGTCAGTGGGGCAGTGAAGAGTCGGACACGACTGAGCGACTGAGCAGCAGCAACAGTAGCAGATGGCCAACTTATTTACAAATAAAATTCTAAAATTCTCTATAGGCTACTCTTTGTGACGCCATATAGAGTAGCCTACCAGACTCTGAGGAGCCTCTCAGTGCATGGAATTTTCCAGGCAAGAGTACTGGAGTGGGTTGCCATTTCCTTCTCCAGGGGATCTTCCCAATCCAGGGATTGAACTCAGGTCTCCTGCACTACAGGCAGATGCTTTACTGTCTGAGCCACCAGGGAAGCATTCTTTCTACTTTAAGACTCTGGTACCACAAGCTAACAAAGAATTTCATTTCTGAAGAATATCATTCACAAGCTGATAATCTGAGAGCTAAAATTATTGACAAATATTTCATTGTAATCAGAGAACTACTTCTGGAATCTTAGTGTTTGGAGAGAACAGTTTTTACTTTGGTATATAGTTCAGAGTAGTGTTTAGGGCAATAAAAGAACAAAATAATTTACTGGAATTTGGACCTAAGCTGATGCTGCATTTAAAATTACAAGTGTTCTCTCCTCATGTTCCCTTGTCTTCATGCCGTAGTTACTGAACATGTGGGCAATGACATATTCAGTAGACATATTGAGGTGTCTCCAATTTTCTCCAAAGAAAAAACCAAGGAATGTTCCTCCAAAAATGTTTTAAAATCTAAGTAACTTCATTTCATTTTCATCTCCCTCCTAGGCAATTATACTATTTCTGAGACTACCTAAATTCACAGACATGAACTTCTCTAATATCACTACATCAAAGAATTATGCAGATTTATAAAAGCACTCTAAACTAACTCTAAGTTTAGGTAACTCCATTTTAGGAATAGCAGCTTGTCTCTTCATAGTTCATCTTGAATAGAAGAGCTTTTGGATGAAGATAATACAATGCTCTAACTCACAACTTACTGAGTTCTTACCATGTGTTCTGTTCTGTGATACCAGAAAATAGCAAATGCCTTTGAACTGTATCTGACACAAATTGTTAGTATACTTTATAGATTTCCTTGTCTCAGTAATTCATGAGTAGAGAACAGGCAATTAAAGATAGCTGTCATTACTGTCAATAGAAAAGGAAAATATTTGGCTTTCTAGTCCTCGAATTTAGCTCTTCAGCAAATTTACATTGTAGTTTAGGGCATTTTGTAAAGTCATCAATGAAGAAATATTAGTAGTCTGAGATATTATATAAGTTGTACTAATAAATACTTTGTATTCCATTAGGAATTCATACCACTGGCAGTATTATACGTTTGAATAAAATTTGTGATTTCAGTAAAACTGAAGTTGTGGGAGTAAGGAGTATTATTTTCTTAATGAGGTCAAAACAGGGAAGGAATAAATAATTACTAGTAATCAGATAAATCTTCAACTGGAAGTACTAGTTAAACTAGCTGATATTGATCATAACATCATATGTTTAAAAATACTAGATGGAAAATCACTAAAATAAAAACTATAGTATTAGAAATAGAAATTGTAGCATAGAAATAAAAATATAGTAATATTAATAGAATTATATAGAAATAGAACATAAGAAACTGCAGTAATAGAAACACAATAGATGAATAATAAATGCTTTCATGTAAAAAAGTTAAAAAAAAAAACCAACAAAACAAAAAACTTGCAAAATATTTACCTCAAGGTGTTAACTTTAATAGTAACTGAAAATTCAGAAAACAATCTTGGAGTTTATTTGCATTTATAAAACCTAAAGTCTAACATCCCTCTGCCTCCATTTACAAGTTGAAAATAAAGAGTTTTCAACTCCTTTGGGAAAATACCAAAGAACATGATTTTTGGATTATGTATAAGAGTACATTTAGATTTGCAAGAACTTGTCAAACTATCTTCCAGAGTGGTTGTACCATTTTGATTTCTTATTGGCAATGAATGAGAGTTCCTGTTGTTCCACATCTTCACCAGCATTGAATATTGTCTGTGTTCCAGATTTTGGCCATTCTAAAAGGTATATAGTGCTATNGATTATGTATAAGAGTACATTTAGATTTGCAAGAACTTGTCAAACTATCTTCCAGAGTGGTTGTACCATTTTGATTTCTTATTGGCAATGAATGAGAGTTCCTGTTGTTCCACATCTTCACCAGCATTGAATATTGTCTGTGTTCCAGATTTTGGCCATTCTAAAAGGTATATAGTGCTATTTGAACATTTTAATTCACATTTCCCTTATCTGCCATCTGTATATCTTCTTTGGTAAGATGTCTTTTAATATCTTTGACCATTTTTTTTCATAGTTTCATTGATGATCTTATTGTTGAGTTTTGAGAGTTCTTTATATATCTTGGAAAAGAGTCTCTTATGCTTTTTGCAAATGTTTTCTCCCAGCCTGTGGTTTGTTTTTTCATTCTCTTTATTGTGTCTTTTAAAAGACAGATTTTTTAAAAATTTTATTTTAATGAAGTCTAACTTATAATTTTTGTTTTTCTTGGGTCATACTTTTGGTAACACATATAAAGAGCCAATGCCTAATCTAACAATCTAGATTTTTTCCCATAATATCTTCTAGAAGTTCTATAGTTTTTTTTTATGTTATACATTTAGGTCTGTGATTTGATTTGCAATAGTTTTTGTGAAGGGTGTAAGTCCTCTGTCAATATTCTTTTTTTTTTTTCATCTAGATATCCAGTTGTTTTAACACAACTTGCTGAAAAGACTCTCTCTGTTCCATTGAATTGTTTTTGCTCTTTCGTCAAAGATACATTAACTATATTTATATGAGTCTATTTCTGGACTTTGTATTCTGTCCCATTGATCTATTTGTTCATTCTTTTGCCAATACCACATAGCCCTGATTACTGTAGCTTTAAATAAGTCATAATGTCACGTAGTGTCAATCCTCCAGGTTGTTCTTCTCCTTCAAAATTGCATTAGATAATATGGATCTTTTTACTCTTCATATAAACTTTAAATCAGTTTTTTGATACTTAAGATTAATTTTTTGGAATTTGATTGGGATTACATTATATCAAATAGATCAAGTTTGAAAGAACAGACATCTTGGTAATATTGAGTTTTCTTATCCATGAATATGGTATATCTCTCCATTTATTTATTTCTGCTTTGACATCATTCTATTTTTTTCAACAAGTATTCAATGAATGCCAGTATATATCAGACACTATGTGAGGCTCTGGATCCATGGTGATAGTCTTTATCCCACAGAGCTTTTAGTATAGAAGCATTCACAAGAGGCTAGCTAAAAGGAGTTACTCTTGAAGGTGTAGAGCTGTATTGCAAAGGAAGGTAAGTAAGACTGACTTTTTCTTTATACTACTCAGCCTGGGCTTCTTTTATAACTAAATGTTTATTATTACAAATGTATTTATTTTTTAACTTAGAAATTGTCAATATCCATGTAAAGATCAGGCCAAGAAGAAATATAACAATGGAGTACAAATGTTAACAGATTTGAAAATGTGAGCCACTATCTTATGCCCGGTTTCTCCAATTTACTTCCATTTTAAAGTGTACCATATATATGCATGCAGGTCAGGAAGCAACAGTTAGAACTGGACATGGAACAACAGACTGGTTCCAAATAGGAAAAGGAGTACATCAAGGCTGTATACTGTCACCCTGCTTATTTAACTTAAATGCAGAGTACATCATGAAAAATGCTGGGCTGGAGGAAGCACAAGTTGGAATCAAGATTGCTGGGAGAAATATCAATAACCTCAGATATGCAGATGACACCACCCTTATGGCAGAAAGTAAAGAAGAACTAAATAGCCTCTTGATGAAAGTGAAAGAAGAGGGTGAAGAAGTTGGCTTAAAGTTCAACATTCCAAAAAACATGATCATGGCCTGTGGTCCCATCACTTCATGGCATATAGATGGGGAAACAGTGGAAACAGTGGCTGACTTTATTTGAGGGGGCTCCAAAATCACTGCAGATGGTGATTGCAGCCATGAAATTGAAAGACACTTACTCCTTGAAAGAAAAGGTGTGACTAACCCAGACAGCATATTAAAAAGCAGAGACATTACTTTACCAACAAAGGTCCATCTAGTCAAGGCTATGGTTTCTCCAGTAGTCATGTATGGATGTGAGAGTTGGACTATGAAAAAAAGCTGAGCACCAAAGAACTGAAGCTTTTGAACTGTGGTGTTGGAGAAGACTCNGCCAGGCTTCCCTGTCCATCACTAACTCCTGGAACTTGCTCAAACTCATGTTCATAGAATCAGTGATACCATCCAACCATCTCATCCTCTGTTATTCCCTTCCTCCCACCTTAAGTCTTTCTCAGAATCAGGGTCTTTTCCAAGGAGTCAGTTCTTCGCATCAGATGGCCAAAGTATTGGAGCTTCAGCATCAGTCCTTCCAATAAGTATTCAGGACTGATTTCCTTTAGGATTAACTGGGTTATCTCCTTGCAGTCCAAGGGACTCTCAAGAATCTTCTCCAATACCACAGTTTAAAAGCATCAATTCTTTGGCACTCAGATTTCTTTATGGTGTCATATCCATACATGACCACTGGAAAAATCGTAGCTTTAACTATACGGACCTTTGTCAGCTATATAATGTCTCTGCTTTTTATATACTGTTTAGGTTCGTCATAGTTTTTCTTCCAAGGAGCAAGTGTCTTTTAATTTCATGGATGCCAGTCACTATCTGCAATGCTTTTGGAGCCCCCCCAAAATAAATCTGTCATGTCTCCATTGTTTCCACATCTATTTGCCATGAAGTGATGGCACTGGATGCCATGATCTTCTTCGTTTTTTTGAATGTTGGGTTTTAAACCAGCTTTTTCACTCTCCTCTTTCACTTTCATCAAGAGGCTCTTTAGTTCTTCACTTTCTGCCATAAGGGTGGTGTCATCTGAATATCTGAGGTTATTTATATTTCTCCCAATAATCTTGACTCCAGCTTGTGTTTGCTTCATCCAGTTCAGCATTTCTCAGAATGTACTCTGCATATAAAAACTAAGCGTGGTGACATTATACAGCTTTGACGTACTCCTTTTGCAATTTGGAACCAGTCTTTTGTTTCATGTCCAGTTCTAACTCTTGCTTCTTGATCTGCATACAGATTTCTCAGGAGGCAGGTGAGATGATCTGCTATCCCCATCTCTTGAAGAATTTTCCACAGTTTGTTGTGATCCACTCAGTCAAAGTCTTTGGCATAGTCAATAAAGCAGAAGTAGATGTTTTTCTGAAATTTTCAGATCNTCTAACTCTTGCTTCTTGATCTGCATACAGATTTCTCAGGAGGCAGGTGAGATGATCTGCTATCCCCATCTCTTGAAGAATTTTCCACAGTTTGTTGTGATCCACTCAGTCAAAGTCTTTGGCATAGTCAATAAAGCAGAAGTAGATGTTTTTCTGAAATTTTCAGATCTGCAAGCAATCTGAAATTGCTTGCTTTTTCTTTGACCCAAAGGATGTTGGCAGTTTGATCTCTGGTTCCTCTGCCTTCTCTAAATCCAGCTTGAACATCTTCAAGTTCTGTTTCATGGACTGTTGAAGCCTGACTTGGAGAATGTTGAGCATTACTTTGCTAGTGTGTGAGATAAGTGCAATTATGCGGTAGTTTGAACATTCTTGAACATTTTTTGACATTGCTTTTCTTTGGGATTGGAATGAAAACTGACTTTTCCAGTCCTGTGGCCATGGCTGAGTTTTTCAAATTTGCTGACATATTGAGTGTAGCACTTTAAAAGCATCATCTTTTAGGATTTGGAATAGCTCAACTGGAATTCCATCACCTCCACTAGCTTTGTTCATAGTGATGCTTTCTAAGGCCCACTTGACTTCACATTCTAGGATGTCTGGTTCCAGGTGAATGATCACAACATCATGATTATCTGGGTCGTGAAGATCTTTTTTGTACAGTTCTTCTGTGTATTCTTGCCATCTCTTCTTAATATCTTCTG
>SJYA01000587.1:4023304-4047497 GCA_006410615.1 Neotragus moschatus
CCATAGTTCTTCAGGCATGCTATCTATCAGATCTAATCCCTTGAATCTATTTGTCATTTCCACTATATAATTGTAGGGATTTGATTTAGGTCATACCTGAATGGTCTTGTGGTTTTCCCTACTTTCTTCAATTTAAGCCTGAATTTGGCAATAAGGAGTTAATGATCTGAGCCACAGTTAGCTTCTGGTCTTGTTTTTGCTGACTGTATAGAGCTTCTCCATCTTCAGCTGCAAAGAATGAATCAAGCTGATTTCAACATTGATAATCTGGTGATGTCCACGTGTAGAGTCTTTTGTGTTGTTGGAAGAAGGTGTTTACTGTGCATTCTCTTGGCAAAACCCTGTTAGCCTTTGCGTTGCTTCATTTTGTACTCCAAGGCCAAACTTTCCTATTACTCCAGGTATTCTTGACTTTCTACCTTTGCATTCCAGTTACCTCTGATGAAGAGAACATCTTTTTTGGTTTTAGTTCGAGAAGGGCTTGTAGGTCTTCATAGAACTGTTCAACTTAAGCTTCTTCAGCATTAGTGGTTGGGTCATAGACTTGGATTACTGTGATATTGGATGGTTTGCCTTGAAAATGAACAGAGATCATTCTGCATTTTTGAGATGGCACCCAAATACTGCATTTCAGACTCTTTTATTGCCTACGAGGGCTACTCTATTTCTTCTAAGGGATTCTTGCCCACAGTAGTAGATGCAAAGGTCATTTGAATTAAATTTGCCCATTCCGGTCCATTTTAGCTCACTGATACTTAAAATGTCAATTTTCACTCTTGCCATCTCCTGTCTGGCCACTTCCACTTTTCCTTGATCATGGATCTAACGTTCTAGTCCCTATGTGATATTGCTCTTTACAGCATTGGCCTTTACTTCCATCACCCGTCACATCCACAACAGGGTGTCGTTTTCACTTTGGCTCAGCCTCTTCATTCTTTCTGGAGCTATTTCTCCACTCTTCTCAGGTAGCATGTTGGGCACCTACCAAATAGGGAATTCATCTTTCNTGATATTGCTCTTTACAGCATTGGCCTTTACTTCCATCACCCGTCACATCCACAACAGGGTGTCGTTTTCACTTTGGCTCAGCCTCTTCATTCTTTCTGGAGCTATTTCTCCACTCTTCTCAGGTAGCATGTTGGGCACCTACCAAATAGGGAATTCATCTTTCACTGTCCTATCTTTTTGCCTTTTCATACTGTTCATGGGGTTCTCATGGCAAGAATACTGAAGTGGTTTGCCATTCCTTTCTCCAGTGGACTATATTGTGTCAGAACTCTCCACCATGACCTGTCTGTCCTGGAGGGCCCTACATGGCATGGTTCATAGTTTCATTGAGGTTGTGATCCAAGTGATCAGTTTGGTTAGTTTTCTGTGATTGCAGTTTCCATTCTGCCTGCCCTCTGATGGAGAAGGATAAAAGGCTGTGGAAGCTTACTGATGAGAGGGACTGGCTATGGGAGAATCTGGGTCTTGCTCTGATGGGTGGGGCCATACTCAGTAAACTTTAATCCAATTTTCTGTCCATAGGTCCTGTGTTCCCTCCCTGTAGTGTGGCCTGAGGCCAAACTGTGGGGTAATGCCAATCTCCTTCAAAAGGATTTATGCCAGCACATGTAGTCAGTACTCTGGACCCCATGGCAGGCCTCTGTTGACCCATGCCTCTGCTGGAGACTCCTGGACACTCACTGGCAAGTCGGGCTCAGTCTCAGTTTTTTACCGTTATAAAACCACTACAAAATCAGGAGAGGATTATGGGTCATCTTGGGCAGATCTGCTTGGGTTATACACGTTGTCCTTCAGGAACTGGAGATTTTTAAGAGCCTAAGCTGGCAGAGATATCTTTATGATTAGAAGATACTTGAATTGGAAAAAACAGGAATGAAAACTCAGAAATGAGAGTTCTTGTGCTTATACGGAAGAGAAGAACTCTCCTGGAGAGAGTCAAGGAAGTAGAATGTGAAGAGGTGAGAAATCTGAGAAGCTGGACCACTTCAAACTATCAGATCCTGACAGGAAGTCAGTTTAGGGGCTCAGAAACTTCACATTTTAAAGGAAACAAAAAAGAAAAAAAGAGTAAATTATATGTAGCTTATGTAGGTATTATTTCAAGAAAGATATTTCAATTACATGAGTGTACAAGAGTGTGTGTATATGTGTACATGTGCACAAACACTCAGCTGCAATATAAAATTTTTCTCTGGTTATAGTTAAAAAAGTTTGACAAACATCAGGCTGGAGAGTGGAGTTAATTCATGGGAGACCTTGAAACTTAACCTGTATCAAGAAAGACTTTATACAGAAAGATGAAAGAGATGGGAAGCTCTTGAATATTTTGATAAAAAGGGACACAGTGGAAACAGTGCCAAAGTGAGGTCAGACTGGCAGTGAAATACAGGACTGAATTGCAATGAAGTTTAAATAACCAATAGGCATTAAGCAATGAAACTTTTTTTTTTTTTTTTTGGAGCACAGTTGGTTTTCAATGCTGTGTTCGTTTCTACTGTACAATGAAGTGAATCAGCTATATGTATACCTAAATCCCCCTACATCCCCTCCTCCTTGAGGCCTCCCTCTCACCCTGCATTCCACCCCTCTGGATCATCACAGAGCATGGAGCTGAGCTCCTGATGCTATACAGCAGCTTCCCACTAGCTCTCTCTTTTGCACATGGTAATGTATATGTATATGCACACATGTGTATGTCAGTCCTACTCTCCCAATCATCTCACCCTCCTCTTACCCCTCCTTGCCCACATGTCCACTCTCTAAGCCTGCATCTCTATTTCTGTCTTGAAAATGAGCTCAATTTGACTAGACGTGGAGACAGTTCTATACGTAGGAATGAAATTACAGATGAAAAAAATAAAAAAATAATAAAGAATTAAGGTTCAAAGATAGCATGAGATGAGAATCAAAAAAATGATCAGAGGGAAAGGACACTGCAATATCAGGAAAGGTGAGAAAGGAGAGTTGTGTGGGGTATATTCTGAAGACCAGGTTGATCCTGCTGTGAAAAGATCCTTGGTGACCTGTGTGAGTACAGTGTCCTGAGGATGGCTGGGATTCAAAGATTTCTGAGACTCAAAAATGGAAAAGGGAGTGAGGAAATGCAGAGATGGTAAGAAGAAGAAATCTGATAATTCTTGGGTGGAAAAAAAGGGCCAAAATCAGAGAGGAACCAACAAGAATAGATCTGCTCTCTACCCTCCTTCTAAAATTTAAGAAATGTCTTAAATGTTTAGAGTCAGACAAGACAAAACTTCAGAAACAGGGGATTGGAAATGTTAAAGTTGAGATAGAAGTCAGAAAATGCAGTGGCCTGTACAGTTAGCATAGATATCTTTCCTCCCAGAACCCAAGCAGGCCCAGGTCACTTTCAATTCACAGAAAGATAAAACAGTCGTTCCCAGGTGGCTCAGTAGTAAAAAAAAAATCTCCCTGCCAGAGCAGGAGACACAAGAAATGCAGGTTCAGTTCCTGGGTTGGAAAGATCCCCTGAAGGATGAAATGTCAACCCACTTTAATATTCTTGCTTGGAGAATCCCATGGACAGAGGAGTCTGACAGGCTACCGTCCAGGGGTTACAAAGAGTCAAACGTGAGTTAGCGATTCAGCACACAGCACACAAAATACCTGTAGATGAAATTTCAGGCCAGATTTGCATTCTCTCCTCTTCCAGAACAGTCTTGTCATCAGGTGCATTTATTGCATATACAATAGTATCACTGAACAGTAGTGAAGTGTTAGACTTCCACTGAGATTGATTGGTGAGGCTCATCAAAACTTGATGAGACTTCTAACACCTTTAGATGACACTTTATGTCTACTTTTCACTCTGTTTTTCATGGGAAAAGCTATTTGGGCACTGAGAGACTGAATTATTTCCCACCCATTATAAGCCACTGCTCACCAAGTTTTACAAATACAACAATTTACCTGAATCTACCTTAAGTCTATCCTTAGGAAAATTAGATTTTTACATTTTTACCACACTAAACATGACAGGAACATCTAATAAACCATGCCCTAGCAATGTTTAGAACTCTGGAAAAAATCAGACTTACAATGAATTATCAGTAATATCATCTATCTCTTTCAAGATAGTTCTCGTAACTTCTAAACTTCATTTTCTAAGTAACCTCTAAGCAGATATATAAAAAGAATTCACAAAAAATTCTTAAACTTTTTATTTGAATAGCTATTACTGAGACAAATTCAGGTATGTTGTAACAATTCAGCTATAGTAAAAGAAACTGTGAATCATTCCATCAAGACATTCTTGATAAAAAGGAATTTTAGATATAAAAACCTATCATCTCATGCATGAATGGTACAATCTTCTACATTCCCTCACCTAATAAGTAACTCCCTTCACCAATTCGACTCTAATGAATTTTCTGCAGGAGCAGAGAAAGAAATTTACCATATCGAACTTTCCTAATGGAGACTTGCACTCAAGAATGAAAATCACTTAACACTATGTAGCCACTAGTAGCCCACATTTCAAGGAATTTTGAAACCATAGCATAATTAGAATTCTAGCGAATATTAGGAGACAATGCTAGACTTAGCTAATAAATAATAGTTTTCTCTCATTCTAGACTTAAACCAAGCAAGACAGCTAGTTACATTGTTTATACCGAGGAAAAAATCCACACGTATAATTAATAGACATAATATAGAAGGGGGAGAGGCACTATAGGGGTAGGGGATCCCTGGGTACAAACTATTATGTGTAAAATATATAAGCTATAAGGATATATTGTAGCATACAGGGGAACAGAGCCAAATAGTTACAGATGGAATGTAACCTTTAAAAATTGTGAATCACTATGTTGTATACCTATGACATAATAATATAATAATCAACTATATCCCAATAAAAATAATAAGGCATAGTGTGATATATGTATAAAATCAACACATACAGAATATGATAATTTAGTATTTACACGCAGTATTGCCATTCCTATTAATAAAATTCTGAAGTACTTCTGTATACTTTGGCAAACAGCCACAGTCACAGCCCACTGAATGTTGCCCACACTACTCTGGCTGCACTGGACCCCATGAATTACCACATTATCCAATTACTACAGGTTTATTCCTGGCGCAGCAGGGGCCTCCAGGAATCTGATCCTGTCTACTTTGGATGGCTCTCTATCATTCTGGGAAGCAGTCTTTTCTGACTGATAGTCTAAGCCCAGGTCGTGTGTGTGTGTGAGTTCAGTCACTCCGTCATGTCCAACTCTTTTGCGGCCCATGGACTGCAGCCCACCAGGCTTCTCTGTCCAATGGATTTCCGAGGCAGAATACTGGAGTAGGGTGCCATTTCCTACTCCAGGGGATCTTCCTGACCCAGGGATCGAACCCACATCTTTTATGTCTCCTACAGATCAATTAATATTTCATCCTTCTCATGTAAATAAAAAAATTTTTAAACAGCCATAGTATTATTATGATTCCCAACTCTGGAATCTCTTATCTTCTTAAATACTATACTGTATTATAGTGGCAGTTACACAGGTTTATAATTGCTTTCTAACAAAAGTTAGTAATAAGATTTACATTGAAAGCCACTTTGATAATGATCCCCTCCCATGTTTAAATGTCTCAAAGACTTTGTGCATGAGTACATGCTCAGTCACTAAGTTGTGTCCGACTCTTTGCAACCCCTTCCAGGCTCCTCTGTCCATGGAATTCTCCAGGCAAGAATACTGGAGTGGGTTGCCATTTCCTTCTCCTGGGNCTTTGATAATGATCCCCTCCCATGTTTAAATGTCTCAAAGACTTTGTGCATGAGTACATGCTCAGTCACTAAGTTGTGTCCGACTCTTTGCAACCCCTTCCAGGCTCCTCTGTCCATGGAATTCTCCAGGCAAGAATACTGGAGTGGGTTGCCATTTCCTTCTCCTGGGGACCTTCCCAGTCTAGGAAACGAACCCACATCTTCTGCATTGGCAGGTGGATTCTTTACCATAGCATCACCTGGGAAGCCCCCAAATATCTTGCACTACAACATAAAAGTAAATGAGAAAAATACTATATTACCGAAATACTATATTATATAAGTTTCTTCACCATTTAGGAATTAAATTAAAAAATTGTTTGGAGAAAAAATGAGCCACAGACACATACACCTTTGAATAAAAAAAATAATAATATGATTCTCACAGAACACTATTATTCTTTATTTAAAGATCTAAGGCAAAAATACATTAACAGCATACATTTACAATAAAATATCAGGGCAACAAAGACCTCATCTACCAAAGGAGGGTAGAGGCAAATGGAATTGTGTATTTTCAAAATTCTAACCAAACACCCTATCAAGAGATATAGTTTTAAAAAATGGAATGTTTCATTGTTTATTAAAAGTACAATCAGCAGGGCAGATCATACAGAAACTAAAATATCATTAACTGGGGTTTCTGTAATTGTGCTACCACCAGTTTCCTCTGGGGCACAACTGAGAGCCAAGAGGGCAATGGGAAAAAATAATCTGTAGGATGGAGGTGCTTCAGCTAGGGCATAATGTCTAAGAATTGCATTCAATTTCTGAAACTCTACTGAGAAAAATACAAAAAATACACAAACTCAAAAAATCTAGCTATAACTAAAATGTACTATCCTCATTTGATTTTCCTTTCTTCACAGTGAACTTGAATTGTCTTCATGGCATAGATGAGCCTGGATGATATTAGCATTTCTTATGGACACAAACACTAGCATTCTCTAAAATTCTCTGCACCAGCTCATTAACCAAAAGTACAAGCAGGAGCTCATAAAACAGAATAAATCAGATTCACCAACTCAGATCAGCATTTTGTTTCATTTCTAATGCCCCTGTAGGTGCACTGTAAGAGGTGAGTTCCCCTCTTAGGATATTGTGACATCATTTTATGGCAAATACTGCTGCCCTATTATTTTAATATACAGTACAAATAGCACCATTCCTTCTCGAGTGGCTTAAATCAATTTATAGATTCATACACTACACATATTGTATTGGGGAAAAACAATGTCATGAAAGGTTCTACAAAAAACACCAGAAGAGCAAATGAAATGCTCAGGGCGGAAATTGAAAGCTATGGGATTACTCAAATTCAGTGAGAAACACTGTTTTGAAATGCAGGCAGAGTGTTCCTCATCATGAAAAAGAAACTAAATCTTTATTTATACTTATAAAAATATTGCTTGTTTGTGAACGTGAGCAAGAAGACAAGGCTTTCACCATTAAATGGGAAATCCAGTCCCATTTTAGAAACTGTTAAGATGTGAGTCCTGATGTCAAGTGAGCTTGGACTAGTTGCTTGGCCTCGGTTTCTTCATTCCTAAAATAAAGGCTGTTGAAGGAAAGAAAGGGAGGAAAAGAGGTAGGAAGGCAGGCAAGCAGGAAGCTGGTTAGTGAGCATTTTGGGGGCACTCACTCTGTGCCACTTCCTAAAAAGCATTACAGATGATCCCAGTTTCTTACCATCTTAAAATTCTGTGATTCTGCAGCATTTCATCTCTAGACCTTATTGTTTTAAACTGACTTAAGGGGAAAATGTCACTATCATTAGTATCTTGTTTTCCACAAAGTTCAAGCTAGTTGCTTCACCAATGAGGTGTGGACGGCAAAATATGCCCCCAAGTATCAGCTTCTACGTCTAGAAAAGTAATCTTTTGTTTGTAACAGAGACCTGTTATCTCTCCAGGGGAAGTTCTTTCATCTGTGTAACTGTCAATATATGGTTCTCACACAATAAGATACAATGAATTCCAGTGCTGCTGCCTTTGTTACAGAAACAATTAGGGTGTCCTCTTATCCATTATTCATCACTCTTGCCTCAGCTCCAAATAGAACAGTAAACAGATCTAAGGAATAAATATTCTTCGCACTGAAGAATTCATCCTTCTAGCATCATGGTGTCAGTCTCAGATAACCCACTTGAACTTGTGCTTGTCTGAGATTTCACTGGCATGTTTTCTTTTGAGGGAAGGAAGTAGCAATCTTTTTTTTTTTTTTTTTTTAGTTCTTTCTATTATTCCCTCATTATCTTGAAGCAGTTTTCCTATCTTATTTCTTATTTACTCTCCACTACAGGCTCATATATTTGGTTTTTTGTTTTTTTTTCCACTTCACAGTTTTCCTACATTTGAATCTTCTCTCCTTTTCTTTCTTTCCTTCCTCTCTTCTTTCTTTCTTGGTTTTCCACTTCTGTTTTTACCCCTTCCAATAACTGAGTAGCCCACCCAAATTTTGTCTTTATACTCTGAAAAATCTCATTTTTTTTGCATAGAAAGTAATCTCCCCAAATATTTTAAGTTTAAAGACCATAGATCTAAATTCAATGTTTACTACAATTAAAGGAGAAGCTATGTCTTATCCTCTTATGTAATCTAAACATGCTAGTTCAGTTTATAATTAGAGGAACAGTATGAAAATAAAGCCTCTGTTTAAACAAATAAAATTCTAAATATTATGAACTGATAGAAATAATCAGAATGAAAAAGTAAAAAATAAGAGACATGATTTTTCCCAATAAAAATATAAATATGTATTCAATTATGATTAGTGGCCTACCATGTAATAAAAATTAGAATATAGTTCAATTCTTATTATGGTAAATGTGAGTATGTGCACTGGGTTTCAGGTGTGGTTTTGAGTTGATTTTCAGCTATTATACATAAATAATAATAAAGAGAAAGACAAAGCTTGGGTCAGAATGCCCTGAAGAATAATACATATTAGAAAGCAAAGTGGGCACCGAGAGATGGCCACATGAAACCTGATTGCCTTTCATGTCAATGTCAAAGTCAATAAAATGTTAAGTTTGCATCTCTAACTGGTCTGTGGTGTTGGAGAAGACTGTTGAGAGTCCCTTGGATGGCAAGGAGATCAAACCAATCAATCTTAAGGAAATCAGTCCTGAATATTCATTTGAAAAACTGATGCTGAAGCTGAAGCTCCAATATTTTGGCCACCTGATGCGAAGAACTGATTCACTGGAAAAGACCCTGATGCTGGGAAAGACTGAAGGCAGGAGGAGAAGACAGCAGAGGATGAGATGGTTGGATGGCATCATCGACTCGACGGACATGAGCTTGAGCAAGCTCCAGGAGTTGGTGATGGACAGGGAAGCCTGGCGTGCTGCAGTCCATGGGGTCACAAAGAGTCAAATACAACAGAGTAACTGAACTGAACTGAACTGGCCTAGCTCAGCTCTGACAGCGTAAATAAACTTTTTATCTAAGATATATTTATAAGCTCAGCCAATATCATCTCTTGGGGAAAGTCTTATTGATTCCATACAACTATACATTTAAACATGATTTCTTTCAGTCTTCAAAGAAAGTTCCATCATTCTGGGCTTCTTCTGGTGAAGAAGCGTCTGGCTACACGAGTAGCATGTATGCATCTCTTGGATTACATAATTAATTTTCTCATAACTTTTATCCTCCAGATTAAAAAAAGCCTACTTAGAAATCCACCCTTCCAAAGAAACCCTTTGTCCTATTCTTGTTTCCTTTCTTTACTGACCCATGTTTTCTTTTAGTAGAACTCTTTGGCTCAGCATCTAAGAAAAAATGACTTTCATTAAAATGATCATTTCTGCCCTTCCCCATAAGATTGCCTTGAAAACTACAAGCAGAAATCAATAGCAAGCACTCTACCCTGAAGGGTCCACAGATTACTGAAGATTCACTTTCCACTTAAAAATAAAAATACCCTTAAACAAAACTGAAATACCATTGATTAAGGAGGAAAGACTTAAATGCCATTGGTTTAGATGTAGTTTTAAGATGAAACGTTGAATTCAAAGTTATAAAATACCACTTTTACAAGGGATGAAAGTGAATAGAAATAGATCAACATATAATAAAAAAGCAGATTTAGTTCCTTTGAGGCATTTCTAAAATCCGAGAGGCCACTGGGGAAAACAGATAAAACTAGTTGCTAAGCAAGCATGCAACCTTTTTTCCTAGATCTTGGCTGGTAATCATGATGTTACTAACATCTTTAAATTTAGGAAAAAAGGCGGCAAATGAGCTATGGACTGTGATTTTATTGCTAAGACAAAAGTCCAATCAGTGCAATATTACTCTTGAAGTCTATATAAGTGAAACTGTACAGAATTTATTTATAAATATAAAGATTTTCCCCAAGTTTTCAGAGCCACTCATTAGCTTTTTATATCAATATTTTATTTATTGCTGACTGGTGTACTGCTGATGACTATTCGTTGCTGTTTCTCAATCACTCAGTCGTATCTGACTGTGACCCTCATGGACTGCAGCACACCTGGTCTCGCTGTCTGTCACCATCTCTTGGTTTGCCTAAGTTTATGTCCATGCATCAGTGATGCCATCCAGCCATCTCATCCTCTGATGCCATCTTCTCTTTAACATTTATTTAGCTATTTTCCTGGTGGTGAATATTCACATTGTTTCCTGACTTGTTGCTGTTCAGTCACTAAGTCATGTCTGATTGTTGCAAGTCCATGGACTGTAACCTGTCAAATTCCTCTGTCCATGGGCTTTCTCAGGAAAGAATGCCGGAGTGGGTTGCCATTTCTTCCTCCAGGGGATCTTCCCAACCCAGGGATCGAACCCACGTCTCCTGCATTGCAGGCAGATTCTTAACCACTGAGCCACCAGGGAAGCCCATTTCCTGACTTAGGCTATTACAAATAAAGCTACTGAAAACAATTTATACAAGTCATTTTATGGATATGAATTTTCATTTCTCTAGGAGAAAAGTTGCCAGACCACAAAGCAGGTACGTTTTCATTTTCTAGTGAAGCCTAAACAGTTCTTCAGTACTAACTCTATTTTGTAATCTTACTAGCAATTTCCAATGTTTGATATTGTCAGTATTTTAATTTTACCTATTCTAGTGGGTGTTAAATAGTATCTTCCTTTGGTTTTCATTTGCATTTCCATTTTCAGGTGCTTATTGGCCACTGTGGATCTTTCTTTCATGAAATATCTAAACAAGTCTTTTGACCATCATTTTCATTTATATTTTATTATTGATTTGTAGACACATACATATATTTTGTTCTATCTCAACACACATATAATTACTTAGTTAAATAAATGCATTGATGATATTTTCTCCTAGGATATGTTAATTTTCATGCCTTTAATGAAATCTTTTGGTACTACATTTAAGTTTTTAATTTTGATGATGTACAATTCATTTTTATTTTTAAGGATAGGCTCCTTTATATACTTTCTAAGAAATCTTTGCCCAATGAAAGTTAAAAGACTTTTTGGGTGGTTATTTCTAAAAAATTTATAACTTTAACTTTTATGTTTATGTCTATAATGTTAGTTAGCATGCATGCTCAGTCATGACAACTCCTTGAAATTCCATGGACTGTAACCTACCAGGCTCTTCTGTCCATGGAATTTTACAGGTAAGAATACTGGAGTGGGTTGGTTTCCTACTCCAGGGGGTTTTCCTGACCCAGGGAACGAACCCACCTTCTTGGTGGCTCCTGCATTGGCAGGTGGATTCTTTATCACTGTGCCACATGGGAAGTATATTTAGGTAAACCACATCAAATTAACTTTGTGCAAAGTATAATGTAAGGATCTACTTACTCCTATGTATTTTTTCAGTTAATTTGGCTCATTTATTGAAAAGCCTCATCTTTCCCCAATTAAATTATCCTGGTGCCTTTATCAAAAATCAGTTAACTATATATGTAAGGATCTCTTTATAAACTATTCTGTTCCATAGATCTCTTTATCTGCATGTATGCCAACAGTTAGAACTGGTCATGGAACAACAGACTGGTTCCAAATAGGAAAAGGAGTACATCAAGGCTGTATATTGTCACTTTGCTTATTTAACTTATATACAGAGTACATCATGAGAAATGCTGGGTTGGAGGAAGCACAAGCTATAATCAAGATTGCCAGGAGAAATATNAATGAGTACAGTATTGTAAAGCAAAACAAACTAAAAAATAAAAATTAAAAAAATAATAAAATAAAATGACCTGTATCAAGAAAAAAAAAAAAAGGTGTCTTTTAACTTGAAGCAAAAGGGCCCTTTAAGCAACGAAATCTACCTTTCAACTATTCGGAAAGAACTGAAGGCAGCATTACCTGCACAGTCTACTAATCAAGACACTCTCAAGAATTAGATAAAGCACAATATTCACTTGTATAACTTTCCCTTCATGTTAAGTCCTTCAAGAGCAAACCAGTATAAATAACTCTGAAACCCAGAGAACTGACCAGATAAACTATGTTTCAGGCTTTTAGCTTTGGCATATTTCATTCCTTGCTTTTATTCCAATCTTACAAATGAGATCAAATACCATTAATTATAACTTGTTTCCATAAGCATATTTCTAATTAAGATTCCTATTATTCTTAACAGCAAAAGGTTAATGATGAGATAAAAAAAACTGGTACAAGGATAGGGGAACAGATAACTTGACCGTCTCATTAGACTCTTCTTCATTCTAGGATCATGACAACCATCTGGAGCCATGTTTGGCTTAGGAAAGACCCTAAGGACTTCGATTTCACCCAGAATTTAGTTTCAGCTCATTAGTCACTATGTACTAGTTTTATGACATTGGTCAAGCTATTTAACCTCTCAGGATCTGGTTACCTCACCTGCAAATAAGTGACAATAATATCTAGAATTACAGGGCAGTCAAGAGTCTTAAATAAGAATGAATAACAGCAAAGCTGTAAGGATTTGTTTCCCCCTCTTCCTCAGTGGCTCAGAAGGAAAGAATCTGTCTGTCAATGGCAGAAGACTGCAGTTCCATCCCTGGGTAGGGATGATCCCTTGGAGAAAGGAACCAGTAACTCACTCTGGTATTCTAACCTGTGAAACCCCATGGACAGAAGAGCCTAGAGGCCTACAATCCAAGAGTTGGACAAGACTGAATGATTAAGCAACAACTTCTCCATTATACTTGAAAGTTCAACTCTGATTTATCTCTTTATTCTGGGAAAAAGAGCTGCCATAGCAATTCAATAGTGGGAATGTCCATCCCTTCCAGCAATTCTCAAACTACAGTTCACAAATCCCAAGAAATCCACAATATCAAAACCATTTTCATAACAATACCAAGAAACTGCCTCTTTCACTACTGACATTTGCAACTGACGATGTAAAAACAACAGGTAAAAGCACTGATACCACTGCAACAACCAAAGCAGTGACCCCGAAATGCACTAAGAGTCACTGTATTCTTTACTGGATTGCAGTTAAGGCAATGCCAGTTTCACTTAGGAGTGTTAATGAAAGAGCAAAACATTAATTTTATTAAATCTCAATGATGAGTACCTAGTCTATCTGATAAAATAGAAAGCACTTGCACTGCATCAATGGATGTTTCAAGATAAAAAATTTGGCGGTTGTTTTATATTTGGGCAGAAACAGTCCCTTTTCCTGGGAACTTTCTCACTTGACTGATAGACAAGCAATCGTTATTCAAATGTGGGTACCTGGCATGTTGTTGTTGTTGTTAACTTGCCAAGTCCTGTTCAACTCTTCTCAACCCCACAGACTGCAGCATGCCATACTTCCCCGTCCCTCGCCAACTCCGAGTTTGCCCAAGTTCATGTCCAGCTATCCAACCATCCAACTATCGATTCATCCTCTGTTGCCCTCTTCTCCTCTGTGTCTTCCATCTTTCCCAGCATCAGGGTCTTTTCCATTGAGTTGGCTCTTCCCATCAAGTGGCTAAAGTATTAGAGCTTCAGTATCAGTCCTTCCAATGAGTATTTAGGATTGATTTCCTTTAAGGTTGACTGGTTTGATATCTTTGTTGTCCAAGGGACTCTCAAGGGTCTTCTACAATACCACCGTTGGAAAGCATCAGTTCTTCAGTGCTCTGCCGTCCTTATGGTCCAGCTCTCACATGCGTACATGACTACTAGAAAAACCATAGCCTTGACTACACAAGACCTTTGATGAATGTGTAGAGAAACCCTCACATATTGCTGGAAGAAATGTCAAATGGCATACCCTCTGGGGGAAAAAGCCTATGGTTCCTCATAAAATTAAACATAGAATCACAATATGACCCCAACAATTCCACTCCTAGGTATATAACCAAAAGAAGTGAAAAGCAGTACTCAAATATATACATACATTAACAGCAGCACTATTTGTAACAATCAAAAGGTGGAAACAATCCTAATATCCTATCCCTCAATGGATGGATAAACAAACTGTGGCATATATAAATAATGGAATACTGTTCAGTAATAAAAAGGAATGAAGGACTCATTCATGCTACAATGGGATGAACCAAAGCACCCAGACCCAAAAGGTCACATATTTTATGATTCTACTACATAAAACATCCAGAATAGGTAAATTCATAGAGGAAAACTGCAGACTAGTGGTCGCCATGGGGGTGGGTAACAACTGCTTAATGGCTACAGGATTTCTTTGGGGAATGATGAAACGTTTTGGAACCAGAAAGAACCAGTGGCTGCACAGCTCTGTCAATGTACCAACTGCAACTATTCATCTTAAAATGGTGACTGTTTTGTGATGTTCGCCTCAACTGTTTCTAAAGCTTGCGCAGATATCTTATTTGCTAGTCATGTATCTCCACCTCAGCCAGGAATAGTCCCCCCAGCTCAGTGGTCTCCTCTCAACACTTTTTGAGACCCTGGCTCACAGCAGAGATGCAAGTGGAGAGAAGAGAAAAATAAAAAGTGGTGGGGGAGGGGCGCGGGCGTGGTCAAAAGTAAAAGTGAAGTCACTCAGTCGTGTCCAATTCTTTGCGACCCCACAGACTGTAGCCTATCAGGCTCCTCCGTCCATGGGATTTTCCAGGCAAGAGTGCTGGAGTGGATTGCCATTTCCTTCTCCAGGGGATCTTCCCAACCCAGGAATCGAACCCGGGTCTCCCGCATTGCAGGCAGACGCCTTAACGTCTGAGCCACCAGGAAAAATAAAAAGCGGGGGCGGGGGTCCAAANCTGGAGTGGATTGCCATTTCCTTCTCCAGGGGATCTTCCCAACCCAGGAATCGAACCCGGGTCTCCCGCATTGCAGGCAGACGCCTTAACGTCTGAGCCACCAGGAAAAATAAAAAGCGGGGGCGGGGGGGGGGGAGCTCAAAAAGAACTATGAAAAGACATAGTAAAAATGTACATTTACACAAATATAGAGATTTTTGCACCACGGGAAAAACACCAAAGAGTACACACCAAAATTTCCTTGTGCGTGCATGCAGTCATTCAGTCGTGTCTGACTCTTTGTGTCCCATGAACTATAGCCCACCAGGTTCCTCTATTCATGGAATTTTTCCGGCATAATACTGGAGTGGGTTACCATTTCCTCCTCCAGGGGATCTACTCAATCCAGGTATCAAACCCACGTCTCCTGCATCGGCAGGCAGATTTTTTACCACTGTTTGCCACCTGGGAAGCCTAAAACTTCTTCAATAAAATTCAAAAACAAATAAAAGTGAAGGATCAGCAAAAACATCAGAAAATTCAGGCATCAAATGACTTCCTCCTGAGTTTCAAACTTCAAATCATGAGGCAGAATTGGACAAAAATTTCTCTGAAACACCCATATTTCGTATTTGAGACACAGCAGAAAGTTAGTATTTTTGTAAGAACTGATCTTATTAAGGCAAGTAAAATATTTCTGGCACTATACAGAATGTTAAGAACAATAAAACCTTTCTTCAAATTTAGTTACTAAGTAACTTAGGACTAAAGTGTAGAAGACACTACGTACTAACAACAGAGGGAACCAATGTTTCTTGCATTTAGAGTGACTATTTCAAGAAGAACAAAGAAGAAATAATACATCAACTTCCAAGAGGTAAAAATACATTATGCATAGTATTATATAAATACTACTTTTATCTTTAATACTATTGTACTGATTTGAGAACATATCACTTCACTCACACCCTTCCACAGTGGAGTCAAGCTAACTGGCTGAAAATTTTACCTATAAAAGCTTTTTTCAAAAATGCCAACTCAGATTTGCAAAATAGATTTTTGAAAATATTCAAATGTCTTTCCTTAAAAGCACTCTGGCCAAATGATTCATAGCTGAAAAAAAAAATGAATGTGCAGTGGGAATAAGCAAAGCTGATACCCTCTCTGACTGGGAAGCAATGCTACTGACATTTAACGGGTGCATTGATCAGGCATCCCTGGAGGAGGACATGGCAACCCACTCCAGTATTCTCGCCTGGAGAACCCCATGGACAGAGGAGTCTGGTGGGCTACAGTCCATGGGGTCGCAAAGAGTTGGACACGACTGAGCAACTAAGCACACACTCAGCACACTTGATCAGGCATCATGCCTTGAGTTTCCCACTAATTTCCACTTAATACCCAGTAATCCTATTATTCCTATTGTAAAGTCCACCATGTACACTGAAGTAAGTACATTGGGAGGTTAACTGATGGTATTCATCAGTAACAATCACTTAGAAGCAGATTCTTTCAAGCAAGACTTTTATGAATCCCAACTGCATCTTCTCTCAAAGGGCAACTCTCAAGATGTGCTAATTTAACAATTAGGTAATCTATGCTTTTATCCAAGTCAATGATTAAAATATTTAACAAGTTTCAAAGACAAAGTATTTCACTTCATCACTAACAAGCTCTCTGAAAATGAAAGTGAAATCGTTAAGTCATGTCTGATTCTTTGCAGCCCTATGGACTGTAGCCCAGCAGGCTCCTCCACCCATGGGATTTTCCAGGCAAGAGTACTGGAGTGGGCCACTTCCTTCTCCAGGTGATCTTCCCAGCCCAGGGACTGAACCCAGGTCTCCCTCTTTACAGTTTGACCCATGCAGGCTTAATAAGCTCTTTAAAAGTCAGCAATTAATCCATTATCAAGACCTCCCATGGCTAAAGTAGCCTAATGGTCCCAGTGTAAACATTCTATACTGTGCTATCCACATGAAGTAACAGAAAACCAGAAATGTCAAGACAGAAGTTCACACACCATTCTCAGCGGGTAAGCTAAGACTAGAAATCAGTTGCTTTCATAAACCCTATTTTTTAAAAAAATGAATTCTTGCATTATTTAATGGCATCACCTTTTTCTAGATTCTCACACCTTAAAGAAAACTAAGCAAACACACACACACACACACACAAGAAAAAACTAAGAAGCTATCCTTGACTTTTATCCCACACTTCATCAACAAATCCAGTTAGCTCTACCTTCAAAAGAAGTCTGCCATCTGACCATTCTCACCTCCTCCACTGAAATCCCCTGCCCACTCTGCTATCACAATCTGCCCAGACTAGACTACAGCAGTCTCCTCCCTGACTTTCTCCCTTTCACTCCTGTCACTCTACAGTCCACAACCTACACAGTGACCAGAGTGACAAGGTTTTGGTTTTCTTTTCTCTTTTTCAGTTTTGAAACAACAAAATTGCACTAAAGTACAGTACAAAGAAATTTTTTCCCCAAACCACCTGAGAGGTAGTTGCCAATGTTGATGTTCCATCATACTCAAATGCTAAGAACAAGGATGGTCTATGTAACTACAATGAAATCATCAAGATCAGAAAATTAAGACTGCTATGACTTAATCTATGACTTAAACTCCACTCCTTATACATGGTGGAGGCAATGGTTGGACTCCCCAACCAGTCTGCTCTGCCTTAACACCCTATCCTAACCTTGACTGAGCTGTGGCATCCCATATCAGGCCACCAGATAGGAGAAATCCTGTCTTCACCCTGCTTGGCCTCTGACTCTTGTAACAGCTGTCAGACCCTCCCAGCATGGACACTCTGTTCCAGGCCACTCTCTCATCGCAATTGGGACCAAATAAGCTGCTCAGGCTTTCCAGGTGGCACTTGTGGTAAAGAATCTGCCTGCCAATGCAAGAGAAGTAAGAGACACAAGTTCAATCCCTAGGTTGGGAAGATCCCCTGGAGAAGGAAATGGCAACCCACTCCAGTATTCTTGCCTGGAGAATCCTAGGGACAGAGGAGCCTGGCAGGCTACAGTCCATGGGGTTGCAGAGTCGGACACAAATAAAGCAACTTAGCACACACAAGCTGTTCAAGGGCCACAACAGCCTCCCATATCCCCTCCTCACACTGTAAGTACCTATGTTGCCATGCATTACCTAATGGCTTTAGGACAAAAAATTGCTGAGGAGAAAGGGGAAAGGGAGATTTATCACTTTTAAATGGACTTAGGTTATTTCACTCCATTGCTCAAAATCCTCCAACAGCTTTTTAATCTCAGAATAAAATCCAAACTCTTCTTCTTGATCCACTAGGTCCTATAAATCTGTCCCCTACCTTCCTACATCACTTGATTTAATCTATGCTTGCTGGCCTTTATTCTGCTTTTCAAATATAGTAAACTCTTTCTTACCTCAGGTCTTTACACTGTATGTTCTATCTCTTTGAAAGCTCCTCCACTTCCCAAATCCACAAGGTCTCGGTTCAAACATCATTTCCAGAGGCCATTTCCCAGTTTCTTCCTCATCCACCATCCCCACAATCCCCAACTATCCCCTTCCCTTTCTTCACAGCACTTGTGACTGATACTATATCACATCGATTTATAATCCACAAGGACAGAACAATTTCTGTTTACTATTGTATCCTCAAACACCTAGAATAGTACCTAGCACATGGCAGACACTGAATATCTGCATGATGCCTGAATTCAAGAACACATCTTAATGACATAAACTAATCAATCACAATGCATCTTACATCTATATGATATTTGAAGATAATAGAAATGGCTGTGTAATTTTAAGATATTGATACTACATGGTGTTTTAAAGTGTGCTATTATTTACAGTAATTCTGAGCAGTATCAGTGTTAAGCTTCTCTTTTTCACAAACAGGCTCAGAAAAGTATAATGACCTGCTCAACATCATAAAGCCAATAACTGACAAGATCATGATTGGAATCAGGGCCTTCTAAATTTACTATTAATTATACCAGGCAAGTGTCTCTGCATGTGTACCTTCATTAATACTCAACATCCTTTACTTCCAACTTAAAGAATTATGGGAATGTTTCAAAAAAATAGCAAGAGGCGTAAAAATACCATAGTTTTCAACCGTACCTACAAATGTATATCTTACTAACAGACTAACACATGCACGGACTACAGATATATGACATAACAGCATCATTTTTATAGAATTGACAACAGGATTTTTAGCACATTTTTTTCTTACATGTGAACTAAAGATGGTTTTTACTTTCTTGTTGTTAATTATTGATTTTAATTTTTGCTTCTAATTTTTTAAATATAAATTTATTTTAATTGGAGGCTAATTACTTTACAATATTGTATTGGTTTTGCCATACATCAACATGAATCCACCATGGGTGTACACGTGTTTCCCATCCTGAACCTCCCTCCCACCTCCCTCCCTGTACCATCCCTCTGAGTCATCCCAGTGCACCAGCCCCAAGCATCCAGTATCATGCATCAAACCTGGACTGGCGATTCATTTCACATATGATATTATACATGTTTCAATGCTATTCTCCCAAATCATCCCACTCTCGCCCTCTCCCACAGAGTCCAAAAGACTGTTCTATACATCTGTGTTTCTTTTGCTGTCTCACATACGGGGTTATCGTTACCATCTTTCTAAATTCCATATATATGCATTAGTATACTGTCTTGATGTTTTTCTTTCTGGCTTACTTCACTCTGTATAATAGGCTCCAGTTTCATCCACCTGATTGGAACAGATTCAAATTTATTCTTTTTAATGGCTGGTTTTTACATTTTTAAATGGTTGTGAGGGGGGGAAATTAAATAAAAAGAATATTTCATTACACCTGAAAATTAAACATAATTCTTAGTACACTGTCCAGAAATAAAGTCTGACTCAAACATTACCACACTCATTCATTTTTTCACCGTCTATGGCCGATTTTGCACTCCAATCACAGGGTCAAGTAGCTGCAACAGAGATGTGGCCAGAAAAGTCAAAAATACATACTAGCTGGTTGTTCACAGAAGAAATGCCATAGTATCCTGACTTTTCACCTCTCCCCAACATCCTGAAAGAAATGTTCCTTTTCCATGCCAAATTCAGGTAGTTTTCCCATAGCATCTTATTCTATTCCCATCACTCTTCATTCACTTTGAGAAGTATAACTGCCTTACTCATCTGACTCCCCAACTAGAATACACTATGCTGGGGGGTAAGGCCACATCTACTTGCCCATTATTGTACCCCCAGTGCCAAGCAATGCCCACTTATATCAAGTCCCTAATATTTGCTGAATAGGAGGAAGACAGATGCACTAAATTTGGATGAGTTAATCTGAAGAACTCTCAAACAGACAAGAGTTTCTTCTAGAAGATACCAGATATACATACTGTTACTTTCCGAAGGAGACACACAAATAACTGTATCTACCTGTTGGCTCAGTTCAGTGGCTCAGTCGTGTCCGCCTCTTTGTGACCCCATGGACTGCAGCATGCCAGGCTTCCCTGTCCATCACCAAATCCCAGAGCTTCCTCAAACTCATGTTCTTTGAGTCAGTGATGCCATCACACCATCTTATCCTCTGTCGTCCCCTTCTCCTCCTGCCTTCAATTCCTCCCAGCATCAAGGTCTTTTCCAAAGAGTCATTTCTTTGCATCAGGCAGACAAAGCACTGGAGCTTCAGGTTCAGCATCAGTCCTTCCAGTGAATATTCAGGACTGATTTCCTTTAGGATTGACTGGTTTGATCTCCTTGTTGTCCAAGGGATTTTCAAGAGTCTTCTCCAACACCACAGTTCAAAAGCATCAATTCTTCAGTGCTCAGCTTTCTTTATGGTCCAATCTCACATCCATACACGACTACTGGGAAAACCATAGCTTTGACTATACAGACATTTGTAACAACAACATCATACAAATAGACTGGGATCATATAGGACATTAGGGGTGAAGGGTCAGGGGCTTTAAATTAATCTGCAGTCCAGTAGTAAAAGATATTAACAACAACAAAAAAGGCATGACTTAGGATCCCAGTCTCAGAAACGAGCCTACATGACACTGATCACAGGATGGGCTGCTTCCCAGCATTAACCATCCCCTACAAATTTTCTTTTTTTTTCCTTCATATTTCACCATGTCACACTGGCTACTAGTTATGTAATCTAATCACTCACATTATTAGAAATCTCTTAAAATACAAACAGATATGAAAAGTTAAAGAAAACAACAAAACCTCATGCAGTAATGCGGACTGAATAAATCAATTTTGACAGTGAGAAAAAAAAAGGAGACAGGTAGATATTTTAAGAAGATAGAGCCCTCACAGACCTAGATACAGTTCTAAACCAGGGAGTTCAGGGAAAACAAAGAACACTAGGAAACAGAACAAAGAGCAATAATAGAAAAGATAAAGAAAGGGAAGTAGGAAATGTCCAATACAAAAATTCAATTCTATCTTCACGTCAGACATTCATCCTGCAGAACAGAAAAAGACTGGGCTTGTCTCTTACTCAGTGACTTAAAAACTCTGTAAGACCAGAAAAAGCTCTTCTCTTGAAAAGAATGACAACTAGTCAATGTAAAAGAATAACAATTAGGGACTTCCCTGGCGGTCCAGTGGCTGAGACCCTTGTGCTCCCAGGCAGGGTGCCCAGGTTCAATCCCTGGTTGGGGAACTAAGATCCCACATGCCACAACTAAGACCTGGCACAGCAAAATAAATAAATATTAAAAAAAAAAATTAACAATTAGACAATTATCACCTGCAACCCACAGCTGACTGAATCAGGCAAGAAACATCGTGGTATATTAAAGCCACAGTATAAATAAAAGAACAGATAGTCACACAGTCTCAAAGTATCTTACTAATTTTAAAAGGGAAAAGAAACCACTACACTATCAAAAAATCTGGAAGATACCATTTTAATAAAGTGGTTATTAACATTAGCAGTAATTATGTACCACATCTGTGAGGCACTGAGGATATAAAATCCCCTATGCTGTATTCTTGTCAAAGTATTTAATCTGATTTTTATCATGACAAAACCACCACTCAAATCTATGAAAGGATGCACCTATAAAACAACTGGCCTGGACTTCTTTACACTCTCATGACTGTTTAGAAAAAAAATTACAGTTCAGGGATTTTTAAAACAACTTCATAGTAGAATCTAATTTTTAAAATAAGTTATATTTTTAAGTCTTCCTTTATTTTATTTTCCTAAGAATCTTTTACTGTATTTTATAAAGATACATATAATAAAATACAATTATACAATAAAAATATTTTACAAATTTACAAGTTCATAAAAAATGGAAAAAAGGGAAAACTGGTCCTTCAGCATAGAGAATTTCAGAAGTACTACTCTATATTAAGGAGAACTAAGAAACACGACAACTAAATGCAATGTGTAATCTTGGATTTAAATTTTATGTGTACACACACGCACGCACGCACGCACGCATGCACGCACGCTGCCCTGGTGGCTCAGTAGTAAAGAATCTACCTGCCAGTGCAGGAGATGTGGCTCTGGGTCGGGAAGATTCCCTGGAGCAGGAAATGTGAGCCCACTCCAGTATTTTTCCCTAAGAAATCCCACCGACAGATGAGCCTGGCAGGCTAGTCTATGACGTCGCAAAGAGTCAGACGAGATGAAAATACTGTACTACCAAGACTAAATTTCCTGAGTCACACTTATCTTGTGATTGAATTGTAGGAAAAGTCTCTGTTCTTAGGAGACACGCTGAATTACTTAGAGGTGAAGTTAGTAGGTCTATAACACACTTCAAACAGCTGAGCAAAGAATAAAGTTGTAGGATAGATGAACAGATAAAATACAAAGTACTACTTAACCTAAAAACATGAAACTTACCCAAATGTGAAAAGGACAATACTATAAATTTCGAGCTTACATGAAACACAGGCTGAAACTACATATTTTCTGTAACTTGCTCCTTTGATGGTAAAATTTAGATGGGTTTGATAAACAGTAAATAATTTAAATGGTAATTATTATATATTCATGCTACCATGCTAATTCAAAATTTATTAGCTTGAAAGTAGATTTTTCTGGGGAATTCTCTGGTGGTCCCGTGCTTAGGACTTCACACTTTCACTGCAGAGGGCTTGGGTTCAATTCCTTGGAGAGAATTAAAATCCAAGACATGTGGCCAAAAACAAAAAGTACATTTTTCTCTTGAAACAGTAAAAATATTAGTTAATGGACTAAAATGGTTTCTCTACAGATGGACATTTTAAGTCCTCGGTAACTAACAATAAGAAATGCACAATAAGTATAGTTTACAGCAAATGGGTATTACATTATGAACCAGAGATCAATTTGTCAACATATGTTGGATCACAGAAAAAGCAAGAGAGTTCCAGAAAAACATCTATTTCTGCTTCATTGACTATGCCAAAGTCTTTGACTGTGTGGATCACAATAAACTGTGGAAAATTCTGAGAGAGATGGGAATACCAGACCACCTGACCTGCCTCTTGAAAAATCTGTATGCAGGTCAGGAAGCAACAGTTAGAACTGGACATGGAACAACAGACTGGTTCCAAATAGGAAAAGGAGTACATCAAGGCTGGATATTGTCACCCTGCTTATTTAACTTATATGCAGAGTACATCATGAGAAACGCTGGACTGGAAGAAACACAAGCTGGAATCAAGATTGCCAGGAGAAATATCAATCACCTCAGATATGCAGATGACACCACCCTTATGGCAGAAAGTGAAGAGGAACTAAAGAGCCTCTTGATGAAAGTGAAAGAGGAGAGTGAAAAAGTTGGCTTAAGGCTCAACATTCAGAAAACGAAGATCATGGCATCTGTTCCCATCACTTCATGGGAAATAGATGGGGAAACAGTGTCAGACTTCATTTTGGGGGGCTTCAAAATCACTGCAGATGGTGACTGCGGCCATGAAATTAAAAGACGCTTGCTCCTTGGAAGAAAAGTTATGAGCAACCTAGATAGCATATTCAAAAGCAGAGAGATTACTTTGCCGACTAAGGTCCGTCTAGTCAAGGCTATAGTTTGTCCAGTAGTCACGTATGGATGTGAGAGTTGGACTGTGAAGAAGGCTGAGTGCCATAGAATTGACGCTTTTGAACTGTGGTGTTGGAGAAGACTCTTGAGAGTCCCTTGGACTGCAAGGAGATCCAACCAGTCCATTCTGAAGGAGATCGGCCCTGGGATTTCTTTGGAAGGAATGATGCTAAAGCTGAAGCTCCAGTA
>SJYA01000587.1:4048055-4086244 GCA_006410615.1 Neotragus moschatus
GAATAAATATTTGTCCATGAAAATGTCTTCAAAGGAATTAAGGATTCCAGAAGTGAGGGATTACAGCATTTGGGTGGAGCACAGATAAAAGACAAAAGACACATTGAAGAAAGTAGTAAAGATAGGTTTACACTACCCCTAGGTCTCCTACTCTAGACCCAGTCAGTCTAAAGTAGAAACACCTTCCATTTAACGTCACTGCAAGGACCCCAGCACCAGGCTTGTAGCAGCATTACTAACTACTGTGATGCCAGGCTCCCAGCCCACACTAGCAGCAGACAGACCCCCAAAGCCCCAGGGCCCAGGTGGTCTCTTGTGGTCTTAGGCTCATAGTCTGCCCCAGTATCAGGTCCTTCACAGACCCAGTCTCTATACCAGTGCCCACAGATCCAGGATCCTCCTGTATTTCCATACTAAGCCAGTCTCCATAGATCCAAGCCTCCAAACTGGCTCCCAGAGATTCAGGCTCCAGGCCCATCACAGAGCTAGGGTGGTTGCCAGTGGTCTCAAGTTCCAGGCGGGCTCTCAATACAGGTTCCCAGCCCGTGCCAACACCTCCCAATATGCCTTGTAGACCCAAATGCCATGGAGACTAAAGGAATCAGAACTGTATGATATTGGCATAAAAATAGACACATAGGCTCGTGGAATGGATTGAGATCCTAGAAATAGCCTCATGCATATATGGTCAATTATTTTTTACCAAAAATTCAAAAATATACATTAGAGAAAGGTTAGTCCCTTCGATAAATAGTGTTGGCAAAACTGCATAACCACCTGTAGAAGAATGAAATTGGACCACTATTTACATCAGTCATGAAAATTTACTCAAAATGGATTAAAGACTTAAATGTGAAATCTGGTATTGTTAAACTCCTAGAAGAAAACATAGGAAAAAGTTATCAACATTGTTTTAGCAATGAATTTTCAGATATAAGACTAAAAGTATAAGCGTCAAAAGCAAAAATAATGAAGGGGGCTATATTAAATTAACGGAGAAGGCAATGGCAACTCACTCCAGTACTCTTGCCTGGAAAATCCCATGGACGAAGGAGCCTGGTAGGCTGCAGTCCATGGGGTCGCTAAGAGTCGGGCACAACTGAGCAACTTCACTTTCACTTTTCACTTTCATGCATTGGAGAAGGAAATGGCAACCCACTCCAGTGTTCTTGCCTGAAGAATGCAGGGACGACGGGGCCTGGTGGGCTGCCATCTCTGAGGTCGCACAGAGTCAGACACGATTGAAGCGACTTAGCAGCAGCAGCAGCAGCAGCATATTAAATTAAAAGGTTTCTGCAAAGCAAAATAAACAACAGAATTAAGACACAGTTTATTGAATGGGAGGAAATATTTGAAAATCATGTATCTGAAATACATAAGGAGCTCATATCAAATAAACAAAATAATCCAATTTAAAAATGGATAGACTTGAAGAGGCATTTTTCCAAAGAAAACATACAATTGGCAAACAGGTACAAGAAAAGGTGCTTAGCATCACTAATAATGAGGGAAATGCAAACCAAAATCACAAGATATCACTTCATATCTGTTAGCATGGCTTTCCTCAAAAAAACAAGAGATAAGTTTTGGCAATGATGCAGTGAAAAGGGAACATTTATGTACTGTTGGTGGAGATGTAAAGACATTTGTTGGCAAAGTAACATCTCTACTTTTTAATATGCTGTCTAGGTTGGTCATAACTTTTCTTCCAAGGAGAAAGTATTTTTTAATTTTGTTAATAGTTATTAATGTTAGTTAATAGTTATTATTAATAGTAGTGTATCATATACTTAGCAGTGACTAAGATCATAGATCTTTAATGTGCTCATATATACACACATGCACACACTCTCACACACAGGTAATTATGTGAGATGATGGAGGTGTTAATTGACCTTACTTTGGTATTCATTTCACAATATATGCATATACCTAGTTATCACACTGTACATCTTAAATTCACACAATGTTACATGTTAATTATGTCTATAAAGCTGGCAAAAAGAATTTTCTGGATTCCTGTCAAGGGAAAGGGAACTAGAAATCATTCTAAGGGCTTTTTGGCAAACTCAAAGAACACTGGGGTCTCAGCCCATCTTCTAGAAAACTGGACCTTGAATATTTATATTAGCCACTTCAATTTTGCCCCCAAAAAAATGCTTTTCCTGAACAAACATCACTGTAAAATGGCAAGTTGACTTCATCTTTCCTAAAAATGTGCGCATTTTAGGAAATCTGTGGTCTAAAATAACAGTCTCTGTGATTTTATAGTCTCCACTCCAGGCCTAGCCCCACTGCCAAAGGTGTGAATTACACACACACATGCACGCACACACACACACAGAGACTAAGGCAAGGCTTGAAATGCAATGACCTTGTTATAAGATAAAGGGCTTCATTTTCTTTTCATCTTGCATAATCCTTGTTCAGAATGCCCACTTTTGAAGCAGATTACATTTGTTTTTGTTTCTTTTTTTTGTATGTAAAATGGTTTTATTTTTATTTTTTTTATTTTTTTACTTTACAATACTGTATTGGTTTTGCCATACATTGACATGAATCCACCTGTCCACTTTTGAAGCAGATGACATTTGTATTCTTATTTTTCACGCTTCTTAGACATCCACCAAAATTAACCACAGTGGTCTATGATTAATGTATGCTGCTACTGCTCCTAAGTCGCTTCAGTCGTGTCCGACTCTGTGCGACCCCATAGACGGCAGCCCACCAGGCTCCTCCATCCCTGGGATTCTCCAGGCAAGAATCCTGGAATGGATTGCCATGTCCTTCTCCAATGCATGAAAGTGAAAAGTGAAAGTGAAGTCGCTCAGTTGTGTCTGACTCTTAGCGACCCCATGGACTGCAGCCTACCAGGCTCCTCCATCCATGGGATTTTCCAGGCAAGAGTACTGGAGTGGGGTGCCATTGCCTTCTCCAATGGTGGGTTTCCCAGGTGGCACTAGTGGTAAAGAACCCACCTGCCAATGCAGGAGACATAAGAGATATGAATTCAATCCCTGGGTCAGGAAAAAACCCTGGAGGAGGCCATGGCAACCCACTCCAGTATTCTTGCCTGGAGAATCCCATGAACAGAGGAACCTGGCAGGCTATAGTCCATAGGGTCACAAAGAGTCAGACACAACTGAAGTGACTTAGCATGCAGGCACACATTGATAATAGGCAATCCCACAATAAGACTTCAAGTTCTGATAAGAGATTTCAGTCTTTACAATTATAATTCCTAGGAGTCTCCTGTATTCCTCCATGTATATTTGTCCCCATAATTATTTTGACAGTTGAAAAATAGGTCATTAGCTAATAAATTCTTCCTTGTTCTAGAATTCCTATTCCTTGTGTTTCCTATTAAAATCAACTGTTTTTCTTTTTTACGTTTCTTTCCTTTTTTTATTCAGATACCACTGAAACAATGGGTTTATATAGAATGTTTCTGTACATATAATAAAAAGAAGTAGTAGAAAGCTTCCTGAAATTTGAAGGAAAGAATGTGAAGTGCCCTATACATACTATGGAATTAATGAAAACACTTCAAGTCCTTTTCCATTTAAAGAGGATAATAATACCAGCTCACTTAAACTTACAACTTGTTTTCAGGTCAAATTAACTAATTAACTTTTTTCTTTTTTAAAAATTTTCCATTTTTTTACAGTAAGCATTTATTAATTGATTGTGACATAAGCGTTTCAACTCATATTCAAATAATCCCACATATCCCTTCATTGAGATTTGGGACAATGTTGTAACAAGTACCTTTTCTTTTCAACTCTACATTTCCTCCCTACTCTACAGGGCCCACCCCAGGCCCAGTATGAAAAGGGAGTCAAGTAAGTGCATGCAGAACAAAAAGTATAGTGACCTATATTAACCAAACTCAGAAGACTTCCCTGGTGGTCTAGTGTTAGGACTTTGCCTTCCAAAGCAGCATGAGTGGGTTACAACCCTGGTCATTGAGCTAAGACCCCCCGTGCCTCGTAACCCAAAACCTAAAACAGAAACAATATTGTAAGAAATTCAACAAAAACCTTAAAAACACCCAGATGTTTTGCCTTGAATTTTAAGCAGCTTATGTGGCATGGTCCATTCTCTTTTCAAGTTCAAAGACATCAGACAGGTTCCTGGTTTAGTGGCTAACTTCTTTTAAGAGCTGTTTAATTTGCCCAGACAAGGGAATCCTGCACTTCTAGGAAATCT
This sequence comes from Neotragus moschatus, assembly GCA_006410615.1. NCBI lineage: Eukaryota > Metazoa > Chordata > Mammalia > Artiodactyla > Bovidae > Neotragus > Neotragus moschatus. Next base: position 4,052,265 of record SJYA01000587.1, read on the forward strand.
GCAACTCCCATCTTTGTGTTTTCCAGCAGCACCTCACCGATAGGATGACACTGGTCAGGATCTCAGGCACTCCTTCTTGGTCTCAAAGAAAGTGACTCTGTATCATTGCCCAGATGATAATGCCCAGGGCAAAGTTAACAGCCTTGGCAGTGTAGCACCCCTCTCAGAGTTCAGAGGCTTATTTAAAAGTCTGAGCTGCAGACCGAGGCAGCTAGTATTTATTCGCACTCATATCCATGTATTGATTCCCCTGTTTGCTTTGGAGATTCAACAGAGGGGGAACAGCCCACCGCAGACTTTGCTTAGTTCAAAGTCTGCCATCTTGAGGATGGGAGTACCAGACCTCTCTGTGTTGAGCTTGTCCTTTGGCTGTTGTCTCTGTGCAAAACGGAGTCTGAAGGCACTGGCGCTCCTGAGCTGGAGCATGAAGCTTTGTTGGTGGACTGGTCTCGCCTACAGGACTAACTGATTTATGTCTTCACCTTTACTTAAGTCAATGACAAATTGGAGGTAGCAAGCCTTGCATAACGCTTTCTCCTTTGATGGAGGTCTCCATCAGGTGCAGATAAGACTATTCAGTCTTATGACCACAGCTCATCCGCTGGCTTGTCAGTTGCATGGCGTGACGCACTCCTGAATACGCGAAAGGTTCTGGTGGCGTCACTTGAGGCTGGTCAGGACATGGAATTTGGCCATGCGCAGCCCTCTCCACATTGTCCAGGCCATCTCAGCAAACGTTCTTGACTTCTACAAGGGCCTCGCTGTCTCCTAATCCATACCATAGCTGCTGCGCCTCATCTCTGGGAGCCCACCAGGTGCCGCCCTTCACCACCGCTGTGCCAGGTAGGCTCACCAGAGGCCTTCGCCTCTGCTGAAGAGTGTCAAGAAAAAATAGGTTAAAGTAAAGCTCTTTTTTAAATAGTTCACTCATTATTAGTCATAGCTTTCATGGCAGTGTGAGTGTAATTTTCATGAGTTACAAAATGAGTTATATCTCTGGAAAGATGATTCAAATCATTTTCCATTTGCTTCTATCTAAGCCCTATTGTAGCATGAAGAATCCCACCTGCCTCATATCTTCCTACTTGAACAGATGGATCATAAAAGTGTGGGCTCACCGAGGAACATTTAGTCTCATCCCATTACACCTGCTGGCCAAGGGAGAGATACAAAACAGCCACGATCCAGATCTCACACTTATAACCATCTGAGAGAATGTTTCTGCAGCCCTTACTGGCCAGCTGGGTTTGTCCTTGGCTTGTTCCCAATGATGTAAAAGTCAATTATAGTAATTGCTGACCATTAGATATCACATGTATGCAAGCTTTAAGAACTATATTATGTCTGAGAGTAGATAAAGACAATGGATCACTAATATGCAAAATGTGAGGAATATATTTAAATTTTTAGCCTGAAAAAATGATCAAGAAATGGATTTTGTTCAAAAAGATAATAAACTAACAGGTTTTATATTTAGAGAGGCATACACATTTTCAGGAATTCTGTGTAATTTACCCTCAGGAACATCACATGCATGTGAAAATATGTATTCATGCTTATGGACATTTGCCATCGATCATGGATGCCAGGCAAATGGTTGGTAATAACTAAAATCTGTATCAACGAGAGCCTGGATAAATAAACTATGGTATATGTATACAATACATAACTAGGTATATGTCAGTAGTGCTTCCCTGGTGGCTCAGTGGTAAAGAATCCACCTGCCAATGCAGAAATTGTAGGTTCAGTTCCTGGGTCACAAAGATTCCGCTGGAGCAGGAAATGGCAACTCACTCTAGTATGCTTGCCTGGGAAATCCCATGGACAGAGGAGCTTAGCTCGGCTACAGTCCATGAGGTCGCTAAAGAGTCTGAGACAACTTAGTGACTGAACAGCAGCAACATACTCAATAATGATGAATAAAATGGAAGTTTTGACAGGGAGATTTGTCCATGACATGTATTTTACTAAAAAACCGTATGACATACATCATCTATTCTAATACAATTAAGTCTAATCTTAAAAGACAGTACTTGTGTGTGTATGTTAGTATATATGAAAAAATTCTTAAAATGTTAATGATAATGAAGTTTTAGTGACTTTCTTTCTTCTCTGTGCTTTCTGGCATGTTATTCATATTATTTGAGTTTATAGTACATTTTCCAAAAATGATAATTCTCATTATAAATCATGCCAAGCTACATCTCTGTATAAGAGGAACACAAACATTTTAATTCATTCACTCATCATTTCATAGGTGAGGGTGGGATGATTTGAGAGAATAACATTGAAACATGTATATTGTCATATGTAAAATATATGACCAGTGCAAGTTTGATGCATGAAGCAGGGCACTCAAAGCTGGTGCTCTGGGACAATCTGGAGGGATGGAATGGGGAGGTAGGTAGGAGGGGAACTCATCATGGGGGGACATGTGTGCACCCATGACTGATTCATGTTGATGTTTAGCAAAAAACATGACAATATTCTCAAGTAATTATCTTTCTATTAAATTAATTAATTAAAAAAAAGAAAAGATCTTGAATACCTCATTAAAGATCAAGGATCCCACTTGCTACAACTAAGAGCTGGTGCAACCAAATAAATAATAAGTAAATAAAAATAAATGTTAAAAAATGTCTATTATATTATGGAGTCTGGTTTCCTTATTATTCCTAAAACCTGTCATAGACCAATGCAATGGAATAAATATTTATATAACAAATGTGAAATATAAGTGAATCACTAAAACCATGTTCACGCATACTTAGGTGTCATGGAAATAATCAATTGCTATTAAAAAATCTACAGTTTTATGCTCAGTTTCTATATTTACCTAATTGCTAACTGGTAACACAGTTTTTGATTCAGCCCAAGTCTGCAGATCACATTTAGAGTACCACAGCTCTAGAAAATATGGTAGTGACTAAAAGAATCAAAGAATGATTTCTTTTTTTTTTAAAGAATGACATTTTAAAAGACCATTTAATTAATGAGGATAGACCAGTCTTTGCTGAGCTTAAAAATAAGCCAGAAAATCTCAGTGGCTTAAACTAATTTTGGATGATTATTTCTCAGTCATTTAGAATCCACTGTGGTTAAAGCCATGGACCTCTGTCTTACAGCTCATACTACTTGAAACACTTGGCTTCTGGATCCTCATGATGGAGGAAAAGAGACGTAGGAGGAATAGCAGTTCTCTATTGCCTCCAACTATAAAGAATGTATGCCATTGCTATTCTCAGTTCATTAGCTAGCGTTAATCATATGGCTGTAAACTAAGTACAATTTAGGCCTAGAAATATAAGACAAAAATATTTAGTGAACACTAACTTCATTAAGAAGTTGTTAATCTGAGTTAACTGATGCTGTCAAGATCTTAAAATAATAAGGGAGCCAAGATTCAAACTCCTTTTCTCAAATTCCAAATTTAATATATATTTGTGTTAAACAAGATAAATGAGGTTCAGTTCAGTTCAACTCAATCCCTCAGTCATGTCTGATTCTTTGTGACCCCATGGACTGTAGCACGCCAGGCCTCCCTGTCCATCACCAACTCCCAGAGTTTAACCAAACTCATGTCCATTGTCAGTGATGCCATCCAACCATTTCATCCTCTGTTGTCCCCTTCTCATCCCGCCTTCAATCTTTCCCAGCATCAGGGTCTTTTCAGATGAGTCAGTTCTTCACATCAGGTGGCCAAATTATTGGAGTTTCAGCTTCAAAATCAGTCCTTCCAATGAACACACAGGACTGATCTCTTTTAGGATGGACTGCTTGGATCTCCTTGCAGTCCAAGGAACTCTCAAGAGTCTTCTCCAACATCACGGTTCAAAATCAGCAGTTCTTCGGTAGCTCAGCTTTCTCTGTAGTCCAACTCTCATATCCATACATGACCACTGGAAAAACTATAGCCTTGACAAGATGGACCTTTGTTGACAAAGTAATGTCTCTGCATTTTAATATGCTGTCTAGGTTGATCATGACTTTCCTTCCAAGAAGTAAGCATCTTTTAATTTCATGGCTGCAGTCACCATCTGCAGTGATTTTGGAGCCTCAAAAAAGAAAATTTTTCAGTTTCCATTGTTTCTCCATCTATTTGACATGAAGTGATGGGACTGGATGCCATGATCTTAGCATTCAGAATGTTGAGCTTTAAGCCAACTTTTTCACTCTCCACTTTCACTTTCATTAAGAGGCTCATTAGTTCATCTTTACTTTCTGCCATATGGGTGGTGTCATCTGCATATCTGAAGTACTGATATTTCTCCCAGCAATCTTGATTCAAGCATGTGCTTCATCCAGCCCAGCATCGCACATAGTGTATTCTGAATATAAGTTAAGTAAGTAGGGTGACAATCTACAGCCTTGATATACTCCTTTTCCTATTTGGAACCAGTTTGTTGTTTCATATCCAGTTCTAACTGTTTCTTCCTAACCTGCATACAGATTTCTCAAGAGGCAAGTCAGGTGGTCAGGTATTCCCATCTCTCTCAAAAATTTCCACAGTTTGTTGTGATCCACACAGTCAAAGGCTTTGGCATAGTCAATAAAGCAGAAATAGATGTTTTTCTGGAACTCTTTTGCTTATGCTCAAGTAAAATAAATAAATAACCCCCGGCTCTCAAGAATTTAGCACATGAATGTTTACTCCATGCCCCATTTGAGGTCCTGCTGTCTTAATGTATATATTTTCAAGGTGATAAGAAGAGAAGAGAGTACCTAGAGAAGTCACACTTATTCTCTAAGTTCTGCCCTAGAGCAGATCCTTGTCACTTTTTTTGAGTCAGTTGGCAAGAGCTGAGCACATGGACCTACCATTGCAAGAATCCTTGTGAGCAATTAGGTAAAGCACATATTTGTTTGGTAACAGTGGATGTATATATATATTTTTTCTATATCATTCAACTAAATCACAGAGAAGGCAATGGCAACCCACTCCAGTACTCTTGCCTGGAAAATCCTGTGGGTGAAGGAGCCTAGTAGGCTGCAGTCCATGGGGTTGTTAAGAATCGAACATGATAGAGCAACTTCACTTTCACTTTTCAGTTTCAGCCATTGGAGAAGAAAATGACAACTTACTCCAGTGTTCTTGCCTGGAGAATCCCAGGAACGGCAGAGCCTGGTGGGCTGCTCTCTTTGGGGTCTCACAGTCAGACATGACTGTAACGACTTAGCAGCAACAGCAGCAGCAACTAAATCAAACCAGCTCTTAATAATTAGATAAGTTTTGGTATTTCTTTTCAACACAGCTATTTTAGAATGGTTAAATAGAATCTGTAAAATGTCTATTTTCTCTTTTATCTTTCACCACTGCAACTTTATGTGTCTACCAAAAGCCATTTCAGCCTTTGTTTCCTAAATTCTTCAGTCTTTCTGAGGGGAAACATTAGTCACAACTGTAAATAGTTATTTGAAAGGGAAATGATAGTCAAATTTTTAAAACTAAAACACATATGGATTTAGCTTTGTATTACCTTCTTTAAGTTTCCAGGGATAAAAATGGTATACCCAACTATTGTTCTCCTTTTCCATCAACAAAGAGCAGCTTTGTCACTCTGTTTGCTCTAACATGGCCTGGAAAACATGTGTGGATCCTCACTTAGAAAAAGTCCCTTTATGTGAGTTAGGTTGTATATGAGGTTTTTGCTCTTGGAGAATCTTCCAGGAGAATACTCAAAGAATGTGGGTTTAAATTAACTTAAGAAAAGGGAGAATAATCTGTTCTAGCTGACCTAGACTTTTACCACTGTGAAGCCTGGAGGAAGAATAGGTCATGTCTTAAGACAGCTATTTGAGTTGATAAGTGTAAGAAAAAAAAATCATGTATGTGAGTTGGATTGCAGTCATCACACAGTCCTGTCCATATCTGTATTTCATCAGAAAATACAATATGAATTCAAAAATAAAGATATGCTATAGCAAAAATGGCACCAGAAGCTGTAACTATGATAACAAATCACAGAGAACTTGTCAAGACCTTGCAAAAGAGGGTTTTGGTTTTTTGCAGTCCTCTACTTATCAGAATTCTGTCTGAGGTACCTTCCATCTGTCTTGGCAGGTATGTGGATAAAATTATTCATTCTCTATTAGCATATGTTTTACTTCTCGGATGTTTGTTTATGTGGGAAATTAATGTAGCATGCAACTTGCAATTAGTTTTTTATACTGTAAATGACAGGTTCCCATAAAATGCCTTGTACTGAAATATTGAAGCTAATGACATTAATAACGTATACATATGCTCAGACTCAGATCTGGAGGAAGAAGCCAAATCAATAGAGTTTACTAGTTAAAAATAAAGGCATGTGTTGGAATCTGTAGGAATTTTGCGGTTGGCTATCAATTTAGTAACTTGGGTATTAAGGAGTCATTTCTAGCCTAAGTCTTTGATATAATTTGGCCCTGATGGTTAATTAATGAATAGTTTACTTTTACTTGTTGATGTGTGTATTAATGACACACAGTGACATTCAATGATACACAATGACAACTTCAGCTCATATTCTATTGAAAAACTGCTTTGGACTTGGTTTGAAAAATAAACAGGCAAATAAAGCCTGGTTCCTACCCTCCAGGAGACTTGTTATATAAGCAGATCCTATGTCATTGCACATTAGAAATACTTGAGAAGCATTTTCAGAAATAGAGATCCCCAGAATGCTCCCATCATTATTTCTTCATTACGTTGCATTTATTAACTCATTTTTTGAAGATTAAAAAAAAAGTTTATTTTCATTTATTTTTTTATTTGTCTGTCTAGTTCCTTTACCAGAAATTGAACTTGGGCCCACTGCATTTGTAGCCTGGAACATGACCCACTGGACCACCAGAGAAGTCCCAGGATTTATTAAATCTTGATTTTAGTGTAGGCAATTGTATTTTTTAAACTTCCAGTATCTAAGGTAACTACTCAGTGAGCTAAAAATTAAGAATCCTCACATATCTAGTTCCTTTTGTGCTCTTTGAGAGTACTGTCATCTTTATTTGAAATACTTCTCTCTGTCTCCAATTATCCATAGCATATGCAGCTAAAAAAATAGCACCTTATGTGACATGACATGTCTCCATGAGATTCTCAGTTCAAAACCTCTAACAGTGACTATTCCTGATCATTGTTCATTTTATGATGATAAGACAATATGCAGATAATTATTAGCTCTTTCTATGAATTTTCCTATATTACACTTTCCATATAATTAAAACCATCTAATATGTGGCCTTTTTTGCCTGGCTTCTTTCACATGCATAATTCTTTAAATGTTCATTCATGTTCTAACATGAGTCAGTATTTTATTCACCTTTGTATAGCTGACCTGCCTCTTGAGAATATATGCAGGCCAGGAAGCAACAGTTAGAACTGGACATGGAACAACAGGCTGGTTCCAAATAGAAAAAGGAGTAGATCAAGGCTGTATATTCTCACCCTGCTTATTTAACTTATATGCAGAGTACATCATGAGAAATGCTGGGCCGGAAGAAGCACAAGGTGGAATCAACATTGCTGGGAGAAATATCAATAACCTCAGATATGCAGATGACACCACCCTTATGGAAGAAAGTGAAGAGGACCTAAAAAGCCTATTGATGAAAGTGAAAGAGGAGAGTGAAAAAGTTGGCTTAAGGCTCCACATTCGGAAAACGAAGATCATGTCATCCAGTCCCACCACTCATCACTTCATGGGATATAGTTGGGAAGCAGTGAAAACAGTGTTAGACTTTATCTTTTTGGGCTCCAAAATCACTGCAGATGGTGACTGCAGCCATGAAATTAAAAGATGCTTACTCCTTGGAAGAAAAGTTATGACCAACCTAGATAGCATATTCAAAAGCAAAGACATTACTTTGCCAACAAAGGTCCATCTAGTCAGGCTATGGTTTTGCCAGTGGCCATGTATGGTTGTGAGAGTTGGACTACAGAGAAAGCTGAGCACTGAAGAATTGATGCTTTTGAACTGTGGTGTTGGAGAAGACTCTTGAGAGTCCCTTGGACTGCAAGGAGATCCAACTAGTCCATTCTGAAGGAGATCGGCCCTGGGATTTCTTTGGAAGGAATGATGCTAAAGCTGAAACGCCACTACTCTGGCCACCTCATGAGAAGAATTGACTCACTGGAAAAGACTCTGATGCTGGGAGGGATTGGGGGCAGGAGGAGAAGGGGACGACCGAGGATGAGATGGCTGAATGGCATCACTGACTCGATGGACGTAAGTCTGAGTGAACTCCAGGAGTTAGTGATGGACAGGGAGGCCTGACGTGCTGCAGTTCATGGGGTGTCACAAAGAGTTGGACACAACTGAGCGACTGAACTGAACTGAACTGATAGCTGGGTAATGTGCTGTGCTCAGTAACTTCAGTTGTGACTTACTCTGTGATCCTACAGATGGTAGCTCACTAGGTTCCTCCATTCATGAGATTCTCTAGGCAAGTGAGTTGCCAGGCCTTCCTCCAGGGGATCTTCCCAACCTAGGGACTGACTCCAAATCTCCTGTGTCTTCTATATTGAAGGCAGATTCTTTACCTGTTAGCCACCAGGGAAGCGATAGTTGAGTGATATTTCATTGGATAACTCATTTTCTTGCCCTTCCAACAGTTGAACATCCAGGTTGTTTCCACATCTGGCTATTATGAGTAATGCTCCTGTGAACATTCAGGTAAAAATTTTTATGTGCATTGCATATGCTTTCATATCTCATGTATGTATCTAGGAAGGAATCCCTGTGTTACGTGATAATGTGGTTTAATCTTCTGAGGAATCATCTAACTGTTATCCAAAATAGATGTATCATTTTACATACCCACCAGCAGTATGTTAGGGTCTGAGTTTTTCTGCACTCAAGACTTGTTATTGTTCCTTTTGGTAATAGTCATCTCAGTGTGTGTGGTGCTATAACACTGTGCTTTTGATTTATACTTCCCTATTGGCTAATGACATTGAGCATCTTTTCGTGTACTTATTTTCCATTTGTGTAACTTCTTTGGAGAAATGACTGTTCAAATCCACTTTAAATTGGGTCATACATCTTTGCATTATTGTGATGTAACACTTCTTTGTATACAGTGGATGACAGATTCTTATCAGATACATGATTTACAAATATATCTTCAATTTCTGGAGTTGTCTTTTCACTTTCTTTACACTGTCTTTTGAAGAAAAAAAATTTCAGTGTGATTAAGTCTAATTTATTGATATTTCTTTGATTGGTTTTGGTTTTTATGTTATATTTAAGAAACTATTGCATAATTAAAATTCATAAAAATACAGATGTGTTCTAAGAGTGTCATAGTTTTATGTCTTAAATATAACTCTTTGATTTACCTTTATTCAAATTGCATTTGTTGTGAGGTAAGAATCCAACTTCATTACTTTGGATATGGATACCCAGTTGTGCTAGCATACATTTGTTAAAAAGACTATTTTCTGACATGAAATTTTGTCTTATGTTGTTTGGACTACTGTGATGGAATACCATAAACTGGATGGTTTATAAACAACAGGAATTATTAGTCACAGTGCTGGAGACTGGGAAGTCTGAAGTCAGGGTGCCTAGAGATTCCCTATCTGGTTAAAGGTAGCTTCCTGGCTCATAGAGGGTCATTATCCACCTGTAACCTCATATGGTAGGAAAGGTAAGAGAGCTCTCTTGGGTCTCTTTTATAAGTGCACTGATGCCATTCATGAGGGCTTCATCCTTCATCTAATTACCTGCCAGAGGCCACACTGCCAAATACCATAACATTGGTATTAGATTTTGGCATATGAATTTTGAGGAGATGCAAACATTCACTTGATTTCTTGACAATGTTGTTGAATAGAAATGTATATGTTTACTTGTGGACTTTCAATTCTATTCCATAGTTCACTATATCTGTCCTTATGCCAGTCTGACATTGTTTGATTACTGTAACTTTTTAGTAAGTTTTGAAGTTGGAAAGTGAGACTCCTCCAGCTTTGTTCTTTCTAAGATTGTTTTGAATTTGAAGACAACATGAGACAGCCCATAACAATACATTTGGGCATACTCTATTGCTGATTCATCACAGACAGGTAATGTGAACAAGACTTGAATACATTTCTGTGCTGTTGAATGACTAAGATTTGAGAGTTTTAGTTACTGCAGCATCATCTAAGGTATTCTGAATGACACATCTCACTCATTAACAATATTTTGTACATCAATCATGATGGTGTGATCACTCATCTAGAGCCAGACATCCTGGAATGTGAAGTCAAGTGGGCCTTAGAANGATGTTGAAGCTGAAATTCCAATACTTTGGCCACCTGATGCAAAGAGCTGACTCACTGGAAAAGACCCTCATGCTGGGAAAGGATGAAAGCGGGAGGAGAAGGGGACACCAGAGGATGAGATGGTTGGATGGCATCACCAACTCAGTGGACGTATTTTGGGTAAACTCCAGGAGTTGGTGATGGACAGGGAAGTCTGGCGTGCTGCAGTCCATGGGGTCACAAAGAGACATGACTGAGCGATTGAACTAAACTGAACTGACTGGTGTAAGCCAATACTCATTTTCATGATTGGTGTAATTTATAGTAATTCTTAAAATCATGTGGTTCAATTTCTCTAACTTTGTTATTCTTTTCTGAGGTCTTTTTGGCTATCTATATCCTTTGCATTTTCATATAAATTTCTGAATCAGCTTGATACTTTTTATCAAAAATCTGCTATAATTTTGTTAGGATTACAGGTCAATTTGTGAAGACTGGACATCTTTACAACATTGAGACTTGCAGTTCATTAACATGGAACGTCTCTCTATTTACTTATTTGCTCTATAACTTCTCTTAATAATATTGATCATTATTTTCCTGTAGATATCTTGCATGTTTTTGTTAAATTTAACAACAATAATGGGACAAACTGACATTACATGATTCTAGCAATTTTGAAAAGGATACAACATACAAAAATTTTCAACTTGAATCAAGCTGTGAAGACTCATCAAACAAATCCAGATTGAGAATTTTACAAAACAATGAGTTTGTACTCTTACTTAAAGAATATCAATGTCATAAAGACAGGAAAGGCTGAGGAACTGATTCAAATTAAGAGATTATGATGAAGTGGGAGGCTGGCGTGAGCAGATGTAAATTATTATATATAAAATGTATAAATAACAAAGTTCTATGGTACAGTACAGAGAACCATATTCAAAATCCTAGGATAAACCACAGTGGGAAGAAATATTAAAATCTTAATATATATATAACTGAATCACTCTGCTTTATAGCAGAAGTTTATATAATAAGTCAACTATAATTCAAAAAATAATTTTCAAAAAAGGAGACTGTAACATATGATAATGGTTCAAATTCTGAACTCTTAAAAACTAATTAGCTAATTACCTGGGTGAGTGACAAGCTGGAATCAAGATTTCCAGGAGAAATATCAATAAGCTCAGATATGCAGATGATATACCACTCTAATGCCAGAAAGCAAAGAGGAACTAAAGAGCCTCTTGAAGGAAGAGAATAACAGAGCTGCCTTAAAACTCAGTATTAAAAAAAAACTAAGATCATGACATCCAGTCCCATCACTTCATGCAAATAGAAGGCAAAATGNAGGAGAAATATCAATAAGCTCAGATATGCAGATGATATACCACTCTAATGCCAGAAAGCAAAGAGGAACTAAAGAGCCTCTTGAAGGAAGAGAATAACAGAGCTGCCTTAAAACTCAGTATTAAAAAAAAACTAAGATCATGACATCCAGTCCCATCACTTCATGCAAATAGAAGGCAAAATGGTGGAAGCAGTGACAGATTTCCTCTTCTTGGGCTCTAAAATCACTGTGGATGGTGACTGCAGCCATGAAGTTAGAAGATGATTGCCTCTTGGCAGGAAGGCTATGACAAACCTAGACAGTGAGTTAAAAAGCAAAGATATCACTTTGCTGACAAAGGTTTGTATAGTCAAGGCTCTGGTCTTCCCAGTAGACATGTATAGTTGTAAGAGTTGGGCCATAAAGAAGGCTGAGCACTGAAGAATTGATGCTTTCAAACTGTGGTGTTGGAGAAGACTCTTGAGAGTCCCTTGGACAGCAAGGAGATCATACAAGTCAATCTTAAAGGAAATCAATCCTGACACTGGAAGGACTGATGTTGAAGCTGAAGCTCCAATACTTTGGCCATCTGATGTGAAGGACTGATTCTTTGGAAAAGACCCTGATTCTGGGAAAGACTGAAGGCAGAAGGAGAAGAGAGTGACAGCAGATGAGATGGTTCGATGGCATCACCGATCCAATGGACATGAACTTGGGCAAACTCTGGGAGACTGTGAAGGACAGGGAAGCTTGGCATGGTGAAGTCCGTGAGGTTGCGAAGAGTTGGACACGACTTGGTGACTGAACAACAGCAATTAGCTAAAAGACAATATTGAGACAACTGACAAAATTTGATCATGAGGTATGTTAGATAACAGTACTGCATCAACATAAAATTCTCTGAATTTGATAAGTAAGCTGTAGCTACCTAAATGTGTTTCCTTTTTATTAATTTATAAAGCATTGAAGTACTCAAGGATGAAGGGTCATGATCTGTGCAGAATTTTCAAATGGCTTAGAAAAATAAGTAAATAGACATAAGACAGCAACGTGTATATATGTTATATGGAGACAGCAATGTGTATATATGTTATATGGAAAATACAGAGATAAATCAAAGGTGGCAACTTGTAAAACAGGTTCATCTATACCAAGGTAGTGTGAGAGTTCATTATAATATTTGGCAACTCTTAGGTATGTCTGAATATTTTTGAAAATAAAACTTTTAATTAAAGTGATAATAGTAGATTAAAGTATCACTTTAAACTGATAATCCTTTCTGTACATTTTCAATAATAATGCTAATTTGGTTGTACTTGAAAGAAGTCCGTAAATTTTGCCCTTTTCAACTGTCAAAGATTTCTACCTTGTCTAGTTCACCTTTCTTTGTTTGGAGATAGGACAATATTTTTCTAGAATAAGGAGCAGAGGAAGAATGCAGGGTAAGGGACTAGAAGAAATAACTCCTTAACTAAGATGCTCTTTTCTCTAACTTTTCATTAAGGATAAATTGACAATAATGTTAACAAGATCTGTATATTTCTTCTATCTTACTTCATTAAAAAGAGGATGGACACATTTTCATTGAAAAATTATATGACCACCCTCAATAATGCAACTTCTTTTCCACATGTCATATAAGTTCTTCAATATATTTATTCAGGTATTTCTTTATTCTGTGAAATTTTATTTAGCAATTATAAAGTGAATGGGACACCATAAGTCAAAAGGAAAAGAAGCAGATAAATGTGAAGGGTCTAATTTCTTATGCCTTAGTATTTTTCCCACATCCTCCTGGTAATGTTTTATCATGGGCAATGATCTCAAAAGCCAGGGGTAATTTAAAATGAATAATTAGTTGGATCTGGAAGGGAAAAAGGATTTTTGTGATTACTGTTATTCACAGGCTTTTGTCCCCTTTCTGAATTGTAGCACTGCAAAAGCTAAATTTACTTACAAACTCAATTTTCACAGACAAAGATGATTTCCTTTATGTTTGTGCTGGATCTGGGAAAAGACAAACAATATGAGAATACCAGCTGTACCACTTTCATCTAACTTTCTTCTGGAAAAATAATTCTTATTCCTTAATTTTGATTTTCTGATTCTTGCACTTTCTCCTCAAATTTGGAAATCAATTTTCATTCAAATTCATGAGAACTAATAAGTTCACTTCTGAACTTATAGTCAATATCTGAATAAATTAACTAACTACTTTTTAAATTGTTTTCATTAGAATATTGATAACTTTATGCTTAATGCTATCTGTGCCAACTGTTCTGGAGTTGTCCTTCCTTCTTAATCTTTTAGACATTAATTTTACACACAAAGCAAGGCTAACTGTATCATAGGATTACAAACAGATAAATACATATGACTAAAGCCTAACAGAGAAGATAGAAAAGAGATGGCTGTGCACTCACCCTGTGCATACCCATGGGTTAAAAGACAGATTCAGAGATAAGTATCCTTTATAAGACCTTTGAAAGTCAAAGGTATCCTTTAAAGAACTGGTGGTATTCAACAGGAACTCAGTCTCTTTGCCTTTTGTCCATTCTGCTCTCATGACTCACCATGGTCCACAAAGTGGTTAAGGTTAATTCCTTTGCTGAGAGCCTTTAACATGGTATTTATAGAAAGATTCATTTGTAGTCTTGTTTCAAAGAGGTCAGCAGGTGCAATATATTCTTCAGAGGAATTCTGACTCATTTCTCCAGATTGCAAGATACTGCCTTTGTCTACATAGTAAGCATTTTAGGCATCACAAGAATGAGTGGCTACATTTTTAAGCTCATCATTCTCAGCAATCTAAAAACTGTTCATGAAAAATATGTACCATAGAATGGATTATGTTTTGAAAACCCTGATACACAGTGACAGATATAGGTTGTATTCAGAGTACTCATTCACTTAATTTGTCTGGACAGTCCTGGATTTCTCCTATCCTCCTGTTATAATTATTAATAACTTTCCCTTTTACATTAAAATAATCTTGCTTTGGATTATAAATGATACATTCACCTTAGCTACAGTGTCAATATTTGGGTATTTTATAGTTACATAATTTCTCCAAATCAGTAGGTTCCAATTAATTCCACATATTTGTCTTAAATGTCGCTAAGAGTCAGACACGACTGAGAGACTTCACTTTCACTTTTAACTTTCATGCATTGGAGAAGGAAATGGCAACCCACTCCAGTGTTCTTGCCTGGAGAATTCCAGGGACTGGGCAGCCTGGTGGGCTGCTGTCTATGGAGTCGCATAGAGTCGGACACGACTGAAGCGACTTAGCAGCAGCAGCAGCAGCATCTTGATTTCCACTAAATCTAGGGAGGAGGAAAGGTGAACTGAGCTTACACTTCACTGTGACTTGAGGAACTATTGCTTTCAAAATGCACTGGTTTCTGGAATACTATTCTGGAACTGTTGCAGTGTAGCTGAAAGATAGCTGTGCAGAGAAAAATTGTAAAAAATTACTCAGACTGCTGACATTTTCAGGGCAACTATACCTAAAACAAAATGAGCTTCAGCATTTCAAAATAGGTATAAAAATAAATTATACAGAATGTGATTGAGGCCATAATCTCCAGAATAAAGTCCCGGGATTTTCACATTTTACATTTTCAAGAAATACTGCTGATATCTTCTTTTACCTACTGACGTCAAAATTTCATTCACATTTTTTACTCAGTCACACATCCGGCTCCAAATTTCCTTTTGAGCACAACACTCAGTAAGCGTATCAACTTTACAAGTATTTTTAACCCAATCTCTTTTTCACATTTTTTTCAAATGTTTATATAATTTTATTTGTTAACACTTACATTGCACTTACTGGGTACCAGGAGCTTCTGTAAGTGCTGTTACAAATAGAGACAAATTTAAGACAAATTTAGTCTTCACAAATCCCTGCAGGATAGGTCCTATAATCATCATGGTTCCCATTTCACTGATGATGAAGCTGAGGACAGGGCAACTAAGTGACTTGCAGATCACACGATGAATATTTCGGGATTTAGACCCAGTCACCTGACTATAGAATCCATGACCTTAGCCACTATGCCAGGCTTCTTTTTTTTCTGTGCTTTTACCATTTTAACCATTTTTAAGTGTACAGTAATGTTCATTATGTGCACACTGTTGTACAACAATCTTTGGAACTTATTTTATCTTGTACAACAGAAAGGTGATATCTCAAACAACTTCACTTTGCCTCCTCCGACTATACTCTGGCAATCGACATTCTACTTTCCATTGTTAAAAGTGTAACTATGGTCGACACCACGTAACTGAATTATCTCACTAAGCATACTGTCCTTAAGGTTCATCGACGTTGTAGCATGTGTCAGAATTTCGTTCCTTTTCTCAGGCTGAGCAGTATTGGCTTGTAGGTATACATCACGCTTTTTCATTCATCTCTTGGTGGACACTAAGGTTGAGTCTACCTGTTGGCTACTGTGAGCACCGTTACGATGAACATATAGGTGTGAAAATATCTGTTCCAGATGCCGCTGTTTCTCTTGAAGGAATGTCTGAGTGGTGTGCTCCTTCTTTATCATCCCTTTCAAACAGGCAAAAGACAACTTACACATTATTGAAGAAGTAACAGACATATCAAATGGTTAAGAGAGTTTGCTTCAGGTGTAATCCATTTATATATTTACTTAAAGAAATTATTCGTTGAGCAACTACTTCAGGCATGGGGGAAAGAGAGGTGAATTTAAAGTATTTCTGAAACACCAGAAATACGTGTTTACTTAACTGCGTTTGAGAGAAAACTAGGAGCCTCAAAATTTAAAACATTTAAGTGTCTAAAATCCAGAAACAATTCACATTTTTCTATGAAGATGGAACTTAACTCTAATGTCAAATTTGTGTGCGCCGTGTGCACTGTGTGTTTTGGAGACCTTACTATGGGCAGGAGGGGGCCTGAGGTGGCGCAGCAGAGTTCTGAGGGCAGAGGCTCCGAAAGAAGACAAGCTGCACTGAAATCACAGCTTTGTTATACTTCACTTGGGTAGCCTTGGGAAAACTTACTGACTTCATCTTTTCAATCTATAAAATGGGAATAATCAAATACCTACTTCGTAAGATGTCCTGGGGATTGGGGAAAAAATGAGATTTCACAAGAGCAGCGGCACGTGGTAAGTACCCAATAAATGAAAGTTATTAATATCAATTAAAGTGCTCATACGACAGTCTGCTACTTAATTCATCCCAGTTACAGAATAACATGTACACTGCTATAGATAATTTCGGAAGCCTAGACTTTGAACTCATTAGCAAGATACCAGAGTACACAAACATAAACTAAAAGCAATAAAAAGAAAAAAATTTCAAGATCTGATTTTTACTTGAGTTATGATTAAAATGGGTGTGTGGATAGAAGAGGGTGGTTATTCTAATTCTGGAACAACGGAGTTGGTAGCAAGAAGGCCCTGCCTGGTTATAATTCATTTCTTTAGAATAAGTTTTCTGGGTTTTTTTATCACATGTTTGTTGAACTCTTTAACAGAATTAGCATGATTACTTCTTCTAGAATGAAAAGATAATGCCTGGAATTTCTTTTTTTTTCCTCAGGATTTTAACATGCACCTTAAATAATTAAAAGGTCAGTTTCATTCTCATTTTTTATATTTTAATATTTTAATTCTATAACCTCAGATATTGTAGCTAAAATCTCTAAGCACTTTCTTCTGAAAAAAATTTGAAATGTTACTCGTTATGTTTCAAATGTCATATATGAAGTATTTATGAAGTCTCTCTTGCCTATTTGTTTACAGCTGAGGTTAATTTTCATTTCTGTAGCTGAGCTGTAGTTCAAATATTTAGCTTTATTTTCTATTAGTGAAAAAAAATCAAGAGTAGTGTAAAATTCTTACTTGGTAAAGATTTAGAAAACACATTCACCATTCCTCATATTTTCGTAAAAATTTAGATTAACAACAAAAAGTATTAATTAACAGAATTCTTTTAAATGAGTTATGCTCCAGAGGGAAGTTCATTGTTTAAGTTATTGGCACCCTCAAAGGAGCCAATATTTAAAACAAATGCTGTGTAACTCACACTGTACTCACATTGTTCTGACCTTATTTAAAATAATGAACTTTGAGGGGTATGAAATTTTAGTAGCACGCCTTCTGCACAACTCTAGAAACATGAACTGTGCAAAGAAACAAGCCCCGCAATTTTCGAGTGAGAACTAAAGAGACGCCAATGAATAAGACAGTGGAAACTATGCATCATTCGTGGAATTTTTATGTAGTCCTTCCTTCATTCAGGGAGCAAAGTCTGAGAATAGCAATTTGGGCATCCATAAATCCTACGGAGTCTTGGTTAAGTGACATTCATTATAAAGAACACCTGGAGGGAAAACCTGAGAATTGAGTCACAGCTAGAAAGATCAGATTACCTAAGCTCTGCATGTCCTGAGTAAGTAAGGCAGCCTAGGAAGAGAATGATCTTTCTCTGCAGTCGTTTCGGTAGTATTATATTAGGATAAAGTTAGTAGTCTATTGAATACTATGTTGAGTTTCTGTTGCTTGTATATTTCCTCACATATTATTGTGTAATTTTGAGTAATTGATAACTTTTATAGTTATAAGTACATCTTGGTTGAATGGCATCATTGACTCAATGGACATGAGTTTAAGCAAACTCTGGGAAATAGTGAAGGACAGGAAAGCCTGGCTTGTTGTAACCCATAGGGTTGCAAAGAGTTGGACATGACTGTGTGACTGAACGACATTTCTCTTACATAGAATCCTTACTGGAAGTTTATTATGAATTTATTACTTTTCATGCTGATCACTTGAATCTAAACAAAGCTATAAAATTTGAGATATATTTACATATATGACTATATATTCATATGCAAACTATTGAATAAAAACTTTTCACTAATCAAGATCTTCATCAGAGTTTACACAGACAATAAGCAATACTGAAAATAACTTAAAATCGAACCCGTAAACAGAAAAAAAAAAAAAAAACTTCAAGGAATGCTGCTAAACAGTCAACAATCGGGATGAGTTTGTGAATTTAAGGCTTGGAAAACTGCCAGAAAATCACTGAAATGAGAATGCGAATGTGAAAAGGAGTTTTTGGAGAGAGAACATGGTGTAGGAAGGGGCATCTACACTGGACAGGCCTACAGCTCCATCAGCTCAGTTCAGGGCCCTCAGTCGTGCCCAACTCTGTGACCCCATGGACTGCAGCATAGCACGCCAGGCTTCCTTGTCCATCACCAACTCTGGTGCTTGCTCAAACTCATTTCCATTGAGTCGGTGATGCCATCCAACCATTTCATCCTCTGTCGTCCCCTTCTCTACCTGTCCTCAATCTTTCCCAGCATCAGAGGCTTTTCAAATCAGTCAGTTCTTCACATTGGGTGGCCAAAGTATTGGAGTTTCAGGTTCAGCATCAGTCCTTCCAATGAATATTCAGATCTGATTTCCTTTAGGATGGACTGGTTGGATCTCCTTCCTGTCCAAGGGACTCTCAAGACTCCTCCAACACCACGGTTCAAAAGCATCAATTCTTCAGAACTCAGCATTCTTTATAGTTCAACTCTCACATCCATACATGACTACTGGAAAAACCACAGCTTTGACTAGATGGACCTTTGTTGGCAAAGTCAAGTCTCTGCTTTTTAATATGCTGTCTAGGTTGGTCGTAGCTTTTCTTCTAAGGAGCAAGCGCCTCTCAATTTCATGGGTGCAGTCACCATCTGCAGTGATTTTGGAGCCTCCCAAAATAAAGTCTCTCACTGTTTCCGTTGTTTCCCCACCTATTTGCCATGAAGTGATGGAACCAGATGCCATGATCTTAGTTTTCTGAATGTTGAGTTTTAAGCCAACTTTTTCATTCTCTTCTTTCACTTTCATCAAGAGGCTCTTTAGCTCTTCTTTGCTTTTTGCCATAAGGGTGGTATCATATCTGCATATCTTAGATTATTGATATTTTTCCTGGCAATCTTCAGCTCCACGACTGAAGTGACTTAGCACCAGCTACCATTTTACTCAACAATTATATTTCTAGACGTACACAGTAAGGAAAAATTAGTATGTTTTTATAATTGTAAAGAATTGGAAGTGTTAGTGATCAATAATAAGATATTGTTGGTAATATGTTATTTCCTTCAAGGTAACACTTTGTGAATATTAAAATAATTTATAGACTTTCCATGTAATACATATTATACAATCATTAAAACACATACCTGTTCAGGATAAATTTTTCAGTGAGGGAAACAGGATGGAGTTTGGTATATGTAGTGCTATTCTGATCGTGTAAAAAATGGGTGTGCACATATGTAAGTGTATGTGTGCATGTGCATTATTTGCATAGAAAAATTATGGACCGTATGCATGCTATTATTTCAACCTATCTCTGAGGTTCGAGATTATGTCTTTTATTCTGTTTGTTCTCTTCTTCTTCTTTTTTTTTGACAGTGGAATTAATCCACTTTGAGAGAGTTAGAGACATGAAATCCTTGCTGACTGAAATCCTGTGTCAGGATATGACTGATGAAGTGTCTGCTGATATCATACAGACCTTACAATCTCAATCCATGACTCAGAGTTGGGGCAAAAGAATTAAATGTGTTTGGAGACACATGCAAGTACCAGGTTGTTTTCAGTGTGTGAAGAAAGATAGCAGAAAAAGACATCAGAATAACTGCAAGATTGCTGAGAGAAATATCAATAACCTCAGATACACAGATGCCACGACCCTTATGGCTGAAAGCAAAGAACTAAAGAGCCTCTTGATGAAAGTGAAAGAGGAGAGTGAAAAAATGAAAACTAAGATCATGGCATCTGGTCCCATAACTTCATGGCAAATAGATGAGGAAACAATGGAAACAGTGAGAGACTTTATTTTGGGAGGCTCCAAAATCACTGCAGATGGTGAATGCAGCCATGAAATTAAGATGCTTTGCTCCTTAGAAGAAAAGCTATGACCAACCTAGACAACTTATTAAAAAGCAGAGACATTACTTTGTTAACAAAGGTCCGTCTAGAAAAAGCAATGGTTTTTCTAGTAGTCATGTATGGATGTTACAGTTTATTATAAAGAAAGCTGAGCACCGAAGAATTGATGCTTTTGAACTGTGGTGCTGGAGAAGACTCTTGAGAGTTCCTTGGACTGCAAACAGATCCAACCAATTAATACTAAAAGAAATCAGTCCTGAATATTCAGGACTGATTGGAAGGACTGATGCTGAAGCTGAAGCTGAAACTCCAATACTTTGGCCACCTGATGTGAAGAACCAACTCTTTGGAAAACAACTCTGATGCTGGGGAAGATTGAAGGTGGGAGGAGAAGGGGACAAAAGAGGAAGAGATGGTTGGATGGCATCACCAACTCAATGGACATGAGTTTGAGTAGGCTTCGGGAGTTGGTGATGGGCAGGGAAGCCTGGTGTGCTGCAGTCCATGTGTTTGCAAAGAGTCGGACATGACTGAGAGACTGAACTGAGCTGAACTGAAGCTTTTATAAATATTTTACCATGTATATTCAACTAACAAGATGCATGGAGAGCTAGGATGGCTTACACACTTGCATTTATTATTATAAGCATATGTTGACATATTCTCCCTTTTACTGACCTGTGTTTGCCCCCACCAGAATCAACTGACTGTGCAGGCATTAAGGATTTATCTGGACTGTCCTGACCACCTCTCTCCTTCTAGGTGAACCAAAGAAGGCTGAGTAGTTGTCATATCCTTTAGAGCTACAGGTATTAAAACAAATTGCTTCACAAAATATAAGCTATATGGCAGCAAATTAAGCTACTCAACTAATAAACAACATATGTTAATAATTTTTACATCTCTCATATCTAGATACAGGTTGTTGAATGAGAGAGACTTCTCTAGAATGTGCTATCTGACATTTTCATCAGCAAACAAGTATATTTCTTGGTTCCTTAATTTTTTTGTTCTCCTTCCAGTTCTCTCCCTTTTTAAAATAAGTGCATTGATAAGTCCTTTCAGACAGTTTGACTCTGAGTGGAAGAGACAGCATAGAATAAATTATTACAAGGTAATTTCACAGGTGTTCTTGTAGAGACAATGGGGAAAAAATGTTAAGACATGGTTGGCTGAGAAATTTAGAGATCATGTAAAGGAGAGGATGGCAGCCTTTGGGAGGAGCTGGGAGGCGCAAGACAGTAAGGTATGCAGCAGAACTGAGTCTGATGTTTGGCCCAAGATGAAAAAACCTGGAGATGTTTTAAAGAAAACAAGGACTCTGCATGTCAGTACATTTATGATTCCCCTCTTAAATATTTTGGTAAATTTCATAAAATCACATAATTTTGCCAAGAAATAAAACCTTCCTTGTAGGAAGGAGAGAGGATATGAACATAATAGGGCTTCTGCTCCTGAATCATCCTACCACACACACTTCCTTCTGGATCTCCTGGATAAGTACTGGACACATAGTAGCCGAGGGGTCTTTCAGTACAAATGTCCCCCAAACCTAAGTTGACAGTCCAAAGCAGAGACACTTTTAAGAGCAAAAAAAGAGCACCATTAATAAGAATGCAAAGATTATAAGCACACAATAACTATCCTCACCCTACTGAAATCCAATTATCTGCCAGATAAAGATTCATGCTGAATGATGGTCCTATTTAAAATACAAATTGGCCAGGATGAAGTTTGCTTCATTCATTCTCCCTTTGGTGAAAATTAATCAGATTTACACCTCATACAACCAGTAAGAATCTATAATTAATAACTAGAATTTGGACACATAGGATGTGGTAAAGCTTAAAAGTATCAAATGTTTGGAGGCAGCAAAGTTTGCAAGCATAGAAAATTTTAGATTTTAAATCTCAACTCCACTTTGCCCAATGATCATCAGTTCTCTACTCTTTATTTTAATCTGTAACATGGGATATCTACTCCCAGGGCGATCATGAAAATTAGATAAAGTAATTCACATAGTCAGTCAAAGAAATGGGACTCCTTAATCCTTTGGGATAAGATCTATATTGGGTGAAGGACTATAGTTCATATACTATAACCAGGAGAATTAAAACCTAGAGTGCACAACTGTGTGTATAAAAGACCTAAAATAAATGTACAGCTAAATATCAATTGATTAACATGATTAAAGAAAACGGATGGTGTACACAGGAATTGTTAGCAAAAGCAGAAGAAATTTTAAGTAATTTAGCTAAGAGAAATAAGTGGGAACCAGATTAAAAATTATTCACACAACATATAATGTTATTTGGCTCTACTATTGATTTTATTGAATTAATGGGATCTTAATTATACCCTAAGGAAATATTCAAAACACTTAGGGTTCTGATTTCAATATGAGATCTTTTCTAACACAAATAGTGTTCCTTTTTTTTTTTTTAACATATAAGTACCTTGTTTAGTTTTTTCCTAGATTTCATTCTTTATTTGATCCTTGAGAAATTGATTATGAAACCATCCATTTTATACTTTAATTTTTGTCATCATGCCCACCATCTTGAGTCTTTAATACAGATTTCATGGAAAAGAAATACAAATGGTATTTTGAACACAGAGGTTAGTAGGAGAAGAGATTTTTAATCTCAGAAGGTCATTTTAAATTGTTTTGAACCCATGCAGTTATTACGTGTTTCTCAAAAGCAATATTTCACACAACAAATAAGAACTAATGTCCTGTCGAAACAATGAATGACAGCAGAAACGCTGCTAATGATTCTCAGGAAAGAAGAAAACAAGGAGACAATAAAACCAGCAATGGTGAGATTTCACCTGCTGTCTTCTGCCTCTTCATCCTGGAGGAAAAATCAGGTAAACAAAAGCAGGGTGGCCTGGGCAGCCTTGCCAGGCTCACCAGTGTGGTTTAGTTTGAAGTTATTTTACAAACTGAGTGCAACTAAGTGCCAAAATGCACCCCAATCCTCTCTCACTTCTTCCAAATTCTTGCTCACCAAGCACCAGTCCAGGCTAGTTTACCCTTTATAGAAGTAAAAAGTAGGACTTCCTTGGAGGAAGGAAACTGCTGACAATGCAAGGGACATGGGGTCTGATCCCTGGTTGGGTAAGATCCCACATGTCATGGAGAAATTAAGCCCATGCGCCACAACTACTGAGCTTGTGCTCTGGAGCCCACAAGTCACAACTACTGAGCCCACGTGTCACAAGTGCTGAAGCCCAGATACCCTAGAACCAGCAGTCATAATTACTGAGCCTGCGTGCTGCAACTACTGAAGCCCGTGCACCCGGAGTCTGTGCTCTGTAACAACAGAAGCCAATGCAACGAGAAGCCCACACACCACCAGTAGAGAGCAGCCCCCACTACTTGCACCTAGAGAAAGCCCTCATGTAGCAACGGAGATCCACCAGAGACAGCAGCAAATCAATAAACAGAAGTGAGAAGTAGTGTGAGACACTCCACCCAACAGTGGAAACCACCCACAGGAGAGCTTGTACACACATGTGTCCATTTAACAGACTAAAGGGCACAGGGGCTACTTCTGTCCTAATTTAAACTGTTCACAGAAAGAGTGCCTTGGTTTTTTTCAATTAGATATTTTACATAAATTATAGAAGCAAGAGGACGATACGAAATAGTCACGGCAATAGAAGGCTGGTACTCGGTTTTCCTGTAACCCATCTGTGACAAGCGGCAATATGACCTTCCTAATTGTTCAGTAATAGGACAAATTTCTTCACTATGGTGATTAATGACTTACTGCTGCCTGATTCTATTGCTTCTTGGTGGTTCTATAATTTTGCTAAATGTAGACAGCAGAGTAAAGAGAGAACGCGTTCATTTGACAGTAACAATTAAGAATTATTACTTATATTTTTAATAAGCTAATTTATAATTTTAGATTTAACACTCATTATTGACTGACCCTGAAATCAAGCTTCACTGTCAATTAAGAATTCTCAAGGAAACAGTGATGAATGAGATGTTCTACTAGGTATAAAATGCCAGTACTATCTCATTTGTAAGTTAGATATTAAGTAAGTTACTATGTGAAACACAGCAATGAATTCAGGTTAGAAAAGAACTTTGGTTGCTATACAGATATAATTGGAGACACCAGTAAGCATCATTTTGATTTACTGGTGAGCGAGTGACAAGGGTAACTGTTGATTATTACTACTAATTATTGAGGATTCCTGATCAATAGCTTATCATTTTTACTAAATATTTTTCTAGCTATCAGCATAGCTACAGACTATGAAGGTTATTTAATACCTTAGCTTATTAAGCAAAGAAACAGGTCCATTAATATAACGATGTTGAAAACTGTTCTTAACACTTTAGAAGTATTCTTAAGAAGATAGGAAAAATCAAAACATCACACTTTCCCTTAAATTACACTTTTCACAACCTATCCTGATGTTGATCTGTTTCTTGTTTCCCCAATTCTACGGTTCCATTTCTAATCCTCTCTTCATTCTTTGTGTGAATGCTAATTGAGCACATAGTTCATACTAGACAGTTTTCCATACATTCGGAACTTAGAAATTAATAAGACTTGGCATTTTCTTTGAATGAGCTCAAAATTAACAACAACATATAACGACACGTAGCATACTCCGGGTGCTACACTGGAGTTGAGAACCAAGGGAGGGAGAGTTGCAGCGGTTCAGGAGTAAACAGTGGAGGCATCAGAAGACTTGTTTTGATCTGCCTTTGGAAAAATGATAATGGTTTCTTCAGGGTGAGAAGCTGAGGGAAAGACAATCTGATCATTGGGAATTTATTATAGATAAAGGAAGACTTCTGAAGGGTGAACAAAGCTGTGGTGACATAAAAGGGCATGGCTTCTTTGGGAAACTCTTGAGCAGTGAAGTATTATGGGAACATAAGATTTATAAGAAAAACAAAGTTGCCAAGATTCAATTAATTGATAATTATCAAGCACAGTTTATGGGCAAGAAATCATACTAGGAATAATGCCATGTACTTTGTTCTGTATAAAACAATCAATCAGCCTAACAAAGTAGATGTTATTTCCAAATATACAACAGAAAAGGATATTGAGGCACCAAGAAGGTAATCTTGATTGAGTTTACCTAGTAACTGTCAGAATTGGGAATCCACTTAGTTCTTTAAACACACTCTACTTAAAAACTCAAGTGAATTAGACTCTGAAGGCACCAAGTATTAAAGAGTCCAGAACTTTATTTGTGAGAGTTTAAAGGAGTTAAGATAGCTTTTAAAGCCAAAGTATGACCTGAGTACGTTGAGCAGAAAATATGAAAAAGTTTTTAAAAGCTTAGGCATCATCACTTAAGTGTGACTTGCTAAGTTCATCTCTATGGGGTGTAGGGTTCTCCTAAGGATAATAAGAGCATGTATCTTACAGGATTGTTGTGTTCACTATTTAGTATATGAAATTCATTTACAGGGATGCCTGACTCTGATAATTATCACTGTTTATTTCAGAAATAGCTCTCTGCTGGTATAGCAGAGAGTGAATAGCAAAGGGAGGGAACCGTCTGTTCTCTAGAAGAAGGATGAAGAGGGCTTCAACAGGGCACTGGCAGTGATAGGAATGTAGGGTTGCCATTAGGAAATGTTTCAAACGTAAATAGTGAAAGGAATTAGTGAACAATTGGTTTAGGAAGAAGAGAGAGAGGAAACAACAGAAAATGACCCTGAGGTTTCTAGATTAGATGGCCAAATGAATGTTGATGTCTTAACATCTCATACTCCAAACCGCTACTTCCCTGCGAATCAATTATTCTAGGACTCTCTCTGCCACTGACTGCCAGTAATTGATTTAGTGACTATTTATAGCCAAAAAATAAAAATGAAAACAACACTGGAAGCCAATAGAAGCCAGAGAAATTAGTTCCTTCCACTAAATCTAGCATATGCCTACAGCCCTAAGCTGACCCTGTTCTCAAGCCCCTTGGGTGAGAAAGTAACTGAACAGTTATTTCTCAGGCTGGCAGACAATTCAGCTTCTTTCCAGCACCAAACCTGCTTAGAGGTGAACGGCACACACCCAAATTTTTAGGATATTTGTTTTCACTTGGAAAATGAAGTAAAGTTTTCAAACTATGAGGAGGAGTGTTGAGAAATCTTATTTTATCAACAAATACAATTGATCAAATCTAAACTATAAAATAACTACTGCTGTGTCGCTTCAGTTGTGTCCGACTCTGTGCGACCCCATAGATGGTAGCCCACCAGGCTCCCCCGTCCCTGGGATCTTCCAGGCAAGAACATTGGAGCGGGTTGCCATTTCCTTCTCCAATGAATGAAAGTGAAAAGTGAAAGTGAAGACTCTTAGCGACCCCACGGACTGCAGCTTACCAGGCTCCTCCATCAATGGGATTTTCCAGGCAAGAGTACTGGAGTGGGGTGCCATTGCCTTCTCCTTCTACTTCTCCTTCTACTAGAGTCTTCTTCTACTAGAGTCTATGAAATATACTCTTTGCAACCCCAAGGACTTTAGCTATCTATAGAATTCCCTAAGCAAGAATACTGGACTGGGTAGCCATTCCTTTCTCCAGGGGATCTTCCCAAGCCAGGGATTAAACCTGGGTCTTCTGCATTGCAGGCAGATTCTTTACCATCTGGGCCACTAGGGAAGCCCAGTGAAATTTAGATATGTAAAAGAAAATGTAGTTTATGTTACTCTTGTTACTAAATACTATTGGACAGAACAGAAAAATGTACAAACTGAAAATTTAAATGAACACCAAAACAAATTCTAGGCAAGATGCTCCCTGGCAAACTTTCTTGTTGCTTGAATTGCACACACACAAAATATGCTTCAATTTTTCTCTCAAAACTACCATCTTTATCTCTACTACACAACTCAGGAATTAAGAGATCTGAATATTGGCATGTAATATAACTTTATAAAGCTATTATAAAATTTATTTTGAGCGATTAAATTTTTAACTAAACTTCATTGCTTCTTTAATAAGTCTGTATTATGCACAAATAAAAAATAAGAGGAAATATATACAAGTTTATTTTAGCTTTGAGGAATAGAGAAAGAATGGTAATTAACCCTAAGTTCTCTTCTTAATTAATATAAAAGCTTCTTCATTTCGTAGCCTATATTTCTTTAAAAATAATTTCAAGAAAACATCTTGGGATTTAGAAGATAGAAATGAACTTTAGTCACCCTATGGTAAAAACATCCTGAAAGCAGAGATAAGGTTGGATAATCCTTCGCATCTCCTCCTACTATTTCTCAGGTGCCTGGAGAGAGGTAGCACTCAGCGTGTGTCTTCACTTTTACTCCTAACAACATAGCATTTTCCATAAGGTCTTTTCAAATAATTCTTAGAGAGTAGATTCAGTGTTACCAAACCAAAACCTTTCTTGAATTGATTTGAATCAAATGATACCTCTGGAACTTGATATGACTGGGCTTCCCTGGTGGCTCAGACAGTAAAGAATCTGCCTGCAGTGCAGGAGATGGGAGTTTGATCCCTGGGTCAGGAAGATCCCCTGAAGAAGGAAACGGCTACCCACTCCAGTATTTTTGCTTGAAGAATTTCAGGGATAGAGGAACCTGGCAGGGTCCATGGGGTCACAAAAAGTCAGACATGACTGAGTGTCTTTCACACTTTTCACAACATGACTAGCACCTTGTCTGTACCTGGTCCCCATGTACATCAGAAAAAGACTTCCCTCAACCCTTCCTCATCATTTAGTCCTCTAGAAGCAATACAAAGAAAGGGGCATTTTTGATTTGCTAACAACAACAATAAAAAAAAAAAAACTGCCTTTGCACTATGTCAGAAAGTATCGGGGCAAAAATACAGAAATGCTCTAACCTCTAAAAATAATGCATTTTAAGTCCTGTTTTTCTACCAAGGTAAGACCTTTACTTCTTTTGGAGAAATTTACTTTGATCTTTCCAAATGTTTAGAGTGGCTTGATAATTTAAGGTAAAAATTACATATGTAGATCTGATGGAAATGGTTTAGCACTTCAACTAGCCAGCTCTGTTCCATGACACACCCCAAACCAGATGAGCAATAACTTAAAGGATGACCAACTAAGTTGTTCTTCTGTTACCTTACCACTAACAACATCTCCAAACTATGAGTGGGTTAATAACTGAAGTGTTTGCTATTTCTCAATCACTTTTGCTAAAAAGGTATTTTTTAAATGCACATATTATGCTATTAAAATACATGCTTGTCCTTATATAAGCTTCAGCATAATTATAGTTTTGTATAATTAGAGTTTTATGTCAAAAGATTTACAGCTTTATCACCTCAAGCAATACTTCACAGCTGCCAAGAATGATTTATGCAATAATGACTTAAGCTGTAAAATAGAATCCTCAAAGGAAGGGCTGTCAAATATTCCTACTGCAAATAACCAGGTTTATAAAAACTGATATTCTAGTAAACAGCAAGCCCAGTTGTACCTGGTTTAAAAAAAAAAAAAATCACTGGAAGGAGTATGGTAGGAAGCACTGCTTCACAGTGGTGACCACGTGGCTCACATACACTTAGTCAACGTGAACTCATCACCCAGTTCAAAAGCTTAAACTACTTATGAGCCTCTGGGCCACTTTGGGAAACAATCTTTCAGAAATAAGGCTATACTCATATTTTTGCTACTCCAATGTGAGTGAATGGAAAAAGTGGAAAACAGTATATCTCAACTTTTTGTTCAATTTGCTCACTGCGCATACTGCTATCACAATTCATATCCCAGTGAAGTGCTAAATAAAGAATAAGTAAAGGAGGCACTTACCATATATACTTGAGAAACCAAGAACCTGTCAAAAGTAAATGACCTCAATAATAAAGATGTAGGGAAACTTTCGGAAACAAACCGATGAAAACGTTAATGCTTGTCCTTCCCTGCTTTTATAAATGCAGAGCTGGCTGGCAGGTCTCTAAGAGACGAGACTTTCAAATCATTTGAACTTCACAAGCTCTAACTGATTTTTTAGTTGCCATGTGAATAAAACCAATACACTCAGAAGATTCTATTCAAGGCAGTTGTATTAGCAGCAAAAACACAAGTTGATTACATTCAGAGAAATTAAGTCTGTCTGTGTCTTCTCAATTTACAAAGGTCATGCAAATTAATATTTTTCTTTGGGAAAAAAAAAGCTTGGCCCATCACCTCATGTTCCCCAAATCAAAAAACAGCAAAATAGGCAGCATTTGCCACTGATTCTAAAGATACTCAAGTCCTTGTAGACTGAGTCACATGTGAAAATGAAGCCAACAGAATCACAATTATCAACAAAAGTTGACATTTATATGTCTAAACAAGCTTCCAAAGAAAGACTCCTTGTCTAAAACAAGATTTTAATTCATTTCAACCAAGCAATCACTGATAGAGAGATCTGCATTAGTCAATGTACCAGCATCTTCACTGCAGAAATTTTTACATCCATGTTTGTGATTCCACATTAAAATGTTTTTTAAAATTGTTTTGAGACCATTTTACACAGTCACATTGTACAAAATAAACTAGGCTTCTAAACATTACCATTTACTTACAGCTTAATAAGTAACACTTTTTCTATCTGAAAATATAATTTGAAGATTATAGTTATCTAAGTGAACTATATAGTCCATATTAATTATATACTTAAATTCTATAAGCAGAAAAAATTCTGAAATGTACCAGAAAATATTATGACCAACCAAAATACAGATAGTGGGGACATCATGACAGATATTCATAAGGGCAAAATGTCAAGACATTCAAATTATTCCAAAAGTCCAAACTGTTGGCATCACATATACACACAAAGAAGATAAGCTACATTTGGGTAGGGAGAGCTTTCGTCCAAGAAATGCTTTCAAGACAACAGAGCAATTGGGCTATTTCTAGCATGCCAACCCTCCTGATTAAAATGTAGTGGGGAAATGAGAACTTTAAAAGACTCTGTTTGATTGATAATGATATAACTGGTTTCATTCCAGATTAATCCAAAGTTATACAGACCTGTTCCAGTCATACTTTGTTACTCATACCCATTCAAATTGATGTTAAGGATAATCTAGTAATTTAATAATTGTATGTTTCTATCATGAAATATTTAATTATAAGAAAATAGGAGGAAGAGCTAAACCTTTTCCCTGTTAGAATGCATCTTACCAAATGATGAGTCATTATAACACATCACTCATTTATAAACTTTAAGAGTTACCTAAATATCTGATTAGATAACCCTCTGCCTCACTGATTTCTAAAAACAGAATTTTAAAAATGATAATGCAATATCGACAAATCTTATAACATTCATTTTTAATCTATTTGCCTTTAAGCTTCAAATTGTCAGATATCATTAAGTGTATACATGAGAAAGTATATACTTCAAATGGGTATATCTGAGTACTTATACACATAAGTTCATATATATATATATATATTATATTTAAAGAATGCATGCCCACTAAATGTGTATTTCTTTGAGAACTATTAGAGGTCTAATGTACTTATGCTCCCAAAGCAATCCTAAAAGGAGAAGTGCCCTTGAAGTGAAGGTATGACCTTAAGTTTCAGATGCCAGTTTTGCTGCAGCTGTAAAAATGAATACCAATAATTCTACATATCATAGTTCCTTTTCTCCATTTCTTATTTTAGAATAAATCTTGAACACATGAATAGACTGTTATTATACATAGGATGACATATAGGAACTGTTTTATAAGTTTTATAAGTTCCTATATGTCATCCTTAACCTTGCATAAAAAGCATCAAAAGAAACAAAAGGTGTTGCCTATCAAATAAAGCTAAAGAGCCAAGAAATATCTGTAACTATAACAGTTTTAGTTTCAGATAGGCATTTTTCTGTAAGACTTTGCTTTGCCTGTAAGTCCTTACTTGAAATAAAACTCTGTATTTCTCTCCAACCAAATGCATATCAACACAACCAGTAAATTACTAGCCTTTTAATTTATTCCTTAGGGAACAGTGAGATTGATTTATGGCATTTTGTCTTCAGTGACATTAAGTTCCTGCACTTTTGAAGAGTGCAGAGTACTCATTCAAAAAAGAAATTGTACCTACTATCCACCAAGGAAAGTCTCCACATTCCTTGATTGCTGCAACACTATAAACAAGTCATGTATCTTCAACTGACTATTTGGGGTTTCTTTGCCTATGAACTTTCAGTAATCAACTGTCGAAATTTCATTTCAATGGAATAAAACACAAGGAATCCTAAATAGATCAACTTTACCATTTTTGTGGTAGTAAGTGACCTCCACTTTCCTCTCCTCTGACCCCAGCAATGCCTGGGCAATTTGAGCAACATCATGCCTCTTGGTCTCGGGCCCATGGAGAAAGTCACAGGTGCACGGCTTTTGCATGACATCTGGCCTGGAGAAACCAGTCATCTCACAGAACCCATCGTTGCAGTAGATGATGGCACAGTTCTGCACTCTGGCATTTGCAATGATAAATTTTTTATCTGTAATAAGAAGAGAGTATGGTATCATTTACAAAGCTTCCTCAAGATTCTTATAAACAGTGAAACAGTTTGTTGCATAACAGGAAATCTGAAATGCAGGTACTTCCCAAATCACTAACTGCCTGGACACAGGCACCCTAAAACTGAAATGAATGGTCCCCTGAGTAGTTTTAACAAAAAGTACTAACAAGCTTTTCTTCAAATTTGAAGAGTATCATTTCCCAAATAGTTTAGTTCTCAAGCCCTATAACTCTCTTTGGTCCTAATGAGCAGTCAGACAAGCAGCTGGCACACTGATATTTCCAGAAAGCCATTTGATTGTGAGGTAAATATTTTCAAAGCCCAAACACTGTAGCTATCAGGTTCCTCACTTCAACCTTGGCCCGCAGAGTACAACTTTCTTAAAGTAGTTATTATTCCTGGATTTGGCTTTTCTCTAGCTCTCTACGGCATATGACACACATCATGTTAAAAATAACAAATCCTGAAACTACTAGCAATGAAACTGTTTCACATTAATTAGCAGTTCAATAATGCAAAAGTTCACCTTTTCATAATATATATTACCCAGAAGACAAAAATATTTACACACACACAGTAAATATCATGTTAACTACCTTTTCACTTTTACTTTGGGTGACCTCACATTTTTGTGTAGTAATAGAGACTTTAATATAAAGAGGTTCTTAATTTTGATCATAGATTATATTTATTATTCCCAAATAAAATATGAAGCAGGATATACAAGTTTCTTTTGAACAGAAGGTACTATATCCTCCTGCCACTAAATGCAGCACCAAAATAACTGCACAATGTGCAAAATTAAATGTGTGTTAATGGAGTTTAAAGGAAACGTCAGATATAAATTAACTAGTGTAAGATCTAAAATCAATATATTTATATAGTAATAATTTATTTCCTATAATTAGTACACATGAGAATATTAAATTTCTCTGCATTCAGTCTTTGTGGGATTTACTTATTACTGTTTAATTTTTAAATTTTTAGTGGAAATTTAAGGGGGTAATAAAGGGGCACAAATATTCTTAAAATAATGAACTGTTTGCGTTGGGAATCAACATGGATCAGATACTGCTTTCCCCAAATTCTCCTGCTTGGGATTTGCATGGATTCAATGCAAAGTTTAGCTTCTATAAACTAGCAGCAAGCAAGCATCCCTGTCACACCACAGCCTTGCAATTTAACCGAAGTACAATACAGCTTGCATAGACATTTACATCGCTGCTACCATTTACATTCTCTCGTTCCAATAGTGTGCTCTGCTCTGCTCCTGACTTTCAAAAAGTCTACAATAAAACAGCCACGAAATATAAACCCGTTACACTAGTACGTTCCCTTTAAGATAGTAGAAGAGTAGGACATTAAGTAGCAAAGCAGATAATGGAGCAGTGGGAGAGGAGGATCAAATTGCCTCCTATAATGGAGACCATAATCTAAAATGTAAATCAAAATTAATATCACGGGGAGAACACTTGCGCTGCCATTTGAACCTCCTGGCTCCGTTTCACAGTCTCTGAACTTGACGGAGCCCCGAGTCTCCTCAGCTTGGAAGCGGCAGACGCCAAGTGCACTATCAAAGCAAAAAGCGAGGGAGAGAGAAGAGAACAAACGAACTTACTTTGCCCTTCAAATTTCCGTATGATGGTCCCCAAAAATGTGTTTTGTGGTGCCACGTGCCCCCTGCGAACAGGCATGTTGACCCCGGTCTTCCGAGGAGCGCTCCCCGCGAGCTCTGGAGTTCTCCCGGGATCTCTCCTCTGCTAGAGCCCAGGCCAGCGCGCGAGCCGCTCTTTGTGGCAGAGCATCCTCTTTTGAAACCAGAAATCTCTTGCCATTAGCACCACTTCTAGACACCCGCTTTCCCTACCGGAGTCCAATCCATTCCCCTCACCTTCTGGAGGGAACCTCGCACCGGACTGCCGCGAGTGAGAGGGTTTGGGGGTGGGGAGAGGGAAGGAGGCGGGGTGAGGGGAGGTGGCGGAGGAGGGAAGGAAGGAGGGAGC
>SJYA01000587.1:4088819-4116627 GCA_006410615.1 Neotragus moschatus
CTGGGGCGGGGTGGGGTGGGGGGGGATTGGGAGGTGGAGGAAGAAGGGGGTTGGGATGAGAGACTTGTGCAGCTTTTGCAGGAAGGGGAGAAAGAAAGGGAGGCTGGGGTGGTGGGGCGCGGGTGATGGTTGACGTTTCTATCCCCGCCCTCTCCCCCTACACACACACACACACACACACACACACGCACACACGCACACACACACGCGCGCGCGCGCCGCGCGCGCTCCCTTTATCCCGACAGCTTGGGCGCCGCCACAGCTCGGATTACTCAAGCGTGCTTTAGCGGAAGCCAGCCAAGAAATCTCCAAAACTCCGTGACAAACAGCTATACTGGGAAGGTGATCTCTGAGGCCACCAGCCACAGGGCCCCATTCCTGAGCTCCTCACGCCGCAGTAGCTAAAACACCCTTAGCTATAAAGAAAAGACAGGTGGGAAAAAACAGTTCCTGGGTGAAGCTTTGGTGGCTCTAAGCTTTGGTGGTTCAGGAGGTTGAAGACTGAGGATGAGCCACTTAAGGGTGCACGTTTAGCCTCAGGGAACAGCTCGGATCCCTAGGCTCGGCGGCGGAGGTGGGCGCTGAAGCCTACGCTGAATTGGCACTCCTGTCCCAACCCCGCGCTGAGCCGCGCCTCCGAAAGACTGGAGGCTGGTGGCTCCGCCGCTGAGCATGCCCAGTTTCACTGCTTGAGCCCCTGAGGAGTTGCAAGACTTAGGGTTGATTAGGTCTCTCTTGGAGGTTGCGAGAAAGACGGGAAAGCCAAAGACTGTGCAAGCAACTGGTACACATCAAGGAAAGAGTTTGAAATGGGTGAGGCTGGGCAAGAGGGGGAAAGAACAAAAGGTGGGTGGGGCTAAGAGTTATCAGCCTTGTTGTGACCTCCCGTGCCACTCATCTCATGAACACACTAGGCACACCATTCTGCTCTCTTATACCATGTCTAAGAAATCATCTCGTATAGGATAGGAAAGGGTTCAGGGGAGAGACTAGTCCTCTGTCCTCTGTGTTCTTGATTTTCAGAGCCTGCTAACTCGGGAATTGCATGGTATACATACACTTATGTCCAAATAGTCCTGGAGATTTGAGAAATCATGTGACAAGCCATGCCAGGGGATGGTGTTTTCTAAGTTGTTTTTCTATTTTTTCTTGCTTCCTTCCCTTTCCTTTAACCTAACAATCAATCCTCTCCACGCCCCTTTCTCTCAATGGAATTTGCCACCACTACTGAACTAGAACACTGACAAACCTCTTGTTTCTACTGATGATAAAGTCCTATCAAAATACCTAGTTGCATAATAGAGTTTTGGGTGTTCTTGCAGTCTGTTAGCCTGCTCTGCTGTGCCTTGAATAACTCGAGTTCATTTTTTTTTTTCAGTTCCAACATTAAAGCCTGAAGTGAAAAAAAAAAAAAAAAAGAGAGAGAGAATGGAACTGCATAGGGCTGAGAAGGAGGATTAAATTAGGAGGGTGATCGTGTGGATTGCAATAAATAAAGAGGAAATAAACAGAACTTTTCATTTCTGTTCCAGGAAACACGAGCCAAGAAAAAAAATAACAAACAATTATCAATCTTTCATATCAAAGTAACTAAAATAAATCAGAGACATTTGCCTGGGAATGTTGAATTTTCCAGTTAATTAGCTTTACTTAAAAAAGAAGACACAAAACATAAAACACTCTATGACAACCCTTAGGCTCTTATGGTAACTTGAGCTTTCCTGAATCCGTAAAGTTCCCTCGCTCGGAATATAAATAGGCACGCTCCTCCTATGTACGGCTTCATTTTCTCCCAGTTTTCAGTAAAAGCAGATCTTTCTGATCGCTAGCTGCAGCAGAGCTTATGAAACGACGAGTTCCTCTCCCAGGTACTAAACGTGGGGAGCTATCCATGGTTCTGACTCTGACTCTGCCGTTAGCAACTGCACTCTGGACGACACTTAGCCATAGACAACAGAACTGCAAACTCAGGCGAGTGTCCCTGAAATTCAAATACCTTACTTGTCTTCACTGAATGGCCACAGAAACACTGAACGCTATTAGGTGCCCATTTCTAAAACACCTTTTTCTAATTAGCTTCTTAGTGAAACCCAAGCTCAAATGTATTCCTCCTAAAATGCATCAAGGGCTCCAGAAATAAATGAGTACACCGTACATTGTGTGCACTGCAATTAAAGTTTCATGTACACTATAAAGGCATAGTAACATAACATTAAGTTAGAGCAAGGTTGTGTGGTAAATATATTTTTCAAATTACATGTAAATTCAGTGAATGAATATTGCTTTAGAGGGAAATGAGCATTTTCAAATGCAGTTTAAACACATTTTTCTGTCATATGACAATATGTATTGGCATGAGAAAGATAACAGTGCACAATGTCTCTAGTTATGAGTCTGATACAAACTTTCACAGATTACTAAGTGTGGAAACCCTTGAAATTCCACCTTAAAGGTGGAAAAGTGGCTTCTTCAAGAGAAAACCTGACTCTCTATTTCCCAGAGCATTCTTTCTTACTCTACAAACTTTAGTGTGGTCTCTGTTCATTCATTCTGGATAATTAAACATATGATGGTTAAAGTTTCATTGCCTGTGTTCATATGAGCAATCACTGTGGGCTTCACATTTTTTTCCAACCCCATTTAGTTATAAGATTAGTTCTATTAAGGATTCAGTGTAAGATCATAGGACATTCTATAATCTATGTATTGTAATTGATTGATCTGAGCACAAGATTAAAGGCATCCTGTTTCAAATTACCCCAGTAATTGTGTTCATGCATTATACATTGGTACAGTGGAGACAAGTACATCAATCTATATTCAGCCAATAATAGAATCAAATAGAAGATGGAAATCATGGCTGCTCACTGGCTGGAAAATCACCCCTCCCTTCATCCCCACCCTCCACAAAAATGAACTGTAGATTCATTTTTGTGTTGAAGCCAGGTTTCATAGCATTTTAGCAATTTTGGGATCATTTTTGGAAGTCTGCGTATTGAACAAAGCACATATGCTCTACCATTGAAATCCTATCAAGTGTACAGCTTAACACTGAATGCAGTATACTTATGGGCAAGGATATAGAACAGATTCTGATGTATTCTTAAAATTACTTGTCTCTGTTACTTTAAATAGTTTAGGATTTACAGTATTTTAAAAATTTAACAATGCCTACCACAAAGTAAGTACTCCATATATGTCATACACACAAAATTATGCAAGCCCACAGAATTAATGCAGCCCTGCCCAAGAATCCTACTTTAGAAATTATTTAAGTATCATACATTAATTCTTGAATCTTTAAACTAATAAGCCAGTAATAATTATGGGCTGCTGCTAAG
Organism: Neotragus moschatus; assembly: GCA_006410615.1. Lineage (NCBI taxonomy): Eukaryota > Metazoa > Chordata > Mammalia > Artiodactyla > Bovidae > Neotragus > Neotragus moschatus. Next base: position 4,092,161 of record SJYA01000587.1, read on the forward strand.
TCACTTCAGTCGTGTCTCACTCTGTGCGACCCCATAGATGGCAGCCCACCAGGCTCCCCTGTCCCTGGGATTCTCCAGACAAGAACACTGGAGTTGGTTGCCATTTCCTTCTCCAATGCATGAAAGTGAAAAGTGAAAGTGAGGTTGCTCAGTCGTGTCCAACTCTTCACGAACCCATGGACTGCAACCAACCAGGCTCCTCCATCCATGGGATTTTCCAGGCAAGAGTACTGGAGTGGGTTGCCATTGCCTTCCCCAAATTATGGGCTACTTAAGTGGCATCCTTAAACTGACAGAGAATGAAATCATTTCGAGATCAAATAAACAGTATAATTTGTTTCATATTTTTCAATAATGTAGAATATAAATCAATGAAAGTAATGTGAGGTTTTCTCAATTTAGCAAAAATAATTTCATGATCTGATGACCACAATGCAACATTATAAATGCTATTTTAATGTGGCCTTCTATGGGAATCCTGGGTATTATCTTAGTAACTGGGTCACATTAAACCTAAGAAACATCTGACTTTATAGTTACAAGTTGGGCAAATTTTAGCTTGTATTATCATATGTAGCTCTACAATGTCTTAATAGGCAGAAATTTTGAGGTCATTAATTAAAACAGCAATATTTCTCTGCAGCATGAATTAGTAAAGAAGGCAGGAAAAAACTGCACTCTAACTTGAAACTGTCATTTACAGCAGAAACCAATGAAAATAGTGACACTCATAGCTTCATTTCTAAAATCAGGAAAATCCCAACTTTCTGTTTTGTGTAAGGAATAACTAGAAAAATAGAGATAAAATGCTTAGGATAAACTCTGACAGGTGATGAACATTTAAATAACAGCTGTTTGACAATCTAAAAGTAGTGAATTAATAATATTTACATTAACATATGGGATTTAACTAATTTATACTAAGGCTATGCCAGGGGTGTGTGTGTGTGTGTGTGTGTGTGTTTGGGGCATGAAAAGTTAAGAATGGAGTAGGTGAATTATACTCATACTCATTCACCTAAGTGATTTGGATTGATACCAGTGACTGTTCCTAATATACTAACGTAAACATATTTAGTTAGAAAATTGGATATTGCTTCAGGAAATTTAGATGCTTTTCTGATAATGTTTTATATATTAGTTTTAATTCAAATGTCTATTATTAATTTCACCTGAGATAATTTTGTGATGACAGATTCCATTTTATAGGTTTTTATCCAAATGGCTAATATTTTGGCTCATCTTACTGATTACTTGTAAGCCTTACTATAAGTTTAGATGTCTTCTCTGTGAGGAATAAGGTGTTGATAGATAGTGCCCTAAAACAGGCCACCTATTTCTGCAAAAAGAATTTTTTCCTATGTGCAGTATCAAGGCATTCATCAATAACTGATGTAGAAAATAGCTAGTGACTCAACTGAGCTCTTTTAATTTAGGAAAAAATAAAATATACCTAGAAATTTCTTGAAAATATATGTATATATATATGGAGATTTGATGGGGTATTTGGTAAGGTTGTTTCAAAGAATAATTTCTTTACTCAAATTGATAAATAATTTAACACATTGGTTTAAAAATGGGCCAGTGATTATACATTAGAGCTTTTTAAAAAATAAGATAGTATATGAAATTTCATTTATATCAATAGACCTTTAAATCATTTCTTAGTTGACAAATGCACTAGTATCATTATCCAGATTATTTATTATATTCATTAAACCTAATTTTAATTGATCCTTGATCTTGCAGAAATATTTTTCCCTAGAATTACACTAAGTTAGATTGCTTTTTTTTTTCTGGAAGAAGCTTGCTTTAGTTATTTTAAAAAATTGTCTCTATATCTATGGACATATTTATTCTACCATGCAAATTCTATAATGTTACAGCAAACTTTGAGAGATGGTGAGGAACAGGGAAGCCTGGAGTGCTGCAGTCCACGGGGTCACAAAGAGTCAAACATGACTGGGCAAATGAACACAAAATAGCAAATCTATACACTAGGAATTAACTTTTTCCTAAACTTAAATAATGTGAAAGCTATCATTTGGGCTTTCCCATCTATTCAAGACAAGTGTACTGGAATCAGGTGTAACTTTTCATTTGTAACAGCTATATAATTGGACAAAATGTAGAAAACAACACTGTTCGTACATTGGACAACAAGAAGTGCAGGAGACTGCTCCCTGAAAGAAAAGCCAAAACAAGACAAGCTCTATTGCCCTGGCTTACCATCTAAGAATTTCCAGATCACAGCGGATGAAGTAGGAACCCTATCAGAGCTCAACGAACCAAATTGAGGGAGCAAAGTTTGGAGTTCAGGGAAATCAATGCAACTTGAATTTGCAGAACAGAATGTTGGAAGTTGCAAAGAAAGAGAAGTCCAAATGTCTACATAGTGTGTGTGAGGAAACCATCCAAGAGCAAAGGAAAAAACTAAGAAAAGTATTGTATGGAACAACTACCAAAGCTTATATGGGGTTGGGAATAGTTGCTAAGCTTCCATTTAAAGTGAAAATCCTACCATTGCGTGGAATACTTGTTAGAGTCTTCATAAATTTGTTGCAATTATATAAAGGGGTGAAATTAGACCTTAAAGAGAGACTGATCTACTAAGCTCAGAAGCAAGTCTCAAAGGGGTTATATTAGTATATTTGTAGGTAAGGAAGCAACAGTTAGAACTGGACATGAAACAACAGACTGGTTCCAAATAGAAAAAGGAGTACGTCAAGGCTGTATATTGTCACCCTGCTTATTTAACTTCTATGCAGAGTGCTCATGAGAAACACTGGGCTGGAAGAAGCACAAGCTGGAGTCAAGATTGCCGGGAGAAATATCAATAACCTCAGATATGCAGATGACACCACCCTTATGGCAGAAAGTGAAGAAGAACTAAAAAGCCTCTTGATGAAAGTGAAAGAGGACAGTGAAAAAGTTGGCTTAAAGCTCAACATTCAAAAAAATAAGGTCATGGCATCTGGTTCCATCACTTCATGGGAAATAGATGGGGAAACAGTGTCAGACTTTATTTTTGGGGGCTCCAAAATCACTGCAGATGGTGATCGCAGCCATGAAATTAAAAGATGCTCACTCCTTGGAAGGAAAATTATGACCAACCTAGATATCATATTCAAAAGAAGAGACATTACTTTGCCAACAGAAGTCCATTTAGTCAAGGCTATGGTTTTTCCTGTGGTCATGTATGGATGTGAGAATTGGACTGTGAAGAAAGTCAAGCGCCGAAGAATTGATGCTTTTGAACTGTGGTGTTGGGGAAGGCCCTTGGGAATCCTTTGGACTGCAAGGAGATCCAACCAGTCCATCCTAAAGAGATCAGTCCTGGGTGTTCTTTGGAAGGAATGATGCTAAAGCTGAAACTCCAGTACTTTGGCCACCTGATGTGAAGAGTTGACTCATTGGAAAAGACTCTGATGCTGGGAGGGATTGGGGGCAGGAGGAGAAGGGGACGACTGAGGATGAGATGGCTGGATGTCATCACTGACTCAATGGGCGTGAGTTTGAGTGAACTCTGGGAGTTGGTGATGGACAGGGAGGCCTGGCATGCTGCAATTCATGAGGTTGCAAAGAGTCGGACACAACTGAGTGACTGAACTGAACTGGATTATTTTCTAGACCAAAACCCAGCTATCTTTAAGGACTACAACAAAATCTAGTACCATAAGACACAAAACTAACAATATCCGGCATTCAACCAAATATTATTAGGTATTTAAAAAAGCAGGAGAAAAATTAATCAATAGAACAGCTAGGAAAGCATAAAAGGTCATCACACAGGTATTGTAATTATACCACCCCCATCCAAAAAGGTAGAGGAGAACATGAGGGATGAAGAACATGAGGAAAGAAGTGGAAGATATAAAAAGATCCAAATGAAACTGTAGATATGAAAACATAGCATCTCAACTAAAATATATATCTCTTTCTACACTAGATGAGACTAACGGTAATTCAAGAGAACAGAGTCAGAGGATGAGATGAGCATCACCAAAAGAAACAAGAAAAACATCAGTGAAATTGAGGACATAGCAATGGAAACACTCCAACCATCAAGTGATCAAATATACATATAACTTCATATAACTAGAGTCAACAGGGGAGAGGAGTCAGGATAAGAAAATTATTTCAAAAATAACATCTAAATATTTTCTAAATATTACTCAATTTTTTTGAATCCAGAGATATGCAAACTTCAATTAAGTTCAAACTGAAAAAAAAACATACCAAGACACCAATTATAATCAAATTAATGAGACTGTTTGATAGAGACTTTTTAGATCTTAGAAACAGTGATAAGAAAAAAAAAAGACATAGTCCATACAAAGGAGAATTTTCATCAGAATCTATGCCAGTATATATATAATCTGCCATATTCATCAAGTACTTAAAAAACAGTAACAACAGCAGCAAAATAAAATCTAAGTAAAAAGCTGTCAAAGATTCACTATACAGTAAAATGTTAAAGTGTTCAGGCAAATTAGAGACTTTTTCAAACAAACAGAGCCAAGAGAATTCATTACTAGCAGACTTGTAGTAAGATTAGTGGTAAAAGAATACCTTCAGAAGGAAAAATTATATCAGAAGAAAAACTGCATTGGTACAAAGCAATAAACATCACAGAAATGGTAAAAGTATCAGTTCAGTTCAGTCACTCAGTTGTGTCCCATGCTTTGCAACCCCATGGACTACAGCACTCCAGGCCTCCCTGTCCATCACCAACTCCTGCAATTTACTCAAACTCATATCCCTTGAGTCCATGATGCCATCCAACCATCTCATCCTCTGTCGTCCCCTTCTCCTCTCGCCTTCAATCTTTCCCAGCATCAGGGTCTTTTCCAATGAGTCAGCTCTTTGCATCAGGTGGCTGTGGTATTGGAGTTTCAGCTTCAACATCAGTCCTTCCAATGAATATTCAGGACTGCTTTCTTTAGGATGGAATGGGTGAATCTTGCAGTCCAAGGGACTCACAAAAGTCTTCTCCAACACCACAGTTCAAATGAATCAATTCTTCGGTGCTCAGGTTGCTTTATAGACCACTCTACATCCATACATGACAACTGGAAAAACCATAGTGTTGACTACACAGAACTTTGGTGCCAAAGTAATGTCTCTACTTTTTAATATGCTATTTAGGTTGGTCATAACTTTCCTTTCAAGAGGTAAGTATCAATTTCTAGGCTGCAGTCACCATCTGCAGTGATTTTGGAGCCCCCCCCCCATAAAAGTCTGCCACTGTTTCTCCATCTATTTGAAGTGATGCGACTGGATGCCATGATCTTAGTTTTCTGAATGTTGAGCTTTAAATCAACTTTTTCACTCTACTCTTTCACTTTCATCAAGAGGCTCTTTAGTTCCTCTTCACTTTCTGCCATAAGAGTGGTGTCATCTGCATATCTGAGGTTATTAATATTTCTCCCAGTAATCTTGATTCCAGTTTGTGCTTCATCTAGTCCAGCGTTTCTCATGATGTACTCTGCATAGAAGTCAAATAAGCAGGGTGACAATATACAGCCTTGACGTCCTCCTTTTCCTATTTGGAACCAGTCTGTTGTTCCATGTCCAGTTCTAACTGTTGCTTCCTGACCTGCATACAGATGTCTCAGAAGGCAGGTCAGGTGGTCTGGTATTCTCATCTCTTAAAGAATTGTCCACAGTTTATTATGATCCACACAGTCAAAGGCTTTGGCATAGTCAATAAAGCAGAAATAGATGTTTTTCTGGAACTCTCACACTTTTTAGATGATCCAGTGGATGTTGGCAATTTGATCTCTGGTTCCTCTGCCTTCTCTAAATCCAGCTTGAACATCTGTAAGTTCACCGTTCATGTACTGTTGAAGCCTGGCTTGGAGAATTTTGAGCATTGCTTTACTGGCATGTGAGATAAATGCAATTTGTGGTAGTTTGAGCATTCTTTGGCATTGCCTTTCTTTGGGACTGGACTCGAGTGACCTTTTTCATACCTGCTGAGTTTTCCAAATTTGCTGGCATATTGAATGCAGCTCTTTCACAGCATCATCTTTTAAGATTTGAAATAGCTCAACTAGAATTCTGTCACCTCCACTAGCTTTGCTTGTAGTGATGTTTCCTGAGGCCCACTTGGCTTCACACTTCCAGGATGTCTGGCTCTAGGTGAATGAGGACATGATCATGATTGTCTGGGTCATGAAGATCTTTTCTGTACAGTTCTTCTGTGTATTCCTGACATCTCTTCTTATAATATCTTCTGCTTCTGTTAGGTCCATACCATTTCTGTCCTTTATTCAGCCCATCTTTGCATGAATTGTTACCTTGGTATCTCTAATTTTCTTGAAGAAATCTCTAGTCTTTCCCATTCCATTGTTTTCCTCTATTTCTTTGCAATGATCACTGAGGAAGGCTTTCTTATCTCTCCTTGCTATTCTTTGGAGCTCTGCATTCAAATGGGTATATCTTTCCTTTTCTCCTTTGCTTTTAGCTTCTCTTCTTTTCTCAGCTATTTGTAAGGCCTCCCCAGACAGCCATTTTGCTTTTTTGCATTTCTTTTTCTTGGGGATGGTCTTGATCTCTGTCTCTTGTACAGTGTCACGAACCTTCATCCATAGTTCATCAGGCACTCTGTCTATTAGATCTAGTCCCTTAAACCTATTTTCACTTCCACTGTATAATGATAAGGGCTTTGATTTAGGTCATACATGAATGATCTAATGGTTTTCCCTACTTTTTTCAATTTAAATCTGAATAAGGAGTTCATGATCTGAACCACAGTCATCCCCTGGTCTTGTTTTTGCTGACTCTGTAGAGTTTCTCCATCTTTGGCTGCAAAGAATATAATTAATCTGATTTCGATATTGACAATCTGGTGATGTCCATGTGTAGAGTCTTCTCTTGTGTTGTTGGAAAAGGGTGTTTGCTATGACCAGTGTGTTCTCTTGGCAAAATTAGATCAGCCTTTGCCCTGCTTCATTCTGTACTCTTAAGGCCAAATTTACCTGTTACTCCAGGTGATTCTTGACATCCTACTTTTGCATTCCAGTCCCCTATAATGAAAAGGACATTTTTTTTTTTTTGGTGTTAGTTCTAAAAAGTCTTGTAGGCATTCATAGAACTGTTCAGCTTCAGCTTCTTCAGCATTACTGGTCAGGGTATAGACTTGGATTGCTGTGATATTGAATAATTTTCCTTGGAAACAAATAGAGATCATTCTGTCGTTTTTGAGACTGCAGCTAAGTACTGCATTTCAGGATTTTTGTTGACTACAATGGCTACTCCATTTCCTCTAAGGGATTCTTGCCCACAGTAGTAGATATAATGGTCATCTGAGTTAAATTCACCCATCCCAGTCCATTTTGGTTCACTGATTCCTAAAATGTTGACGTTCACTCTTTCCATCTCCTGCTTGGCCACTTCCAATTTGCCTTGATTCATGGACCTGACATTCCAGGTTCCTATGCAATTTTGCTCTTTACAGCATCAGACCTTGCTTCCATCACCAGTAATATCCACAACTGGGTGCTGTTTTTGCTTTGGCAAAGTAAAGAATAAAAAAAAAATCATTTTATCTACAAGTTTTAAAAACTTTCTTAAAAATATAACTGAATGTTTATTTGAGGTCTTTTGTGTTTCCATACAAAATTTTAAATTTTTGTTCTAGTTCTTTAAAAACTGCCATTTTAATTTGATAGGGAGTGCATTGAATCTATAGATCCCAAATAATAAATGCTACAGACTGTGTGGAGAAAAAGGAACCCTCCTACACTGTTGATGAGAATGCAAATTGGTTATAGCCACTATAGAGAGCAGTGTGGAGGCTCCTTAAAAAACTAAAAATAGAGTTATCATATGATCCTGCAATTCAATTTGTAGATGTGTACCTGGGGGAAACTATAAAAAAATTTGAAAAGATATATTCACCTCAATTTACAATTTGCAGCACTGTTTACAATAACCGACACATGGAATCAACTGAAATGTCCATCAACAGATGAACGGATAAAGAAGAGCAATACACACACACACACACACACACCCCACTGGAATAATGCTAATCCATAAAAAAGAATGATATAATGCATTTGAAGCAACGTGGATGAACCTAGAGTTTATCATACCAAGTGAGGTAAATCAGACAGAGAAAGGCAAATATCATATGATATCACTTTTATGTGAAATCTAAAACAGAAAACAAGATATAAATGAACTTATTTACAAAACCAGAAACAGACTCACAGACATAAAAATCAAACGATTACCAAAGGGAGAATATATTAGGAGTTTGGGATTAACATATACACACTATTATACATAAGGCTTCTCCTGTGGCTCAGCTGGTAAAGAATCTGCCTGCAATGCGGGAAACCAGGGTTTGATCCCTGGGTTTGGAAGATCCCCTGGAGAAGGCAAAGGCTACCCACTCCAGTATTCTGGCCTAGAGAATTCCATGGACTTCATAGTCCATGGGTTTGCAAAGAGTCAAACAAGACTGAGAGACTTTCACTTTTACTTCCATATGTAAGGCAGATAACCAACAAGGACCTGCAGTATAGCAGATGGAACTGTGCTCAATATTCTATAATAACCTAAAAGGGAAAACAATCTGGAAAATAACAGATGTATGCATGTATGATGGAATTATGGTGCTGTACACCTGAAAATAATACAACATTGCAAATCAGCTATACTTCAATTAAAAAATCAATCAGGTATTTATTTTTAAAATAAAGAAAATCATAAGACTAAGATGAAAAAATAACTAAAGTAAAATAATAATAAATTTTGAGGCATAACAATATAGAATTAAATAACACTACAAATAACCAAACAAAGGACAAGAGGGGAAAATGAAAAGTTTTTAAACGTTTCTTATAATACTTGCAAGATATTGTATTATTTAAACTTGGATTGTAATAAGCTAAAAGTATATACTGTGCATCCTCGAGCAATTATTATAAAAATAATAAAGACATATAGCTAATTATTTAAGAACAAAGATAAAGTAGAATTATAAAAAACATTCCAAACAAATGCAAAAGAGGAGAAAAGAAATCAAGAACAGGAAGACCCCCAAAAAATAGCTACACAATTGACTGAACCAATCATGCCAATAATTATATTAAATACAACTCATCTAAACATTCCATTAAAAAGGCAGAGTTTGTCAAGCTGAAATCAAGATTAACTATTGTTGGTTGCAACAAATCCACTTCAACTATAAAGATGCAAATAGGTTTAAATTTTAATCAGCAAAAGATAGAGCATACAAACTATTTTTTTAAAGCGAGATTTGCCATCTTAATATCAGAAAAGGGCTTACCTGGTGGCTCAGATGGTAAAGTGTCTGCCTGTAATGTGGGAGACATGGGTTCGATCCCTTGGTTGGGAAGATCCCCTGGAGAAGGAAATGGCAACCCACTCCAGTACTTTTGCCTGGAAAATTCCATGGATGGAGGAGCCTGGTAGGCTACAGTCTGTGGGGTCACAAAGAGTTGGACAGGACTGAGCAACTTCATTATCAGAAAAAGTGAATATCAGAACATGAACCATTGTCAGAGATAATGAAGCACATTTCATAATGATAGAAATTAAAACATCAAAAGAATATAATGATCTCATTCACTTACAAGTTTTAAAATACATAAATCAATAGCTAATAGAAGTGATATATTCATACAATAGATACTGTTAGGCCATAAAAAAGAATGAAATACTGATATATACTACGATATGAATGAACATTGAAACCACTATGGTGACTGCAAGAAGCCAATCACATAAAGCAACATAGGGTATAATTCTATTTATGTCAGATGTCCAGATTCGACAAGTGCCTGGAGTCATGAAATAGATTTGTGGTCGTCAGAGACTAGCAGAGGGATGAATGGAGAGTAATCTCCAGTGAGTATAAGGTTTATTTCTGGAGTGATAAAAATGTTCTTAAATTAGATTAGTGATTGTTGCACAACTCAACGAATATGCTAATTTAAAAACCCAGTGAATTGTGCATGTTAAGAGGAAAAATCTTAACATGTGTGTGAATTATGTCTCATTAAAACTGTTATTACAAAATTTTAAACAAAATATTCACAGAAGGGAAGAAATAGACCAGTCTATCATAGTTAGAAATGTCAACACTCTTCTTATAATAAAAGATAGAAAATGTGTACAAAACTTCAGTAAGGATATAGAATAATTGAACAACTTTATCAACCAATTTAAACTTTTGACATTTTCTCAACTTCACCAGAGAATAATAGAAATCACGCTGTTTCAAGCACTTAAGGAACAGTCACCCAGATCACCAAGATAAGCTTTATAAATATATTTAAGACATACAAAATATGTCCTCTGACTAAATGGGATTAAATTACATTGCAAAAAGAAATATATATAAACAATCCCCCAATATTTAGAAATTTAAAAGTTTATTCCTATACAATTATTGGGTCAGTGTGATGATCAGTTTATGTGTCAACTTGGCTACACTACCATTCCCAATTATTCAATAAAACACTAATTGAGGGTTGCAGGGGAGGTATTTTACAGATGTAATTAAAGTTTATAATCAGTTTACTTTAATCAAGATTATTTATACAAGAGTGAGCCTGATTCAATCAGCTAAAAGGCTCTAAAAGCAGAATTGAGAGTTCCCTAAAGAAAACTGAATTCTGCCTGTGAACTGATGCATTAGGGCATACACAAGTTCCAGTTTTCCCTTCTTGATGGACTGCCCTACAAATATAGGATTACCTAGACAGTCACACAATCACTTAAGCCAATTGTATTCCTTGACACTAAATATTTTTATATATAATTTATCTATCTATCTACCTGTATGTGTTTTCTCCTAGAACCCTGATACAGTCAAGAAATCCAGTAAACTTAGAAGATAATTTGAACTGATTAAGAAAAAAAAAATGACATGTGAGATTCAACCAAGGTGGAGATGAAAGGGAAATTTATAGAATTCAATGCACATCAACAATAATTAAATCACAAATCTAAGCTTCTCACATAAGAAACTAAAAAAAAAAACACTTTAGCAAACAAAAACTCTAAAAATATGCATAAGGAGGAAAAAAAATAATAGAAGAAATAATAAAAGAGAAAAATTGAAAACTATAGAGAAAATCAATGAAAACAATAACTGACATAAAATTGGTAAACTTTTAGTCAGATAAATTAGGAATAAAGAAAAGAAGCACAAACTACCAATGTCATGAATTAAAGAGGAATCAATGCTTCAGATTCTATAGACATTTAATTTTAAAAACTATGAAAAAAACTTTATTTCAACAAATTTTAAAAATGCACCCAACCTTGAATGACAGAATGACATAAATTAAGAAAATCACTCAAAAAGAAGTAGATAACCTGAATAGATCAATATTATTAAATAAAAATTGGATATGTAAAATTTTCCTAAAAAAATTAGTTTCAGATGGTTTCATTGATGAATACTAACAAATATTTAAGGTAAGAAATAATAGCAATATTTAAGAAACTTTTACAGAAAGGAGAACAGTAAAAGTCCTCAAATCATGAGAAGAGCAATCAGGTACTCCAATTAGATAAAGAAATTCCAAAAATCTTAGAGCTATGTATCTCAAGAACATAGATGCAAACCTCTCCTCACCCAAATTTTAGAAAACTGAGTATAAAGTTTCTCTTAAGAATTTAAAGTTGATTTGATATTTTAAAATCTATCAATGTAACTCACTATATTGACATTAAAAAAAATGGAGTTCTTAACAGATGTAGAAAAAATAACAACATCAAATATCAACCTGTCTTTAAAAAAAAACTCTCATCAAGTTAGAATTACAAGGGAATTTCCTCAACATGACAAAGTCATCTATGAAAAGCGTCTTTTAAATAGACACAAATAATGGAATCAAAGAGAATTCAGAAATTGATTCAAACATATATGACTAATTGGTTTTCACGGATTTGGTCTAGATAACCCAATGGAGAAAGGCTCATTTTCTCATGCTCCTTTGTGTTTGGTTGTGTTCTATTCTTTTTTACCCCATGGATTGTAGCTAACCAGATCTATGTATTGCTAATGAGTACAAATGTTGATCTTATTTTCAAGTATTCATTGCTATATTTGTATCTTCTTTATTAGTGTCTGCTCATTAATCAATAACAATTGCCCATTTTTTATTGATGTTTGTCCTATCATTATTGACTTTTAAGAAGACTTTATATATTCTGGATACAGGTACTTTCTTGGATATGTTCCTTATATTTTCCCTTAATCTTTGAATTGTCTTTTCATTTTTTAATAGAAAAGAGTTTAGAATTTTGTTGAATTCCAATTTATCAACATTTTTTTTATACTGTAGGCTTTTTTTGTGTGTGTCTTATTTGAGAAATCTTTGTCTAAGCCAAAATCACTAGTTTTTACTATTTTTTTCTATAAACTTTATAGATTTAGCTTTCATTTTCAGGTCTATGACCTGTTTTGAATTAATTTACATGTAACCTGTGACAGAAGCATTGAAGTATTTTTGTTTGCTTTTTCCATATGACTTTCAATTGTTCTCATACTAATTATTGCAAAGAGTATCCTTTCTCTAGACCTCCCAGTTGGATCATTTGTAAAGAGTTTACCTGGAAATGCAGAAGATGCAAGAGACATGAGTTTCATACCTGGGTTGGGAAGATCCCCTAAAGTAGGAAATGGCAACTCACTCCAGTATTCTTCCCAGGAAAATTCCATGGACAGAGGAGCCAAGTGGAAACTGATCTGATCTTCTCTATTCTAGTCTAAACTGGTCTGAATCATTCTGAACCAGTCCAAATCAGTTCAAAACTGTAAACTGATCTGAACCAATATAAACCAGTCTGAACTGGTATGATCTGGCCCGATCCAGTCTGAATCAGTTGAATCTGGTTTAAGCCTGTCTGAATTAGTCTAACTGGGTCTGACCCAGTTTAAACAGGTTTGAACCAGTATTATCTGATCTGATCCAGTCTGGACTGCCAGTCTGAACCAGATTAAACTGCTCTAAATCAGTCTGAACCAGTATGAACCAGTCTGATCCGGTCTAGATTGGTCTGGAACCAGTTTGATCCAGACCAATTTAGACCGGTCTTAATTGGTCTGAATCAGTTTAAACATTTCTCTACAAGTCTGATCCGGTCTGAACCAGTCCAAACCAGTCTATCCTGGTCTTCATTCAAAATCCATAATATTCTGATGTGACCAAAAAAAAAATTTCAGAAAAGACCATTTTTAATAATTAAATTAAAATTTCAATCATTCTCAAATTAGATCCTTGTGCATTTAAAATTCCTTCACTAATAAAAAAGAAGACAATTTGTAAAATACAAGCGTTCATGATTTAATCTTCTTGATTTTATTATTTAAAAAGTAAAAATAGCACAACCAATATGGCTCATTAATCTATTAGCAATGCAAAAAGTAGTAGTTATGGTTGTTGCACAATTTCATATGTCTTTAAAATATCTTTGGTCTTATTCAATGTTTCTTAAATAAATCATTTGTATTGTTTATTTTTTGATTTGCTTAATTTACCTACTTTGCAATAGAACATGTGTTTACAATTGCACTTAGCAAAATTCATGATTGTAACATTGTACAACAAAGTGTGCCTTCCTAACACAAAATAGCCAATGTGCAAACACTTTTCTAATGTTTGAAGTTTCTGTCTCAATTGACGATATTGCAAAATATATATTAGCCAAGCAAAACATTATCTCAAAGCCATGTTGAAAATCACTCCATTCAGTCAAAGCCAATTGAAATTCCCTCCCTAGCAAAGGAAAAAGGCACATGAGGTGAAGTCCAGAAGAACCAAGTGCAGGATTTTCCAGGTGTCCCCTTCCAGTGGACAACTCAAGTAAGGACATGTGAAGTGTTGCCAACAAAACAAGTTCAACCAAGGTTTGGCATCCAAGGATTTTACTGAAGATATGTTGCCTGCAATGCTTATGCAACCGGCCTCAGCTACTCAATCTCCAGTCCACCACCACAGCTGGTGTCAAACCACAGCATGGTCCAAGGCCTCAAGCATATAAATACATTCTTATCAGACAGGATATTTCAAGGACTCAGAGATAAATGTATTAGACCCTAGCCAAGGCCCAGTCCTGAAGACATGCCTTTCTTGGGAATGTGCTGGCTTGGAGAAGCCCAGGTATGTGGTCTTTGTTGCTTGACTAACCCAAAGTCTCTTCAGAATGAAATTCCTTATGATAATATAATGGGTTATTGGAAGAACTGATATCTGCAAAGAGGGTAATTCCTAATTGTGATAACGACTAATATCATAGAGGGGATAATGACTAATATCATAGTGGGGATGGGCTGCTCACTGGCTGCATTAAATATCACAAGTGGTCTCTGAAAGCAGAGATGGATGATGGAAAAGAAGCTTTGTGCACAAGCCTCATTTTTACAACCCATACCTCTTTCTCCGTAGTCCTCTATATGATTTTACTGTGATTTAAATTTCTTCTTCCACCTTGGACACACATTTCTCTCCTGGAATACCATGTGATATTTATTTAAGGATTCCTAATATTTGGCATGCCATCTGGCACCCAATAAGTACCTAATAAATGTTTGCTATAAGAGAAAGAAAAGGAAAGCATATGAAGCATAAATGGATGAATGGATGTGTGGAAGAGACACAGTATGCATGAAAGGAAAAAAAGAAGCAAGCAGGATCAATGACTGGAGTTGAGCTAGGACCAATAGGAAAGGCAGGAGGAAGTGAGGATAGGAAGCAGACATATTAAACACTACCAGGAAGACAGGAAGAGAAGGAAGGGATGCGGGAAGCAAGGAGAGGATAAAGAAAGAGATGGAGGAATACAAATGGGATGAAATACAAGGGGAAAAGAGAAAAAGAAAGAAAACAAGGGTAAAAGTAAGGAAGCAGGGTTGGAAGGAAAAGAAAGAAAAGAAGAATGAAGTAATTAAGTACTCATGAGCCCATCATAACTTTGTGGGAGATTGCTGAATAATCATTGCACAATCCAACAGTCATTTAAAAAAATCTGCACCGTTTCACCACAGTGACGTGAAAGAACTGTCTTATTTCCTAAGTATCAGTAGGATTCTATTTCTAAATAAATGTAGACAAGTTTCATTCAGGTTGATATACAACTGTATCATATGCCTGGTATTATAAAAGTGCCTAGAAATAATTTACTGGAAGCTTGACATCTATTTTAATGACATTATAAAGAAGAATAGCATGTGCGTATAATAAAGGAAAATACTTATTGGCAATATAAAATCCATGCCACCTTGAAACTGCTGAATGGAAATATATATATTTGCAATTAATAGCTGTACTTGACTATAATTTACTATAAATCAAAGATAATCATAGTTGCAAATAGTTGTTACTACAGCAGTAAAATCTAGGGCTTATACAATCGACATCATGTGCGTTCATGTTTGGTTTGAATTCCTTTTCAACTTTCTCTACACTGGCTTTGAAGGGAAGTTCCTGCCCATGGAATGAGGCAGGTGAGGGAACAAGGACTGTCATCTCTCTCAGCTCATTTTTACACCTAGGGAAAATTGAGATCAAGAGATCTGTTTTAGGTCACAAAATGAGTTCAGCTCAGTTCATTTTCCAGCTTTGTAACTAATATGTGAATCTCATACCCTTACTAACTGCTAAAACAGCCTCCCTCTTCCAAATCTGTTAAATTTCTAAATTTGATAACTAATTTGAATGTTTCTTTTTAACCAACCCTGTATATCTAAGCCATGCCGCACATTCATGCACATTTTAGTAACGTTTTACAGAAGTTTGGGTCTTGAAATCCTTTGAGCTGCTTTTACCCAGTGTGAACGTATTTAATCTTTTCAAAGACAAATTTTCATTTCTCTTTCTTTAATTTGTCCTAAATGAATATTCTGTCTCTTTTTGAGCAAAATATAATTATGAAACTGTATGACACTAATCTTTTATTTCAAGCCTTCTACATTAAATTCTTTTGCTGAATATTGTTAATGCGTTTTATACAGGGAGTTAATCTAAATAGCAAAACTGGTGTTCCACTGAATTAGTCATTAACACTGTTAGCCCTGGATAAAATTAAGCACTGGAAATAATTCTCATCTACTCCTCCTTACGTTCTTCATACTGTATTTTTAAGAATGTACTCTCTCACCATTTTTTTTATCTGAATTATTGTTTCGTACCCTAATACCCCATGTGTGTGCTCAGTTGCTCAGTCATGGCTGACTCTGTGATTCCGTGGAATGTAGCCCTCCAGACTCCTTGCCCATTCAATTCTCCAGGCAAGAATACTGGAGTGGGTTGCTATTTCTTCCTCCAGGGGATCTTCTCGACCCAGAGATGGAACCTGTGTCTCCTGTGTCTCCTACAATGGCATACAGTTACTTTATTACCGGGCCACTTGGAAAGCCCATACTACCAAGTAGTAGCAAATATACTGGATCAGTTTCTTTGGGAGACCATTTTTTACTGTCATTTCTCATTATGTTGTCAACCATAATCTAAGGAATACATTCAGGCCAAGAAATTCCTCTTTCAATTCTTCTTTCTTTTGTGTCATGATACTTTGTCATGCACCATTTTGGGTAAAATAGAGTTTCTTATACCTTGTCCTGGCAGACATTACATTACAAAACACACTAAAAATAAAAGTGGGAGAAAAAAAGATATTATAGTAGTGGCAAATTTTTTCTCTAGATGATTATTTAAATAGTCCATGAAAGAAACCATCCTTGGGCATTATTTGGTTCATGTGTGATACTTTCTGTGTTGAGTATGTTTTCATAATAATTCTTCAGGATAGACATAGAATCCTTCACCTTTACAAAGACTTTCTAACATTAGTATGGGTATTAAGCAACATGGCTTTGGCATTCTTCTGGGGAGTTTCAGGTGATCTCATCAACTTTGGTATTGCAGCAATTTCAGCAAGCGATGGAGAAGACAGTTCTCTGCATGGTGTGATTGAAAGTGTATCTGTCAGAATTGCACTTGGCTGCAAGCAACAGAAAGTTCTAAACGAATGCGCTTGACTCAGAAGTCTCTGTGTTAAGCCATAAAAAGCCCTTGTTAGGAAGTTCTGGACAGGACAGCTCAAGTATATACCAGTGAAGGTATAGAATTATCACATCTTATACTTTATTACTTTTCTTCCATTTGTTTCTTTATGATCGCAAGTGAAAACGAAAGCGTTAGTCTCTCAGTAACGGCTGACTCTTTGCAACCCCATGGACTGTAGCATGCCAGTCTCCTTTGTCCATGGAATTCTCCAGGCAAGAGTANTCAAAGCCAATTGAAATTCCCTCCCTAGCAAAGGAAAAAGGCACATGAGGTGAAGTCCAGAAGAACCAAGTGCAGGATTTTCCAGGTGTCCCCTTCCAGTGGACAACTCAAGTAAGGACATGTGAAGTGTTGCCAACAAAACAAGTTCAACCAAGGTTTGGCATCCAAGGATTTTACTGAAGATATGTTGCCTGCAATGCTTATGCAACCGGCCTCAGCTACTCAATCTCCAGTCCACCACCACAGCTGGTGTCAAACCACAGCATGGTCCAAGGCCTCAAGCATATAAATACATTCTTATCAGACAGGATATTTCAAGGACTCAGAGATAAATGTATTAGACCCTAGCCAAGGCCCAGTCCTGAAGACATGCCTTTCTTGGGAATGTGCTGGCTTGGAGAAGCCCAGGTATGTGGTCTTTGTTGCTTGACTAACCCAAAGTCTCTTCAGAATGAAATTCCTTATGATAATATAATGGGTTATTGGAAGAACTGATATCTGCAAAGAGGGTAATTCCTAATTGTGATAACGACTAATATCATAGAGGGGATAATGACTAATATCATAGTGGGGATGGGCTGCTCACTGGCTGCATTAAATATCACAAGTGGTCTCTGAAAGCAGAGATGGATGATGGAAAAGAAGCTTTGTGCACAAGCCTCATTTTTACAACCCATACCTCTTTCTCCGTAGTCCTCTATATGATTTTACTGTGATTTAAATTTCTTCTTCCACCTTGGACACACATTTCTCTCCTGGAATACCATGTGATATTTATTTAAGGATTCCTAATATTTGGCATGCCATCTGGCACCCAATAAGTACCTAATAAATGTTTGCTATAAGAGAAAGAAAAGGAAAGCATATGAAGCATAAATGGATGAATGGATGTGTGGAAGAGACACAGTATGCATGAAAGGAAAAAAAGAAGCAAGCAGGATCAATGACTGGAGTTGAGCTAGGACCAATAGGAAAGGCAGGAGGAAGTGAGGATAGGAAGCAGACATATTAAACACTACCAGGAAGACAGGAAGAGAAGGAAGGGATGCGGGAAGCAAGGAGAGGATAAAGAAAGAGATGGAGGAATACAAATGGGATGAAATACAAGGGGAAAAGAGAAAAAGAAAGAAAACAAGGGTAAAAGTAAGGAAGCAGGGTTGGAAGGAAAAGAAAGAAAAGAAGAATGAAGTAATTAAGTACTCATGAGCCCATCATAACTTTGTGGGAGATTGCTGAATAATCATTGCACAATCCAACAGTCATTTAAAAAAATCTGCACCGTTTCACCACAGTGACGTGAAAGAACTGTCTTATTTCCTAAGTATCAGTAGGATTCTATTTCTAAATAAATGTAGACAAGTTTCATTCAGGTTGATATACAACTGTATCATATGCCTGGTATTATAAAAGTGCCTAGAAATAATTTACTGGAAGCTTGACATCTATTTTAATGACATTATAAAGAAGAATAGCATGTGCGTATAATAAAGGAAAATACTTATTGGCAATATAAAATCCATGCCACCTTGAAACTGCTGAATGGAAATATATATATTTGCAATTAATAGCTGTACTTGACTATAATTTACTATAAATCAAAGATAATCATAGTTGCAAATAGTTGTTACTACAGCAGTAAAATCTAGGGCTTATACAATCGACATCATGTGCGTTCATGTTTGGTTTGAATTCCTTTTCAACTTTCTCTACACTGGCTTTGAAGGGAAGTTCCTGCCCATGGAATGAGGCAGGTGAGGGAACAAGGACTGTCATCTCTCTCAGCTCATTTTTACACCTAGGGAAAATTGAGATCAAGAGATCTGTTTTAGGTCACAAAATGAGTTCAGCTCAGTTCATTTTCCAGCTTTGTAACTAATATGTGAATCTCATACCCTTACTAACTGCTAAAACAGCCTCCCTCTTCCAAATCTGTTAAATTTCTAAATTTGATAACTAATTTGAATGTTTCTTTTTAACCAACCCTGTATATCTAAGCCATGCCGCACATTCATGCACATTTTAGTAACGTTTTACAGAAGTTTGGGTCTTGAAATCCTTTGAGCTGCTTTTACCCAGTGTGAACGTATTTAATCTTTTCAAAGACAAATTTTCATTTCTCTTTCTTTAATTTGTCCTAAATGAATATTCTGTCTCTTTTTGAGCAAAATATAATTATGAAACTGTATGACACTAATCTTTTATTTCAAGCCTTCTACATTAAATTCTTTTGCTGAATATTGTTAATGCGTTTTATACAGGGAGTTAATCTAAATAGCAAAACTGGTGTTCCACTGAATTAGTCATTAACACTGTTAGCCCTGGATAAAATTAAGCACTGGAAATAATTCTCATCTACTCCTCCTTACGTTCTTCATACTGTATTTTTAAGAATGTACTCTCTCACCATTTTTTTTATCTGAATTATTGTTTCGTACCCTAATACCCCATGTGTGTGCTCAGTTGCTCAGTCATGGCTGACTCTGTGATTCCGTGGAATGTAGCCCTCCAGACTCCTTGCCCATTCAATTCTCCAGGCAAGAATACTGGAGTGGGTTGCTATTTCTTCCTCCAGGGGATCTTCTCGACCCAGAGATGGAACCTGTGTCTCCTGTGTCTCCTACAATGGCATACAGTTACTTTATTACCGGGCCACTTGGAAAGCCCATACTACCAAGTAGTAGCAAATATACTGGATCAGTTTCTTTGGGAGACCATTTTTTACTGTCATTTCTCATTATGTTGTCAACCATAATCTAAGGAATACATTCAGGCCAAGAAATTCCTCTTTCAATTCTTCTTTCTTTTGTGTCATGATACTTTGTCATGCACCATTTTGGGTAAAATAGAGTTTCTTATACCTTGTCCTGGCAGACATTACATTACAAAACACACTAAAAATAAAAGTGGGAGAAAAAAAGATATTATAGTAGTGGCAAATTTTTTCTCTAGATGATTATTTAAATAGTCCATGAAAGAAACCATCCTTGGGCATTATTTGGTTCATGTGTGATACTTTCTGTGTTGAGTATGTTTTCATAATAATTCTTCAGGATAGACATAGAATCCTTCACCTTTACAAAGACTTTCTAACATTAGTATGGGTATTAAGCAACATGGCTTTGGCATTCTTCTGGGGAGTTTCAGGTGATCTCATCAACTTTGGTATTGCAGCAATTTCAGCAAGCGATGGAGAAGACAGTTCTCTGCATGGTGTGATTGAAAGTGTATCTGTCAGAATTGCACTTGGCTGCAAGCAACAGAAAGTTCTAAACGAATGCGCTTGACTCAGAAGTCTCTGTGTTAAGCCATAAAAAGCCCTTGTTAGGAAGTTCTGGACAGGACAGCTCAAGTATATACCAGTGAAGGTATAGAATTATCACATCTTATACTTTATTACTTTTCTTCCATTTGTTTCTTTATGATCGCAAGTGAAAACGAAAGCGTTAGTCTCTCAGTAACGGCTGACTCTTTGCAACCCCATGGACTGTAGCATGCCAGTCTCCTTTGTCCATGGAATTCTCCAGGCAAGAGTACTGAATTTGGTTGTCATTTCCTTCTCAAGTGGATCTTCCCTGCCCAGGGATCGAACTTGAGTCTCCTGAACTGTAGGCAGATTCTTTGCCATTTGAGCCACTAGGGAAGCCCTTTATGGTTGCAAAATAGCCTCTAATTAGTATTCCAGGCAAAATGAGTTAGGGGAAAAAGAAGAGAAGAGGCAAAAAAAGAGAAGAAAAGGGTATACTATCTGAAACTGCCCTCTCTTAAAAAATGTCTTAGAGATTCTACCTACCGCACTTTACCTTATGATTCCTTGTTCAGCACTACGCATCATGGTCACCCTCAACCAGAAGGTGACTAGAAAGATTCTTAAAAAGTTGTGCTTGATGTCTGAAGTTTTACCACAGTTTAATTTCTCACCATGAAATGCAAAGACCTCGAGAAAGTATATACACACTCAGGCTACACAACACCCTCTTTCTATACTCTTCCTCACATAATTTCCCATAGAAAATATTCTGGCAAACACATTTTTCTAAGATGTTTAGTGACCCAAATCTTTGCAGAAGCCCTTAAAATTTTCATATGTAAATCAAAACTTCATTGAAAATAGTAAAGTTTTAAAAATACATTGGGAAATTTTGGGGAGAAAATCATACCTTTCACATGTCCCACAAACTTGTTACTTTAAGCCTCAAATCACATTAACAAGACACAAACACACACACAGAACTACTCTTACCTAGATTATGATTTCCAAAAGTTTCACTTTCTTTCATTCTGGCTTTATGTTAGGATAGTCTAATGATTTCTTGCTATTTTCACCAAAACTCAGTGTCAAAAGTTAATCAGTCTCAAGGATCAAGCACATGGTAACCCACTTGATGTGACCAGTATTTTGCTGCTTTGTCAATCATGCTATGAATGGAACTTGGTTGTATATAGTCCATTATTTGCTAACCAGAAAACAGTAACTATGACTTGGGAAATGCAAAATTTAATATTTGCTGGTGCAAATATTTTGATTGTCTATAATTTTACACACAGATAATTCTGGTGGCTCAGTGGTAAAGAAACCACCCACTAATCCAAGAGACCCAGGTTCAATGGGTCAGGAGATCCTCTGGAGAAAGAAATGGCAACCCACTCCAGTATTCTTGCCTGGCAAATCCCATGGACAGAGGACTCTGGTGGGCTAAAGTCCATGGGGTCGCAAAGACTCAGATGTTACTTAGTGACTAAACAACAACAAAATTTTACATAAACCTCCTTGGTTATTAAGCTGTATAGCTTTAAGAGCCATTACTTTTGCCATTAATGAACATTCAGTTAAGGTTATAAAACACATTTTCAAATCCTTATTGTGAGTTGTTGGGAGAGAATAAATGGGTTAATGCAGTTTTTAATTTTTGCAAAACTTTATGTTAAACAGTTTTCTCTGCTTCCACCTCCTTGTTTTTATAGTTTATTTAGTAGACTGACAACTGGCAACTTCCTCTAACTATATTGCTTGAAAAGAGTAGTTCACAAATGTGCAAAAATTATTCATGGGAGACACTGTTGCACTTAGAACATTTGACATGCACCAGTATATTTCAAGATATAAATAAAATTCTAAGTAATTTATTATTTATACTTTCCAATTTTTTTGAGAAAGATCACATTAAAAATAGAGTAATAGTGTTAAAATATGTGGTACTTACAAGTACATATCTTAACATCTTTACAGCTTACAAATAAACATTTGAATAAAAGGAGAGAAAAATATAGCCAATTTAGCTCAATGTAATTCTTATGATTGAGCAAAGTTAGATTTTTGCTCTTAGTCTTTAAAGGGGAAAAAGCAAATGGAATCTGTTATGTAATTTTTATTGATTGATGAATAATTCAATATTTCAAGGTAAACCAAAATTAACTGGGTGTAAATTCTAAAATTAATATACATTGGAGAAGGTCTTTGAGAGGACATGACTGCCCTTGACCTGTGGGAGGGCAGGATGGCGCAATGGGAAATTCCTTACTCCTTTCCCTCTGTCTGAAATGTAGGGTCTGCTTATTGTCCCTGTACTAAGAGTTGCTTCTAGGATGCATTTTTGAGAGAGTAATATTGTTGAGACCATCTGCATTGTATATATCTCTTGACCCCATTAGGGCCTCTCTATAAATTCTTAAGATTCTAGAGGGCAGATGTAGAGATCTATTTATCCTGTGGCCACCCAAGAGGAGCCTGCCTCATCAGTAAGTTCCCTCGTACACTAGCCCTGTCACCTACTCATCTTGAGTGGCATGCCTCTTTCTTTGGTTTCTCCTTGCCCTCCCTGTACCAGTAAGTTACTAGTTTCACCCCAGAAACTCTTGAGGTTGCTAACCAATAAATACTATATCATGTGGTTATTTGTCTCAGAGAATCACACAAATGGCTACAGACACACAAAATGAGAGAGAAATTCTGGTCTGAAGATAGGGAAATAAGTCCTTAATGGAAAAACTTAATTTTTGATAGACAGGGGGACGGTTTTGGTAATTGATTCAACAGTTAACTGACATTTCATATATTAGCAGATTATTTTTCAGTTGTTCTATTTCAAATCATGATCATGCATGTATGATCTGAAGTGACCGAATATGAATATTCTGGCTGCAAATGATGTAAACACTTCCAGCTGCAGTGAGAAGAAAGTTGTCTTGTCCCTCATAGCCTCTTCTTAATGGACATAATCAAATAGATTTATTTGTCCAACCAAAATACTTGGCTGAGAAAAAAACTCCATACTTTCTAAATCTACTTTTCTGCTGTGTCATTTTCTCTTCCTGAAATGTTATCTTCTCCAATCTTAGACAAACACAAACAAAATAAACAACCAACCACAACCTCATCCTATAGGGTGAGCTCAAATGTTTGTTTTTTTCCCAGAAGCAGTACTTGTTTGTGTACAGTTGGTATCACTTCAAATTCCTAAGTCTAGGGACTTAGAGTTACAATTTTCTTTTCCCCTGTGTTTCCTTTAGAACTAGGTCAGAAACTTCTTAAGAACGTTGTCTATTCCCAATGTATCATTTTTCCCCCATAGTACCTTTCATAGCGTTTTTATGCACTTGGTATACCAGAATAATAATTAGGCTGTCTGAAAATAATTGATGATAAATGTCGGTGTCTAAGATTCTGTCCATGAAGATTCATTTTAAGTTCTTAAATCTTTTTGTTCTAAATGTTTGACATTTTGATTAATAAATATCTACTCATGTTGAATATGTTGATAAAGAGGCTTTTGGCAAACTCATAGGGAAATGGAGAGTTAATTTGGTTTCATAAAAGGAGCCAACAGATATTCATAAGTGCACCAAAAATTAATGCTTTGAAATGGTGACTAAATGAGTGCAATTCTCATACTAACATTTGAAAAAACTTTACAACTCCTCTTAGAGTCATTGATTTATCATTGAACAATATAAAAGACTATGTTGAGCATTAAAATGAAGGGATTTAATATCTGATTTTCCCAGAAAACATATCTTAATCAAAGAGGTAATGTGTGGAACTAAACTAAGCACACGTTTGGCTGAAGTTTAGCTGTTAGGGGCAATGTTCTGCATCTGTGGAAATTATTTATATCAAAGCACACACAATGCACTTGAGTGTTAAGGTTAAGGCTCTGATCTACATATACAAATCCATACCTGTTTATCTAG
>SJYA01000587.1:4119429-4180616 GCA_006410615.1 Neotragus moschatus
TGTTCCCCATCCTGACCCCCCCTCCCACCTTCCTCCCCGTACCATCCCTCTGGGTCATCCCAGTGCACCAGCCCCAAGCATTCTGTATCATGCATCGAACCTGGACTGGCGATTCGTTTCATATATGATATTATACATGTTTCAGTGCCATTCTCCCAAATCATCCCACCCTCTCCCTCTCCCACAGAGTCCAAAAGACTTCTATACATCTGTGTCTCTTTGCTGTCTCGCATACAGGGTTACTGTTCATTGGATTTAGTGTTTACACTTTACACTAAGCCAATATTATCTCATCTCAATCCTTAATTGCATATGCAAGGATTTTATTTCCATATAAGGTCACATTTTGAGGTTCCAGTGGACATGAATTTTTTAGGGGATACTGTGCAAACCCACTCTATCACATAACCTAGTATATTCAATCTAACATATTTCTAATTAAAATGAGAATATATGTCAAGGTCCATTGCTCTACCTACCACACTCGGAATCTCCCCTGTTAGAAACCATGCATGTGAGCTAAGAGGAGATTCTGGTGCAACAGTTATGTATGACATAACAGTCTAGATTCCCTGGCATGAAACGTGTGTTCTCTTGGCCCTCCTTCTGATTCAAAATGACCCATTTTGGGGCTTCCCTGGTGGCTCATTGGTAAAGAATCCTCCTGCCAATGCAGGGGACACCAGTTCTATCCCTGGTCTGGGAAGATACCACATGCCATGGGGCAACTGAACCTGTGTGCCATATCTATTGATCCCGTGCTCTGAAGCCCAGAGCCACAACTACTGAGCCCGTGTGCTACCGAAATTGAAGCCCCCATGCCCTAGAGGCTGTGCTCCACAACGAGAGAAGCTACCACAGTGAGAAGCCGGTGCTCAGCAGCAGGAGGGTAGTCTCTACTCACCACAAATAGAGAAAAGCCTACACAGCAATAAAGACCTAGCACAGCCAAAAATAAATTAAAGACAGATATTTTAAAACGGAACCACTTCCACCTTATTATGGATTGCCAATGGGTCCACCTGATTTTATGACTTGACAGGTCTGGTGGAACTTTGCTCAATATGAGCTGCATGGTTACTTGATGATACTTAGTCGGGCTGTCTCTACCAAGGCCCAGAATCACTCCAGAGGCTGCTTTTCAATTGGCATGAAGGCAGTGGCACCCCACTCCAGTACTCTTGCTTGGAAAATCCCATGGACGGAGGAGCCTGGTAGGCTGCAGTCCATGGGGTCGCTAAGAGTTGGACACGACTGAGCGACTTCACTTTCACTTTGCACTTTCATGCATTGGAGTAGGAAATGGCAACCCACTCCAGTGTTCTTGCCTCGAGAATCCCAGGGACGGGGGAGCCTGGTGGGCTGCCATCTATGGGGTCGCACAGAGTCGGACACGACTGAGCGACTTGGCAGCAGCAGCAGCAGTACTTGTCTGCTTTCTCCAGAACCACAGGAGTATGTGTTGTAATTTTTCTACTGGGACTTGTCACAAACTCTGCTACACAGCATCTTTTCTCATCGCAGGTAACTCTTCTATCAGAGACTCTGCTGGGTCATATGTCCAAAGCGGCAGAAGTTCATGCGTTGTACAATAATCTCCAATGTATTTGTCACTTCTCATTTGATCTGATTAATAGCTGGATCAAATATGTGAAGTGTTCCACTGTTTCAGGTGCCTTTGGACTATATTCTGATAGAGATTGAGGGGATTAACATAGTACTTGTGGAAGATAATAAATGTATACTTCCTCCATCCATATGAATGTGAACTAATTTGGGTTCCTCCTTCCCCACAGACATGAAAAAGAATGCATTTTGCAGACCATTGGCTATATACCTGAGACCAGGTATATACCTATATCTATATTAATACCTATTTTCATCTACTCCAGCTAAGATACTACATAAGGTAACTCAGATGTAAATAAAATATTAATTGGTTGTTTGAGGTAATCTGCTCTATCATCCTGTATCTGTCTGGCTCCTGTAGGAGTCAGACTGGTAAGTCAGATGAGTATATGATGGGGATATTACCCTTGTATACATTAGACATTTAAAAATTACACTAATCTCTATCTTTCTTTCTGGAATGGAAAATGGTTTTACTCATTACGTTAGCAGAAGAAGGAGTTGGCAGCTTTTGCAGCTCCCACTTTCAATTCCCCACTGAAGATAGGTCCTACCTCATAATGCAAGGAACCAATGTTCTGCCAACCATCATGTAATGTACTTTACAGTTATATACTCAGAAACAGAAATGATCACCAGTTCAGTCTACAGACGCAGATAACCACTGTGAACTGAGGCTAGGTCAGGACACAGTTTGTTACTGGCTCCCACATAAACCTCTACCTAACTAGTGGGCAACAATGATGCTTCAGGTCCCTCAGGATAAATGTCAACATCAAACTGTGTCCCAAAGTCCTCTAAATGTTTGGGCATTTTGTCCAGTGAATAGTAACCTGAGTAAATTTACTTGTCACTTTGAAAAAGGACTCAGAGAATTATTACTTTGTACACTTGCCCTGGGGTTACTGTATCATGTCTCATGAGGAAACAGCTATTTCTCAAGTCAATGGATTTGGGGTCTGCAAATTAGCTCAGGTAGAAACTGGGTAAAGAATGTAAGTTCTCAATGGACAGAGGAGCCTGGCAAGCTACAATCCACTGGGTCACAAAAAAGTTGGTCACGGCTTAGTGACTAAACAACAAAAATGGTAAGTGATACAGTTTTTCTCAGCATTGTAGACATTCATTCTTCTATATATTAAGCAATATTCTTGTAACTGTCCAGTGTTAGTCGTCTCCACAGTTTCTTGCATGTCAAGCTCTTCAACTGTGACACAAATCCCTGCTGAATGCTCTAAAAGATACATACAAGAATGTTCATAGCAGTCTTATTTATCACATCCTCAAAGTCAATGCAATCTAATATATATTAAAGGTAAAATGAATAAATAAATGGTGGCTTCTTGACACAATGGGTAATAATTAGCATTAATATTAACTTTACTATAACTATAGGAAATCATATGAATAAATCTCACAAACACAATACAGATTGAAAAGATGAACCCAAGAGAACACATATTTTATAGTTTCACTTATATGAAATTTACATACATTTTTATAAATTATATATGATTTTATAAGTCAGACAGTACTAATCTTATTGCTTATGGATACATGCTTAATTAGTAAATCTATAAAGAAAAGTAAAGGAAGATTTGCCATAAAATTCAGAACAGTAGTTGCCTTTTGCAGAAGGGAAGGGTAGGTAGTGAGAAGTGACAGGAGGGGGCTGAGTGCTAACATCGTTCTATTTTCTTGACCTCTGAGGCTGCAAACATCGATGTTTCTCTGTTATAAATAATCTCTTTTAATGTACTTTCTATGAGAGTTCCACCCCCCAAAAGTAAAAGTGTATTTACAACCAACTCAGAGGAATACTACCCTAAACCTTTTCAAATGAAGATGTTTGTGTTCAGTTTTCAAATTCCAAACTCATTCCATGAGGCCACCATCACCCTAATACCAAAACCTGACAAAGATGCCACAAAACAAGAAAACTTTCTGAAAATTTCACATCAATTTCCATTCACATCTTACAGGCCAGTATCTATTCACATCTTCTCACTGGCCACACTCTGAATTTTCTTATCTGTATGGCAATGTGCCCAAATAAATATATCAATATTTAATATTAATATATAAATGGCATCAATATTTTTCATTAAGTTGGCATAGCCAAAGGGATACTGGGAAGCAATTAACATTTTTTGTCATAGACTAAGAAAAGAGAATTCTTAACAGCAAGGCATAAGCAGGTGATAAGACAGAAGTGTAAATATATTATGTTGAAACATTTATTATAGTGTGCTACTATGTTTATTTTTATGAGATCGGAGAGGAAAACAGCCTAGGAAAGCAGTTCTCAGTGAGGGAGATTTTCTCATTCCTCCTCCTCCTGGCCCCTCCCTAGATCCCTGTAGTATGTGATAATATCTAGAGTCATTTCTGGTTGTCACAACTACAAGAGGTGCTTCAGGTATCTAGCAAGTAGAGGCCTGAGATGCCAATATATGTTTTTCAAAGCACAGGTGTGCATGCATGCTCAATCATGTCTGACTCTGCAACTGTATAGACTGTATATGGTTCTAATCTATCCATTAGATTATCCCAGAAAGAATACTGGAGTGGATTGCCATTTCCTTCTCCAGGGGTTCTTTCCCACACAGAAACTGACCTTGCATCTCCTGTGTCTCTTTCATTGGCAGTTAGATTCTTTACCACTGAACCTTCTGGGAAGTTATCAAAGAACAGGGCTACCTCTCAAACAAAGAATTATCCACGACAAAATATCAACATCTAAGTGAAGACCTAGATATTCCTCTTTCTCTTTTTTTTTTTTGACAAGATGAAGTCACTATCCAAAATATCATCAGTTACACTGAGAACAGCAGCAGCAACAAAAAAATATTGATGAGAATTGTAGTAAAGAATATATACTACTTAATGTAAAATGTCGTAGTGAAAAAGTTGGTTTAAAGCTCAACATTCAGAAAACTAACATCATGGCATCCAGTCCCATCACTTCATGGCAAATAGATGGGAAACAGTGGAAACAGTAGCAGACTTTATTTTNAAACTTTCTGAAAATTTCACATCAATTTCCATTCACATCTTACAGGCCAGTATCTATTCACATCTTCTCACTGGCCACACTCTGAATTTTCTTATCTGTATGGCAATGTGCCCAAATAAATATATCAATATTTAATATTAATATATAAATGGCATCAATATTTTTCATTAAGTTGGCATAGCCAAAGGGATACTGGGAAGCAATTAACATTTTTTGTCATAGACTAAGAAAAGAGAATTCTTAACAGCAAGGCATAAGCAGGTGATAAGACAGAAGTGTAAATATATTATGTTGAAACATTTATTATAGTGTGCTACTATGTTTATTTTTATGAGATCGGAGAGGAAAACAGCCTAGGAAAGCAGTTCTCAGTGAGGGAGATTTTCTCATTCCTCCTCCTCCTGGCCCCTCCCTAGATCCCTGTAGTATGTGATAATATCTAGAGTCATTTCTGGTTGTCACAACTACAAGAGGTGCTTCAGGTATCTAGCAAGTAGAGGCCTGAGATGCCAATATATGTTTTTCAAAGCACAGGTGTGCATGCATGCTCAATCATGTCTGACTCTGCAACTGTATAGACTGTATATGGTTCTAATCTATCCATTAGATTATCCCAGAAAGAATACTGGAGTGGATTGCCATTTCCTTCTCCAGGGGTTCTTTCCCACACAGAAACTGACCTTGCATCTCCTGTGTCTCTTTCATTGGCAGTTAGATTCTTTACCACTGAACCTTCTGGGAAGTTATCAAAGAACAGGGCTACCTCTCAAACAAAGAATTATCCACGACAAAATATCAACATCTAAGTGAAGACCTAGATATTCCTCTTTCTCTTTTTTTTTTTTGACAAGATGAAGTCACTATCCAAAATATCATCAGTTACACTGAGAACAGCAGCAGCAACAAAAAAATATTGATGAGAATTGTAGTAAAGAATATATACTACTTAATGTAAAATGTCGTAGTGAAAAAGTTGGTTTAAAGCTCAACATTCAGAAAACTAACATCATGGCATCCAGTCCCATCACTTCATGGCAAATAGATGGGAAACAGTGGAAACAGTAGCAGACTTTATTTTTTTGCGCTCCAAAATCACTGCAGATGGTGACTGCAGCCATGAAATAAAAAAAACGCTTACTCCTTGGAAGGAAAGTCACGACCAACCTAGACAACAGATTAAAAAGCAGAGACATTACTTTGCCACCAAAGGTCCATCTAGTCAAGGCTATGGTTTTTCCAGTGGTCATGTATGGATGTGAGAGTTGGACTATAAAGAAAGCTTAACGCTGAATAATTGATACTTCTGAACTGTGTTGTTGGAGAAGACTCTTGAGAGTACCTTGGACTGCAAAGAGACCCAACCAGTCCTTCCTAAAGAAAATCAGTCCTGAATGTTCATTGGAAGGACTGATGTTGAAGCTGAAACTCCAATACTTTGGCTACTTGATGTGAAGAACTCCTCATTCGAAAAGACCCTGATGCTGGGAAAGAGTGAAGGTGAGAGGAGAAGGGACAAGATGGTTGAATGGCATCACCAACTCAATGGACATGATTTTGAGTAAACTCCAGGAGTTGGTGATGGACAGGGAGGCCTGGCATGCTTCAGTCCATGGGGTCGCAAAGAGTTGGACATGACTGAATGACTGAACTGAACTGAACTGAAGATGTCATAAGCTCAAAGTGTTTTAGGGACCAAAGATGTCATGTGAGTAAGGGAAAGTAAGATGATAAATGACCACTAACACTTAGGTTTGGTGATCAATTAAAATCTAGGGGTGATAGCATGATCTCCTTCAACTGAAGATCACAAACCCCATCTACCTTTATCCTTCCTAGTCCACTGCTGCTGTATTAGTATCCTAGGGTGGCATAATGAAGCACTACAAGTTGTTGATTGGCTTAAAACAGTAGAGAGTGGTTGTCTCACCCTTCTGGAGGTTAAGAGGCTTTCCAGGTGGCACGAGCAGTAAAGAATCCACCTGCCAATGCAGGAGACACAAGAGACACGGGTTCAATCCTTGGGTTGGGAAGATCCCCTGGAGTAGGAAGTGGCAACCTCTCCAGTGTTCTTGCCTCAAAAATCACATGGACAGAAGAGCCTGGTGGGCTATAGTCCATGCAGCCTCAAAGTCAGATGCGACTGAGCTACTGAGCACTGGATGTTAGAAGTCTAAATAAAGGTATTGGATAGGCCATGCTTTCTCTGAAGGCTTCAGGGGAAGAAGATCATTTCCTGCCGCTTCCTAGCTAGCAGTCTTCAGCGGTCCTTGGTTGTAGATGTATCAGTCCTATCTCTGCACAATGATGCTCTCCCTGTATTTGTGTATGTTCATATGGCATTCTCCTCTTTGTGTTTCTGTGTCTGGGTCTAAATTTACCTTTAGAAAAGGACACCAGTCATGGGCCCACCTTGAGCCGGTATTACCTCATCTTACCTTGATTACACCTGCAAAGCCTATTTCCAAGTAAGATACATTCAGAAGTACCAGGAATTAGTACTTTAATCTATCTTTGGGAGAGATGCAATTTAAACTGCAACAGTTATCGGGAAAGAACTTGGGTTCTAGGTTTGTTGAAAATCACTTTTCATGAGAAGCTCAAAATTTATCTTTTATGTGAAATTCTTAAATTGTTATAATTTGGCTTCTGAAAAATACATCTGTGGGCTGGATACAGTTTTTGACTTTGTCAACTTGCCACCTCTGTGCTTCTGGGTAAAGAAAGTGTGGAGTATAACTTGCTTTTCCTCAGAAGCTAGTACCACTAGAGAATTAAGAAAGGTGATAATAGAAACGAGAACTGTGGAGATGGAGAGGAAATATGGAATTCCTGGGATATCTCAGAGAGAGAATTTTATGACTGATTATAAGGAAAGAAAGGGTCAAAAATAGCTGTTCTGTCATGAACAAAATAATCTCAACATATAAGGTAGGCATAAAGATGTTCCAGGCAAAAGTTCAAGTAAGTTTTACAAACAGTATATAAACTTGCATCCAAGGGCTTATTTGCATGGATAGATGACTTTATATATCACTGAAAGTAATGAGCTCATTTACAGATTAGACTTTTGGGCTATAACACCTGCTGGATATTTAATAGACATTTTAGCTTTGTTTATATATATGCTAAAGGAGTATCCAATTTCACTTCCAATCTGACATATTTTTGGAAAACATACACCAAATCTGAAGCATTTTAGATTTCAAAGCTTCCACATTTAGCATTGGCAGACAAAGTTAATTCTTATATTTTCAAAAGCCATATGTCCATCCTTGAAGCCAAGTGTGGAATTAACTCCACCTGAATGAGAGGGACTAGGAATAGGAAAGGGTGGTTTCTACGGCCACGACTATCAGCAGGATGGCTGAATGGGTGAATCAGTGTTGGGCTGGCATAATAATGCATCTACCTGTCTCTACCCCTTACTCTCTTTTTCTCTTCCTTTCTTCCTGCCTGCCTTTCTGCCTTCCTTCTTTCTTTTCCTTTCTTTCCTCCTCTCTTAGGTCCTTGCATTCTTATAACTATTGAGTGACAAGCATCTGGCTCTATTCTAAATACTAAGAATACATCAGTTAAAAAATAATAAAACAATAGAAAAAGCAGCCCATTGCTAGAAGGAGATCAGTCGACCAGCAAGATTCAGTCCACCACAAAGCAGGATAATAAGTAACTACACAGGCATGTATGAGTTGCAAAGGAAACGATGAAGAAGAACATTGGACTGTTTGCATATGGTGTCTGTGTTGATTTCCTAGGGAGATATGATTTGAAATATGTCATAAAATATAGGTTGGACTTAACCAGGTGAAAAAGAGGAATACGGAATTTACTAAAAGAATGAATAAAATGTTTAAACTATGATAAGGAAAATAAAGCAGTCAGGTTACTTGCAAACAATTTGATATGGTTTCCTATTTATAGATGAGTGTCTAGTGAAGCTGGAAACTAGTGCAGGATATGATAAGAAATTTGGGTTTTATCCTAATAACCAGTAAAGGATTTTAATAAGGCAAGGGAGATTAAATGAGTGCTGTTACCTGCCAGTAGGAGAGGCAGCAAGCAGAAAGAAGGATTGGAAGTTCAGCCAACGAGTGGAAGGATACTAACTGGAAGAATTTTGAAGTCACATAGATAAAAAATGATAAGGTCCTACTCTAAGGTCACAACAATAGGAATGAAAAAAAGAAGGACTTGATGCAGTGAGAAGAGATCACAGAGGCTGAAGGAAAACCAAGAGAGAATATTAATGAAGTAGTGAATGTGGCTAGAATTTAAATAAGAAAGGAGGAAAAAATGTTAGTGGGGCAGAGTTAGAGCAAGGTGACTAAACTGTGTGCATTGAATGAGCGGTGTTTCCGTTTAATGGAATGCTAGAGATAAACGAGAAAAGTTGCAGTGAACTGAGAAGCACGGGTGGAAACTGAGCAAATTGGGATTCTCAAAGGCACAGTGATGAAGGTAAAAGGAGAAATAACTCATTAGCAGAACAGAGACTTGAGGTGACCTATGGACCTTTTAAAAAAAAAGAGAGAGAGAGAGAAAAGGAATTATAGCATGTAAATTTACCTAGGGAAAAGAAGCAATGTACTGAGAGGTTAAGATCAATAAGCCCTATAAATAGGAACAAGGGAGAGATGAATCTTGATTTTAAGCTTTCCCAATTCACATACTTCCTCCCCCCTCCTCTCTTTACTGTACTGCAAGCTACAGCCTTATAGCTAAAAAAAAAAAAAAAAAAAAAAAAATCTCCGGATATTTTCAGGCACGTGCTATTAACAAAAGCGAATTGCTTTCCCAATTCTATTCTTTATTAATTGCACGAACTTTTTGCCTCAGAAGGGAAATACTTGTCTTAAGACTCTCACCTTGGATGTATTGTCTTTCCTTGCTTTCTTTTCATTAAAAAAACTCTTTTGTACTCTAGAATGAGGATAAATGGCTCACTGAACCCATGGCCCCTGTTTTCCTAAGGATATGCAAAGGTGGCATTGCAGGCATAAGGTCGGATTTGGGGAGAGGTCATCCAGATATAATTTAGTTGTAGAGCCGGTCACAAATATCCTTCCTCCTAATAGTCATGATAGCTAAGGCAAATGTGAGTAACTCTGGGGAGATGTATCTACATATTGCGTGTGATTCGATTTTTCTTTAATTTCTTTATGGGAAATGTAATTTGATAGCAACTGGTGCTATGAAGGTGCAGATGCTGAGTGTCAGGCAGATCATATTACCTGCAAGGACAGAGTCCAGCTTGCCTTCGGCAGCTGTAATTGGCCTGCTCCGCTTCTTTGAAGTTAGGGTAAAAACATTATCTCTGAGTCTTTAGGGTTTCTGCAAAAAAAAAAAAAAAGAATGGAATGGTTTATTTTTCATTTATTACTTATGACAGGAAACGAAAAGAGGAAGAGCTGGCCTGAATTCAGGAGAGACAGTAATTCTGGATGAAAGCTTCACCTCCCAGGAGAACAAACAACCATAAAGGTGTGCATAATTCAGAGATCATTTTGTAGTTATGTCAAACATTTGGCAGAAGCCAAATGATAAAATTCTTTTAATCGGTCAGTTAAATATCCACACCAGCTGCTATGATTTCAAATGATTCCATGAATAGAGAGTAACTCCACGAACACACGGCACCCCCAAAGCCAGCTTGCCCCCAAAGCCTTCTTTCCTGGCGTGGGGGCTTAATTGAAATTGAATGTACCCGCCGGTTCATTGCCTGTTGAGGCTTGTGGCCAGTCCTTGCTATCAGATCTGGGAGTGTTTTCTGACAGCTTTTCACTGATGAGGCTAGCGGCTCAAATAAGATCCGCACGAATAAGAATGTCTCAGATGAATTTTTTTCCCCTCACTCAAACGTTCCTAAATAGAACCCTGAAACAGTCATTTCTATGCAAATATAAAAGATTAAGTTTCATTTTCAGGTTCCTCCTTCTACCTGGATTCTAGGAAACAAAGCATGAAAACTATGGGTTTGTGAAGGAGACATGTTTCTTTTTCAGATTTTTGTCTGGTGGGAGAGAATCCCTCACTGATAGTTCTTGACAGAACTCAAAATTCAGCAGTGAAATCCCAAGAGTTAGTGCACATTTCTGTGGGGAAATATCTGTGTTCTTCCATCAGAGAATTCGCTACAACCTTTTTCTCTCCCAAAGTTAAGAGCTTTAATTGCCCAAAATCTTTCCTGTAACCGTACATATAAGCTTTAAAGTATAAAAGCTCAGCGATCAAATGATGACTGCTAATTTTAATTTTCTGGAATCAGTGTAATGTTTAATTCCATTAATATCTGCTTAATATTTAATGAGGGACATGGTAGAGAACATGGTGGCATTTTAATAAACCTCTTATCCCTGTGAATATACAAATATGGATCAAATCATGAGAATAAATAGATCTCAGAAGACACAAAACAGACTCATTATTTATTTTAATAAGACCTCTCCCAACCTGGTGGCTCAGTCAGTAAAGAATCTGCCTGCAATGCAGGAGACTGCAATACAAGAGAGTGGGGTTAGATCCCTGAGTCAGAAGTTCCTCTAGAGAAGGAAATGGCAACCCACTCCAGTATTCTTGCCTGGGAAATCCCATGGAAACAGATGCCTCCTGGCAGGCTGCAGTCCATAGGGTGACAAAGAGTCAGACACGACTGAGCGACTGAACCACCATCCTGCCTTCATAGGACCATTAGTAGAAGTTTGGAGTGGAAAGTTTGCATTCTATGAAAAGAGAAAGAAACGTAAAGCTATGAAATCTTCAATAACTCAGGCATCTGGAGGTGTTACTCCAATTTAATGTGGTTTACTTAGATTCAGTCAGTACAGTTTAGTTCAGTCTGTCATGTCTGACTCTTTGTAACCCCATGGACAGCGGCACACCAGGCTTCCCTGTCCATCACCAACTCCTGGAGTTTACTCAAAATCATGTCCTTCAAGTCAGTGATGCCATCCAACCAACTCATCCTCTGTCCTCCCCTCCTCCTCCTGCCTTCAGTCTATCAGAGTCTTTTCAAATGAGTCAGCTCTTCACATTAGGGGGCCAAAGTATTGGAGTTTCAGCTTCAACATCAGTCCTTCCAATGAATATTCAGGACTGATTTCCTTGGGATTGACTGGTTGGATCTCCTTGCAGTCCAGGGGACCCTCAAGAGTCTTCTCCAGCACCACAGGTCAAAAGCATCAATTCTTCAGTGTTCAGCTTTCTTTATAGTCCAATTCTCACATCCATACAGGACTACTAGAAAAACAATAGCTTTGACTAGACGGACTTTTCTGAGATTAAAGAAAGTAATTCAATATCTGTCACATACTAGGTAGGAACAGTGCTACAGTGCTGTAGGTCTAAATGTTAGCAGTATATGCAACTTAGACAGGTGCCAAATATACCTCTCTGGGGAGGGGGCAGTTTAATTCATTAAAACCCACCTTTGTACTACTTATGAGCCAACAACTACCAAAGCTATATATAAAAAGTCCAAGTAGAGAATGCTACACATGTATCAACTTAAAATGCCTTTCTACAGCTGCTGTGGAATTCCTATTTGAAGAGCTACTATGGACAGATAGGAAAATACACACAAGCAGCATGGGGACAACAGTAGTCAGTTACCTTCTAGGCATAAAAGCTAGGAAGAGTCTAGGAATGAATGGCCCAAGGGTATGGGTCATGTCTTATTTACCCATATTTCCAAGTTCTAATACATAATATTAACTTGAAACTTGATCATTGAATAAATGAATGAGCAAAGAAAATAATTGCACGAACTTGTAGATTTGGTAATAGTAGATTGTAACCTCTTGAAATCAGTTAATCATTTTTTTTTCCTTTCCAGTCCCTATAGTTGAACAAGTTACTTAACCTCTCCGAAGCATCAGCTTGCTCATGTAAATGGAATAAAAACCATACCAACCCACTGGCATTGTTGTGACGATTATTAACAGAATATTAATCAATTATATAGCACAGTGTCTGATACATACAGAGTGAATTACTATTATTGTTGATATTAGTCAGTGTTTGTTAGCCAGGGCTGCACCACATTTTCAGCTGAAGATCTGTTTTAAATAGCCCAGGTTCTACCTCCAGAGATTTTGTTTTGATTATTTTAAAGTGAGACACAAACATGCCTGTTTTTCAAAAGCTTTCCAAGTGATCCAGGTGACATGTGAAGCCCCAGTAGAAAATCATAGTTGTATGAGAAATACACATCTACACCCATGATCCCTCAACACATATTCATTTTTTCTTACTAAAAAATAAACCATTCAGTAAAGTCACACATCCATTTTATGAGTTAAGTTTCCTTTGTATACCATCATTCTCCATACATTTCTGGGTAGAGTTGTAATTAGATGCCCTTTTCTCTTACAGATTTGTTTACTTCTTGTTCAAGTTTTCTGTTCACTATAACTAGACCATACAGATCTCCATTCAATCTTCTGGTGGTTTATTTGTTCAAGATCAATTTTTAGTAAGAACTGAGTACTCCTGTCCCTGTATTATGGAATCAGAGAAGAATCATAGTTCAACAATTCAACATTTGATGACTCAGGTTCCTAAAGACTGAATCTCTTAACTTTTTTTTCATTTTTCTATCAGCCTGAAGATATATGATATTCTCTTTTTAGTAAGGCAATTTCCTTGTCTAACTTGTAGACCATCTATTATAATGCTTGAATTTCTGCAATACTTTAAATCATGATCTGAGTGTATGGTTTTCTTTTATTATGCTTCTCATGCTTGAAACTATGGTAGACTTTTCAACCACATTTGTTTAAAAAACACTATCTTTTGAAAATTAAACTTAAACATACAAATGGAACTTAATTTGTAAAGAAAATGCTTAGTGTTTGTTGGATTAAAAACTCAATTATCTTCAAATATATTTTTATAGTTTCTATATTATATAATATATTCACTTAAAGATAGTTTCATCTGTTTATGAGCAGAGTTACAAATAAATATATTGAATAAAATATGCAGTATTTCAGTACTGTATAGAAACATGAAGTTTTTCATTACATTAACTGTTCATATTTCCTGGACTTTCAAAATTGATTTTACTCAGTTTATCAGATTTTCTTGCATCTTTTACATAAACATTCCCCTTTTATTCTGAATACTTCCTTCTAAAACAGTAGCTTTTAGCATACGTTTCCCACACACACACAGGTCCCTTTCCTGTATTTTTTGCATAAGTCTCTGCTTTCCTGATGGAGAAGGCAATGGCACCCCAATCCAGTATTCTTGCCTGGAAAATCTCATGGACAGAGGAGCCTGGTAGGCTGCAGTCCATGGGGTGGCAAAGAGTTAGACACGACTGAGCGACTTCCCTTTCACTTTTCACTTTCTTGCATTGGAGAAGGAAATGGCAACCCACTCCAGTATTCTTGCCTGGAGAATCCCAGGGACGGGGGAGCCTGGTGGGCTGCCATCTATGGGGCTGCACAGAGTCAGACATGAGTCAAGTGACTTAGCAGCAGCAGCTGCTGCTCTCCTGAGAATGTTTTAGCCTCTGCAAGCTACAGTTAAGTGGTTACTAGGTGATATTTCTATTTTTCTCCCCAGGCCATTTATTGCCCTCTCTATTTTCTCAGGTACTGAGTTGGTTAGAATCTCTTGGCACCTGGCAGTGTCTTCTCAGTTCTGAGTCCTGGCCAAAACCCACTCACTGCTCTTGCCTACAAACAATAGTGTTAAATAGCTTTATTTTGCTTATGTGATCAGACATGAATACTATTTCATTAAAACACATATACATGCATGCATGCACACACAAACACATATACACATAACATCCAGGAATGATTATCTATTTATAAGACTGAGCTTTTAATTTGTTGTTTTCTTCAATTCCTTCTCTCCTATAAATCAGTTTGGTATTGCTCTGAGTTTTATTTGTTTACTTGTTTATTTTATTAAAACTCTCTTGCCCAGTGCTAGGAATAAGATAGGTCTTCATGTACGGGTTGAATGAAAAGTAATTGTAACTATATGTAGCTTTAGATAAGGGAATTCAATTTGCAAACATTAGTAATACATATTGTTCCCAACTAGCATTAATGTCACAGCAATAAAGTCATTGCTAGGCACCAAATAGAAGATAGGGTAGCTTTGAAATTCAGGAGTAATACCTGGAAGTATAAGGTTAGGTAATCCATGGTCAATTCCATTTATCTTAGAAGACCTGCCTGCTGCACAGGTCTGATGATCTGCAAGAATCTTGTGAGTTTCATGTTTTCTTCTTAATAATAGCTGTTTGTAATAACTACTATCTGACCAGCATGGTGCTAGGAGCTTTGCATAAATTAACACTAATCCTCTTATGAAACAGAGGAATGTGTTATAGTTCTAATTTTTCAGCAGAGGCCATGCCATACACCTAGCAAAATCCAATACAATGTTCTTTCTCTCTTTCATACCTCCTCTGGGTGTCTTCAGGAGCTTGCTAACTTTCCTTAGCCATGTTAGATTTCAGTGGACATTTACCAAGCAGGGAAGAATTGCTCCCATCATTTGTTGTGTTGTGTTGAAACAAAGTCTGGTGTTGGAACTAGAATTCTTAGTTTCAATAATTTCCCAATTGTCCAGTTTATGTTTCTATTTTCTTATTTATGAGCTAAGGTTAATCTGTTCTATTTCCCCCATCTTTCTCTCCCACGAGTGATTTGAGAACCAGATGCAATAAAATATGTACAGAAAACTGGTAAAAACAGGAGCATTACCATAAGGATAGAGTCCTAAAGTTCTTACTATAATGACAATAACAAAATGGTAATTATGTGAGGTGAAGAATGTGCTAACTAACTTTATTGTTGGA
Organism: Neotragus moschatus; assembly: GCA_006410615.1. Taxonomy (NCBI): domain Eukaryota; kingdom Metazoa; phylum Chordata; class Mammalia; order Artiodactyla; family Bovidae; genus Neotragus; species Neotragus moschatus. Next base: position 4,134,894 of record SJYA01000587.1, read on the forward strand.
ACAATTGAAACAGCGTCAGACTTTATTTTCTTGGGCTCCAAAATCACTGCAGATGGTGACTGAAGCCATGAAATTAAAGACACTTGCTCCTTGCAAGAAAAGCTATGACCAACAGAAACAGCATATTAAAAAGCAGAGACATTACTTTGCTGACAAAGGTCCGTCCAGTCAAAGCTATGTTTTTTCCAGTAGTCATGTACATGAGAGTTGGACTATAAAGAAAGCTGAGCGCCAAAGAATTGATGATGATGATGACGCTTTTGAACTGTGGTGCTGGAGAAGACTCTTGAGAGTCCCTTGGACTGCAAGGAGATCCAATCAGTCCATCCTAAAGGAAATCATTTCTGCATATTCATTGGAAGGACTGATGCTGAAGCTGAAACCCCAATACTTTGTCCACCTGATGTGAAGAACTGACTCATTGTAAAAGAACCTGATGCTGGGAAAGAGTGAAAGAGAGAGGAAAAGGGGACGACAGAGGATGAGATAGCTGGATATCATCTCCGACTCAATAGATGTGAGTTTGAGCAAGCTCTGGGAGTTGGTGATGGACAGGGAAGACTGGCATGCTGCAGTCCGTGGGGTTGCAAAGAGCCAGACACAACTGAGCGACTGAACTGAACTGTACTGAACCTTACTGTAGTAAACACTTTGCAATGATTTACAGCAAATCATTACTTTATATACCTTAAACTTACACAGTGTTATATGTCAATTATATTTTGATAAATCTATAAAAATGATGCACTAATTTGATAATAAATGTATACAGCATGTGGATTCAAAAACTCAAATATAGAAATACATCATTGTACATATGAATAACTTAAATAAAATATCTATGCTACATGGGGCTTCCTTGGTGGCTCAGATGGTAAAGAATCCACCTGGGTTCAAACCCTGGATTGGGAAGTTCTTCTGGAGGAGGGCAACCCACTCCAGTATTCTTGCCTGGAGAATTCCCATGGACAGAGGAGCCTGGCTGGCTACAGTAGGCACATACAAAATAATTAAGACAAATGTTGAATCCTGAACTGAAAACTCCTCAGATAGAAAGAATAGACCATAGAAGTCAACCCTGATAATCCATGAAATTCATTCATTAAAAGCAAAACCTATTAGAAAACTTTGAGCAATAAGAGTCAAAGTGATATTCAGTATTATTATTTTTTAAATACATATTATGTCAAAGGATATAATGAAATTTCTAGACATTAGAGAATAAAATTAGAGTAGCTAGTAATGAAGACTAGACACTAAAGTTAAAAATAGTGATTTAAGTTATGAAGATTTTAGTTTAGAAAAGACTTAGGCCACAAAGGGAAGACATGAGCTATATTTACTTAATTTCAAAATTTTATTTATTATTGTATATTTTTAAAAATCAGGATACTTAATTTCCTTTATTTACAAAGAATGAAGTCACACAAAATTGAGAATTTTCAACAAAGCTTATCTTTGAAATTTAAAAGTTACTCAAAGAAAGCACTCTGAAGTTATATGTTAATAATTAAAGTAGATCTTTTAATATGTTAGTATATTCATTTTTTCAATAATTATATATTATTTCATTCCTTATTGTTACTTAGGATTATGTATATATTTCATTGAAAGAGTCAAACCCCAGATACGGAAAATGCTTCTACTGGGAGTCTGAAAAGAATGTTCGAGAACATGATATGATTTTTATGCTATAGGAAATGACTTTCCATCTGGTGGGTCATCCATCTTTGTTTTGCTGGCTTTTCTATACACTCGCCACCAGGTGGCAGTGAGAAAACACATAAGGTTACCATGTAATTTTCCACATTTTAGTATGAATAGGTGAGAAAAAAAAAAAAGATTGAGGATACTACACATTAATCAATCATCAAAGGCCAGGTTGTTCGTATAGGGATATTCAGAAGATATAGGCAGTGCCAATTAATAGGTTATACACACAGTGACACATGCAGAAATGCACCTCTGAACACATACAGAAGTATACAGAATAATTTTACTTCTAGTTAAACAGTAGCACCATTACCAATGAATATTACTGCAATGACTACAGATACAGTGTACCAAAGAAAAATCTAATTTTGAAATTATAAGGAAACAGAAATAGCCAGAAATTCATGGCTATCAAAACTGTTACAATAGTGTGTGTCACTCAGTCATATTCCACACTTTACAACCCCATGGACTGTGGCCCGCCAGGATTCTCTGTCCATGGAATCCTCCAGGCAAGAATACTGGAGTGGATTGCCATTCCCTTCTCCAGGCGATCTTCCCAACCCAAGGATCAAACCCTGGTTCGCAGGCAGATTCTTTACCGTTTGAGCTACAGGGAAGTCCATTGCAACAGTACTCATAGCTAAAAAGAGCCTTAACGATCAAATATTCAGACTTATAGAGGTCCTCAGATACTCAGAAGAGATGTAAATGCCTAATCAATCCATTATCTAAAGATGGACACATCTGAGAGTGAAAGGGACACTATTAGCAACATATTATAACAATAAGCAAGACTACTCTGAGCAACCTACAGACTACTCAATGCCAAACCTCCAGACACAATACTAACACAACGGTCATTACTTGCCTCTGACACTTCTGTAAATATGTGTGTGTGTATGTGTGTTAGTCGCTCAGTCATGTCCGACTCTTTTTGACCCCACAGTGTAGCCCACCAGGCTTCTCTGTCCATGGAATTATCAAGTCAGTGATGCCATCCAGCCATCTCATCTTCTGTCATTGCCTTCTCCTCCTGCCCCTAATCTCTTCCAGCATCAAAGTCTTTTCCAATGAGTCAACTCTTCACATGAGGTGGTCAGAGTACTGGAGCTTCAGCTTCAGCATCATTCCCTCCAAAGAAATTCCAGGGCTGGTCTCCTTTAGGGTGGGCTGGTTGGATCTCCTTGCAGTCCAAGGGACTCTGAAGAGTCTTCTCCAACATCACAGTTCAAAAGCATCAATTCTTCGGTGCTCAGCCTTCTTCACAGTCCAGCTCTCACATACATACATGACCACTGGGAAAACCATGGCCTTGACTAGACAGTCTTTGTTGGCAAAGTAATGTCTCTGCTTTTCAATATGTTATTTAGGTTGGTCATAACTTTTCTTCCAAGGAGTAAGCATCTTTTAATTTCATAGCTGCAATCACCATCTGCAGTGATTTTGGAGCCCCCCCAAAAATAAAGTCTGACACTGTTTCCACTGTTTCCCATCTATAACTTTCACTAATTATTAAATAATTTGGCTATAGAAGCATACATTAAAATCATAATTAAAGGAGAAAATGTTACCATATGTCTATATTTAATTCATACCCTAAAGTAAAACTGACATTTTTGTGGGCCGTATATGACTGTAGAGCTCATTCTATTGTGAATTGCATCTATCTGGTGAAAGATGGGTGATAACACAGGAAAGTAATACATTTTTCAAATATCAAGGTAATTCGAAATATTTTATGGTGTGGCCATCATAATGCTCTTACACTCTGGCAAAGTTCATCTATGAAAGGAAGAAAATTTGCCTTAGTTTTAGAAACAAATTCAAAAAACATATTTATAGAAAATTCGATAACTCTGAAATTTAGATAATTTTTAAATGACTCAGATGATATTCAGTGAACATTTTTCCAGATGTAGTTCTTTCACAATTTATTTCAATTTATCTATGGTTTTATATTTCAAACATATCTCTTTAAGATTATAAATAGTTTTATCCTTTCTTTCTCCCTAGTCCGATAATCTCTATCTTTTATTTAGAGGGCATGGTTCATTTACATTTAATATAATTATTGAGAATATGTTTTCCACCATATTGCTCAAGTTAAAAATCCCTCTTTTTTTCCTAGTTAACTGCAGGGTTTTTTTTTTTTTTTTTTTCTCATATCATGAAGAGCTTTTGAATTTTGTCAAAATGTTTTTCTTCCGCTATTGATGTGATCATGTTTTTTGTTCTTTATTCTATTGATATAGTGTACTGCATTAATTGGTTTTCATGTATTCAACCAGTTTTGTACCACTGGGATATGACTTAGCCAAGGTGTAAGATTCCTTCTTTGTGTATATTGCTAGTTTCAATTTGGTAGTATTTTTCTTTTTTTGAGGATTTTTATATTTTTATTCACAAAAGATATTGGCCTATGGGGTTTTTTTTTTCTTATAATATCTTCATCTAGTTTTGAAGTCAGAATAATACTGGCCTCAGAATGGTAATACTGTCCCACTGAGAATGCGTTTTCATATTAGGGAAATAGAAGCTTTGTGCCCATTTTTTGTTTCACTCATGTATTATCAAATGAATTTCATTTCTATGTTTTATGGGTCAAACAATTCAATTGCTATATATACAGTTTTATACATTTGCTTTTCAAATTAGTTAAGAGAATACAGAAGAAGAAATACACATTTTTATTTTGCAGTCATCCTGGTATGATAGTGTCTACCAGGATGATAGTTGTCTATCTCTGATGTTTCTGTTGGCATCATACCAGTCATTAAGCTCCACTAATTTCCAACTGACTGTCCTATTGTTTTCAATAATGCCCTGGAACACAAACTGCTCCACAGTCTGGTCGAATTAAACCACAGGTCCCTTTGCAAGGGTAGTTTTTAAGGCCAGTCAATGAGGCTTTATTTCCCCTCACTCTAGGAGGGCTCTTCTTAACTGTCTTTTTTTCCAGATTCTCTTTGGTAAACTAGCCAGCTGACAGTTTAGCTCTTATGGAGTTACTAGCCTCTTCTTAATTGCTTACCACCAAAATCTTCATTATTTTTAAGCATGCCTTTAGGCTTGAACTTTTCCACACTCTGTTTCAAATAAAGTGGATTTCTTTGGGGAGAACTTTGGATCACTCTGTTCTTATGGCCTGCCTCTCGCCTAAGGCAAAATCTTTGCAGTGGCTGTGGGTACAGTAATCTGCTTCTCTTAGTTCATAAGCACTATACTGGGTTAGGGTAATAGTCTCTACTTTTCTTAGCTTGACTTTTTCAACAGGAAACCTCCAGTCTATGAGAAAGCAAAATAAGTGACAGTGCTAGTCGTTCAGTTGTGTCTGACACTTTGTGACCCCATGGACTGTAGCCCTACTCTGTCCATGGGATTTCCCAGGCAAGAATACTGGGATAGGTTGCCATTTCCTTCTCCAGGGAATCTTGCTGACCCAGGGATTGAACCTGTGTCTCCCGCGTCTCCTGGATCAGCAGAAACGGATTCCATACCACTGAGCCACCTATGAGACAGTGAAAGTTGCTCAGTCCGTGTCCAACTCTTTGCAAACCCATGGACTATATAGTTAGTTCATGGAATTCTCTAGGCCAGAATACTGGACTGGGTAGCCTTTCCCTTCTCCAGGGGATCTTCCCAATCCAAGGATCAAACCCAAGTCTCCCACACTGCAGGTGGATTCTTTACCAGCTGCACCACAAGGGAAGCCTAACAGTACTGGAGTGGGTAGCCTGTCCCTTCTCCAGCAGATCTTTCCGATCCAGGAATCAACCTGGGGTCTCCTGCATTGCAGGCAGATTCTTTAAAAACTGAGCTAAGGAGAAAGTGGGGTAAGGGTAATTAGGGCACCAGTATTCCCCATCTGGCATCCATCCTCTGAGTGGAGATAGGTGGTAAAAATAATCCCCAACCTCTTGGTTACATATACGAGGAAGTTAGCCTTTGAAACTCAAGGTGCAGTGAGGTATAAGAAGTGCTGGACATATACATGCTTTTCTTCCTGAAAAGATACAATATCCCTTGACTGGGAGCTGGGAGGAGACAGAAATGACTTGTTCCCATCTTCTTGGCCACATTCACGTATAGCAGAGGTTCTGTCACACTGACATAGAGAGGGAGCGGGTTGAAGTTCAGGTTCCAAGGACTCTGACAATTATTCGCAAAATTTAGTAGATTTCCTTTAAAAAATGTAGCTTCATTTTCGGTGTACCCTTAGGATAATTTCCAGAGACCTTAAACATTTTTAAAATATATTTTTCACCTATTGTTTAGATAGAGCGTGAGTCCAGGGAGTTCCACAGAAGTCGTTCCAGAGGTTGAAATTATCTTTCTCTGTGTTTTCATTTTAAACAATTCCCATGATTTGTCTTCAAGTTCAGTGATCATAGTTTTTTGTTTGCAGTACCTGATTTTTTCATTAGTATATCCACTAAATTCTTCTTTTCCAGTATTGTAGGTTTTAACTATAACATTTTCTTAAAAATATATATATATATAAGTGATATCTTCTAATTCCCCAAATCTATTACCCTCCCTTCCCCTTTGATAGCATAAGTTTATTTTCTGTTTGTGAATCTATTTCTGTTTTGTAAATAAGTTCCTTTGTATCAACTTTTTAGAGGTCACATAGAAGTGACATGATATGTGTATTTTTCTGTCTGAGTTATTTTACTTAGTATGATAATCTCTAAGTCTATCCAGGCTGCTGCCAATGGCATTATTTTATTCTTTTTATGGCTGAGTGATATTCTGTTGTATACGTATACCACATCTACTTTATCCATTCATCTTTCAATGGACATTTAGCCTGTTACCCTGTCTTGGCTATCATAAAGAGTGCTGCTGTGAACAGAGGGTACACTTGTGTTTTTGAATTGGAGCTTTCATCTTTTTATGGATATATGCCCAGGATATATGTCTATAACCTTTTAAAATTATTTATTACATTATTTTGCTTTTTGGAGTCCTTGGTGGCTCAGAGGTTAAAGCGTCTTCCTGGAATGCGGAAGACCTGGGTTCGATCCCTGGATTGAGAAGATTTCCTGGAGAAGGAAAATGACAACCCACTCCAGTTCTCTTGCCTGGAGAATCCTATGGAGCGAGGAGCCTGGTAGGCTACAGTCCATGGGGTCCCAAAGAGTTGGACACGACTGAGCGACTTCACTTTCACTTTGCTTTTTCGCAAGTCTAGTAATTTTCTAATATTTATTACTGGAGATGATGGATGATAATAGGCATTCAATGCTGTATTCTTCCTAGAAAAAGAATTTTTTTTTTGTTCTAACGCATAGATAAGTTATTGGAGATGCTCTTGGAACTGTCCAGTTTCCTTTTTTTTTTTTTCGGGGAAAGAGGATATTTCAATTTTGTCCTCAGTTGTAAGGTATTATTTTACTCTAGGGTAGGATCTTTAACCCCAAAATCTATTCTTTCTAGGGTCTTATTTGATGCACTTTGTGACATTTCTCCACTTTGGATGAGCCAGCATTTCAGCAACTTTGGCTGTGTGTTATCTGTGACAGTCACATTCAAGTTTCAGTTGTCCCACATCTGCTCTCTGTTAAGCCTCAGTGAATTTTGTCCTGCTCGTGCACCACCCATTACACACCTAGGACCAGAGGAAAACTGCAAGCATGCTTCTGCACTCCTCCTTGCATTGCTTCCTTTTCTCAGTTGCCCTGTTGCACAAATTCGAGACACTTCAGTGAGTCCAAACTCAGATCTCTGACTTCTCAACTTACCAGTACTTCTATTTTCTCCTTGGACTCATGTTCTGTGTCCAGAAAATTCTCCCAGGCAGAAATCTGGAAGAACTTGGTTCTTGTTTTATGCCTTTCTCCTCTCTGAAGGATCACAGAACTGCACTGCTTGATATTCAATGCCTCAAACAGGTATTGTAGGTTCTTACATGCAGGTTCTTACATTTGGGCCAGTTTTGCACTGATGATGGCAGGAAGGTAAGTCAGGTACCTGTTCCTCTATCACGAGAAGCAGAAGTCTCAGCAATTAGATATTTTTAAAAGACTGTTTAAATTCTTAGAAGAGTACCTGCATATGTTAATATTGAATCATTTAATAAATGTCCTCTATTTTCTGCTTTTTATATTGGCGAAATAAGCCTAAGAAACACAGTGGGATTGAGAGTTAGAATTATAACAAATCCTGGAAGCTCCAAATGGGAGCTCTGTGAGCTTAGAAAAAATGTATTAGGCCTTTTAATCTTCGAGTTCGCCATCAGAAAAAAAGAAGGGAATTATAATGCTTTCCTTATAGGGTTGCTATAATTCTTAATCGAGGTTGTGTGTATGTGTATGTGTGTGAATGTAAATAAATAAATATATATTACACAAAATAGAATTTTATGAAGAATTGCAAGCTTGTGTTTGCTCACAACTCCACTCTTGCTCATTCTGTGACCTCAAGTTATTTAACCCCCCTGAACATTGGTGTTGCACATAGTAAATGAATAGATAGGATATATCTTAAAAAAAAAAAAACAAAACAAACCAAAACAGGTGTAAACCACTAAGTTCAGTGCTTGGCACAGAATAGGATCTCAATAAATTATAATTATTATTCTAATTACCCTTTGTAGTTCCCTTTTGAGAGCATAGTTAACAAGTACTTTTAAAATTTGTCTTGCCAGATCACAAAAGAAATCGGCTAGTATATCATATCCTTCAGTAAGATACATGCCACAGCTGCTGGAGGTAAAGTAAGATAAACCCACAGCATATGGGCTTGGGTTGCCGCATTGTCAGTGATGCCTAAAGGGATTGAGTTGAGTTTTGTGGAGCCCACATTTGAATAAATGTTCTAAAGTTTCACCAAGACACTGAAGAAAGTGATAAGGGAGACTCCCACATCCCCTGAGTAATAAATATGAAATCCAAACATCCCCAGACTAGTTTCAGTCAATCTCTGAGAGTCCATCTTCCCGATTGATTATCATCACTAGTCAAAAGGGACTATGTTTTCTTCTCCAGTTTCCTCCAAGTTAAGAAAAACAAAACAAAACCTCTGCTATCCAGCCAATTGCTTAAAGCAAAACCATGAGTCATTCTTGATTGCTTTCGCTTCACTGACTTCCTGCACCAAATCACGAATTCATGCTACTGACTCCATCTCCAATTAGATCCTAGATCCATCTATGCTTTATTTATTGCTATTCCCCATGCACCATCATCTTATATAGATGACTCTGATATTTCCTAGTAGCCCTTGGCACTTCCACTCTTCCTTCCTATAACCTACTTACCACCAGGCAGTTAGACTAGTACTTTTAAAAAGAAATAAATTATGCCATACTCTGATCTAAAGACTTCTGGTGTTTTTGAGGACTTCCCTGGTGGTTCAGATGGTTAAAAAAAAAAAATTTGCCTGCAGTGCAGGAGATCTGGGTTGGGAAGATACCCTGGAGAAACGATCGGGTACCCACTCCAGTATTCTCGCCATGTATTGTTCCATGGAGGAGTCTGGCGGGCCACAGACCACAGACCATGGTGTGTTTGAACTTCATTTAAAACAAACCTAGGCTCTCCACTAGAGCAAATAAAGCATTTAGGTTTTATTTCTGCATTTCTTTCTGGAGGCTCCAGGGGGGAATCTGTTTCCTCTGGGTTGTTGACAAAATTTAGTTCCTTACAGTTCTATAACCAAGTTCCCCATTTTCTTGCAGTCTGTGAGCTGAGGGCTGCTCTCAACTTTTAGGGGCTGCTGCATTGCTTGTTCCTGACTCTCTTCCTCCATCTGCATCACCAGCAACAGCGAGTTGACTCATTGTCTCATCTCTCTGACCCACTCTTCTGCCTTCATCTTCTGTTTTTAGACTCATTGATTAGACTGGGCCCATCCAGGATAATCTCCCCATTTCAGAGTCCTTCAATTTAATCACATCTGCAAAGTCTCTTTTACTATGTGTGGTAACATAGTCACAGATTTTGAGGGCTGGGCCATGAACATCCTTCAGGGCCATTAATTTCCTTACACAGATTTATTCCCATTAGTTGGATCTCAGAAATTGTTACCTCCATAATGAAACCATCTCACCAACATCACGGTTATTCTCTACTACATCCCTGTAGTATATTTCTTGCAAATCATGTCTTTCTCTGAAAGATCTTATATAATTTATTTGCTCATTTATTGTTCTCTCACCCAACCAGGATGTAATTTTTATGAGGGTAGATATGTTTTTTATCTGTTCACTTTCCTATCCCTAGCACCCAAAATAGTACTAGGCATTTAGAAGATTCCAATAAGTCATTTTGAGTTGAATGAATGAATGGTTTTAATTGTTCAAAACTCCATGATTGCTTTGGTGAAAACAAGTCTGTTAAATTTCTCATGGGGCATACTATTAAATTCAATACCAATTATATCCTTATTTTTGAATTCCTTCTAACTGGTACAGTTGAGTCCTGTATTAATTGACAGAATTTCTGCATTTCTTCTTTTTGACTCCTACTACCCAAAACAGAACTGGAAAATTTTATGCTTTCAATTTGCTTACTGAGACAGTAAGCTATAATGCCTTTCTTAAAAACCATTTAAAACTTGTTTTCCTGGTCATAACTTTCCATTAAGTTTCTAAAATGATTTCACATTCATGGATATAAAAGTCACTGGTCAATGCAAAAATATTATTTTTAACTTCTTTGCTTAGAAGTAACCCCAAAACTGTTATAAGAGCTCATGTATGTAAAGGTATATCAAACCTCTCTGGGAATAATCAGTTCATCTTTAGCATAAGAGTTGACATTATTTCCCTTAATACCTTGAATATCTATTCCATCTCAGCATAAGTCTGTGTCCTTAACTTTTTTTTAATTTGAAAGCATGTCTTTTTACAAATGAGAAGAACTAGGCCTCATGGAGGTAAGTGATCATACCAAGTCACTGGCAGAGCCAACACCATACTCCAGGAATGCCAGATTGCACTCCAGTGCTCACCCCGCTGCACTCCACTGCCTCAGTGAAAATGGGGAGCCACGTACTGGACTGTAAAGCAGTGACAGTGAAAGTGTTAGCCACGCAATCACATCTGACTCTGTGTGACCCCATGACCTGTAACCCGTCAGGCTCCTCTGTTGATGGAATCCTCCAGGCAAGACTACTGAAGAGGGTAGCCATTCCTTTCTCCCGGGGATCTTCCCAACCCACCATCAGAACCCAGGTCTCCTTCATTGCAGGCAGATTCTTTACTCTCTGAGCCACCAGGGAAGCCCAAATTGCAAAGACCTGTTTGTAAATACTTCAAGATGAAAAGCAAAAAAAAAATAAATAAATAAAGTCCAGATTTAATTTGTAAAGTGACAAGGTGGTGAGAGGGTTACTAAACGGCTTTTGTTCTTAATGTGTATTAATGTTGGCCTTCTAAATGCTATTCAGTTTAAAAAAGAGAGAGAGAGAGAGAGACCAGAAATGTCTAGTTTGTAACTGTAATCCTAAGTCTAGTTAGCAGTTTCAATTATAGTTGCAGGACCAACTCATTTCATGCATTCATCACTCTGGGCTCTGTTATTCTGACATGATTTTGCAAACCTTCTCTGCTACAGGCGAGATGACAAAACAGATAGAGGAAACAGCCAGTTTTTCTGTGTCCAGGCTTGGCCAAGTTGTTGCTGCGATATCATACAGCAGCCCACACACTCATAAATACACACAAATGCAGCTGGCCTCAGTATGTGCATTCTGATTACCGTATATTGGACAATCAAGTGAACAAGTAATGATAAGATTAGAAATTTACTTAGTACAATGCTGAATATAGTTATATGAAATGGCATTTCATTGTTTTCTTTCTACCTCCAGCAAGAATCCTGTTAGGTCAGTTTAGCTACACTCTCTCCTTATCCTTTATGATTCATCNTTGCTTTGGTGAAAACAAGTCTGTTAATTTCTCATGGGGTATACTATTAAATTCAATACCAATTATATCCTTATTTTTGAATTCCTTCTAACTGGTACAATTGAGTCCTGTATTAATTGACAGAATTTCTGCATTTCTTCTTTTTGACTCCTACTACCCAAAACAGAACTGGAAAATTTTATGCTTTCAATTTGCTTACTGAGACAGTAAGCTATAATGCCTTTCTTAAAAACCATTTAAAACTTGTTTTCCTGGTCATAACTTCCCATTAAGTTTCTAAAATGATTTCACATTCATGGATATAAAAGTCACTGGTCAATGCAAAAATATTATTTTTAACTTCTTTGCTTAGAAGTAACCCCAAAACTGTTATAAGAGCTCATGTATGTAAAGGTATATCAAACCTCTCTGGGAATAATCAGTTCATCTTTAGCATAAGAGTTGACATTATTTCCCTTAATACCTTGAATATCTATTCCATCTCAGCATAAGTCTGTGTCCTTAACTTTTTTTTAATTTGAAAGCATGTCTTTTTACAAATGAGAAGAACTAGGCCTCATGGAGGTAAGTGATCATACCAAGTCACTGGCAGAGCCAACACCATACTCCAGGAATGCCAGATTGCACTCCAGTGCTCACCCCGCTGCACTCCACTGCCTCAGTGAAAATGGGGAGCCACGTACTGGATTGTAAAGCAGTGACAGTGAAAGTGTTAGCCACGCAATCACATCTGACTCTGTGTGACCCCATGACCTGTAACCCGTCAGGCTCCTCTGTTGATGGAATCCTCCAGGCAAGACTACTGAAGAGGGTAGCCATTCCTTTCTCCCGGGGATCTTCCCAACCCACCATCGGAACCCAGGTCTCCTTCATTGCAGGCAGATTCTTTACTCTCTGAGCCACCAGGGAAGCCCAAATTGCAAAGACCTGTTTGTAAATACTTCAAGATGAAAAGCAAAAAAAAAATAAATAAATAAAGTCCAGATTTAATTTGTAAAGTGACAAGGTGGTGAGAGGGTTACTAAACGGCTTTTGTTCTTAATGTGTATTAATGTTGGCCTTCTAAATGCTATTCAGTTTAAAAAAGAGAGAGAGAGAGAGAGACCAGAAATGTCTAGTTTGTAACTGTAATCCTAAGTCTAGTTAGCAGTTTCAGTTATAGTTGCAGGACCAACTCATTTCATGCATTCATCACTCTGGGCTCTGTTATTCTGACATGATTTTGCAAACCTTCTCTGCTACAGGCGAGATGACAAAACAGATAGAGGAAACAGCCAGTTTTTCTGTGTCCAGGCTTGGCCAAGTTGTTGCTGCGATATCATACAGCAGCCCACACACTCATAAATACACACAAATGCAGCTGGCCTCAGTATGTGCATTCTGATTACCGTATATTGGACAATCAAGTGAACAAGTAATGATAAGATTAGAAATTTACTTAGTACAATGCTGAATATAGTTATATGAAATGGCATTTCATTGTTTTCTTTCTACCTCCAGCAAGAATCCTGTTAGGTCAGTTTAGCTACACTCTCTCCTTATCCTTTATGATTCATCTTAGTAATTTTTCATCCACTGACCCCTGCCCTGCTCTTTGGCTATAAATTCCCATTTTTCTTGTTGCATTTAGAGATGAGCCCAGTCTCTCTCCCCAAGTGCAAAACCCTCTTGTAGTGGTCTCTGTATACTTACTGTCATAATGCCATCTTCAATAAAGTCTCCCTTAATCTAACATCTGTCATGTAACAGTTTCTTTAACACCTTAAAGAAATGAAGTTGCCTTTATGATCAAATTCGAGATGTTGCTAAATCAGAGGTGTTTATTCTAATGACTAGCTCAAACCAGTTGTAATGCATGAATCATCATTAACATAAAATGTATTGATCTACTTATAGACACCAAGACTGAAGATAAAACTGTAAGCAAGACAAATAAATTCCTTGCTTTCCTGGAAACTATATTCTGATGAGGATCTAAGTTCAAAGGCATTGGTCCATTAGAAAGAGATTGGGTGGAAGGAAGAAAAGAGGATGTTATGAAGTGTTAAACTTAGATTGTTGGCTCATGTGGACCTTCAGGGATTCAGCAAATAGAATGTGGGGATTATGTTTCAAACGCTCTAGGAAAGATGCTGATAAGGAAGAAAATCCTTCATGTAAACTTGACTCCTTCAAAATTCTACCCAAGATCTGCTTTATACCTTCTTTCTTTTATTAGGATGCTTATGAGACTAATGTGAGCAATGAATTAAGTATAAGACATGATCCCTAATCAAAAGAGTTTTACCAAAAACAAAATCCTCAAAACTGATAATGTAAATTTTTCTTAAAAGTTAGATTTGGAGGGTTCTACAATTTGAAGAGTTGACCTCCTGTCCCTTTTTTGTTGTCTGCTAAGATTCACTTAAACGAGTTTAATATTTGAATATAGAATTCCAAAGGACCAAGAAATAGCTAAGCATGAGACACTGCCTATGAAAAGACATCCCTGCCAGACTACCATCAGCTGGGAGTGTATTTCAACTTGTTTTCCCATCTGTGTTATACAGATGCACCATTTCCCTGGTTTATAGAATTCTGCAGGTTGGTTGTTGTCAGAAGAGTTAGGGGCTAGCCAGGAAGCAGCCAATTTAGTTAATCCTCAGTTTCACTAAAAGTGGCAATTTTTTGACTATGTTCTTACATGCAACATAATCTGCTTTTTTCCTCATCGGTAAAAGGAGCTGAAACAAATGGATTTTGTATCTACACATAAAATATGTTTTGTCCTGTATTCCTCAGCCGTTAGAACATAGATCCTAGTTCCAACTCCTAGATTTGAAAACAATCTGCTAGTCAGCCTCAAGGGTCTATATTATATAGACTGTGCATATTTATACAGTATCTGTTCCCTAAACTGGGAGAACTTTTGAATTAACTGTGGATAAAATTCAACAACATACATTCAAGAATTGTGCAGCTCAGTGTACAGTGACTATCCTGAAAAGTAAGGAAAGAAAGAAGTAACCAAAATGTTGTTAATTAGTGGCTGTGAATTTTTTCTATTCATCTCACCTGTCAATGAGCTTATTTCTCTAATTAAGTCAATATTAATGAAATAAAACTCAATTCATAGTGCAGTATAAAATGAGGCTCTCAAACTGAAAGAAATTAAGGCTTCAGAAAAAGCAGGTTGATAATTCAGCAATCTTTATCACCTGCTCAGAATACTATAATTCAAACATGTTCAGGTATTTATCATGCGTGCATTTATGTCTGACCTGGATTTCCAGCTCTTTCTTTACTGTCACTTTGCTAATCTTCCATAGTTTCTTGGCTTGGATTGAAAAAGAAAAATACAGAATGAAGACAGCTTTCGGCTTCCTACCTTGTCAAATATTCATTTGGGAATAAATATTGCTGAAAAAATAAGCAAGGTCTGAAAACGTAAAATCAGTCTACAAATCCTCTGACATCTTGCAGTATTCTTTTAGGAATTGCTTTTACTAGTTATGGGGTTAATGGGAATATTTAGTCCTGACATGTGCCTTCCAAATTCAAAACCTGCTCAACAAGTTATTAAAATCCCTCTTGGGGTATTTTTTCTTCTCTCTCTTTTTTTTTTTTTCTCCAAAAATTGTTTTGGGGCACTGATTCTTCTTAAGTGGATCTGGAGGGAAGAGAATCTTCAAGTGTTTTTCAAAGTCTGAAAATCTAAGTCTCCCAGCCACAGGGCCCTTATGATACCTTTAAGATTCCCCAAGGACAACTGAAGGACTTCTTGCCTAAATCTATTTAAGCCTCTCTATTTCTGGATGCTTCTTCTGAGTCCCCTTGCAGTGGTGTTGTGATCTGGTTGTACTTCTTAACACTAATGCTGCCTCCCAGTCATGGCCCAGCAGTGACTATATAACAGACCTCACACCTACCTACCTCAGCTCCTTCTCTGCCAAATAGTTCTATTAGTGTGATTCCAAAGACAAAGCTGGTGATGAAATTGCATATCTCACGTGCTTTTCCATATTTATACTGACTATATCTAAACATTATATTGTTGAGAATAAAACATAAAAGAACATTTATTCTAAAACTCTTAAAACTGATTTGAAAACGAGATAAATGTCATTATGAAAATAATACATAAATTTAAAAAGCTTTTATGCACATGTTTTATTCTGGTTGGGCTTATATCATTTGCCGGGTGCATAATGTCAGGGCTAATCAATTTCTTTGTTAAATTCCAGGTAGCTAATTCAAATATTCAATATTCAACACACAGGACTCACTATATAGGTATATATAAACTCACTAAATGTAAACCTTAGAAACAAATATAAATACATTTTGGGTCATTGAAATTCTTTTTAATATACTTGAGAAATTGGCTATTCAAATTATTCCTAGGGTGACTATTTCCATAAAAATAATTAACAGAAAATCTAAACCACAATTTCAATCTATTAATTATGCATCAGGAAGAGTATTTTTTAGTCAAAAACAAATCTATTTTAAAATAAGTCCTTGTTGACACAAAAACTTTTCATAGTTATTGAGTGCCATTTAAAAAATTTAATTTATTTTAAAGCTGCTATTTATTTACATATTGCCTACTAATATTAATTAAAAAAGGACTTTCCTAGAAATGCTTACCTAAATGCTAAGTTTCAAGACACACATTCCACCCCCCCCATTCTTTTTTTTTCCCCTAGAGAGATTATATTATGGAAAGCAAGTTGCTTTTGTTTTAAACCAACAGTTTTAAACTGAAGAAAGTAATTTGTTTTCCAAACTTAAAAATACTGGTATCTGTCTTTTCAGTATACAGTTTTCAATAGAGTGAGTCTGGTCCAAATCAGTTTATCATTTTCTTCATGGGTAATGTAAAAGACAGTTTACAATCATACATTTTGGTTCTTAAACTCAACATGCAAAGCTGAGTGTCCAACAATTTCTCAGCCTTGTAAGTTTATCTGTAGATTCCTTTATGCTTCTGTGTCTTTTTTCTTGGAAACAAGATTTGTAAAATGATTTCTACAAGTATAAGTAAATGAAAGATACCTAGTTCTAATCTTTAATCTACCACACTATTTTCTTTCATGGAACACTAAAACTTGGTTCTTATGTAATTTTTAAATAAAATTATTTCCTTCAAACTCAAATATTATATTGCACCCTGAAAATAGCTCAAATAAAGGAATTTAAGAAAAGAAAACCTTTATGTGAGGAGATTATCTCCGTCTAGAAGAGATTCAAGAAATTGCTACTATTTTCATAATGTATGATACATATTATTTTATAGGATATCTATTACAAGATCTATTAAGTTATCATTTCTTAAAATCATAGACTTTCAAAACTTTAGAGGACCTTAAAGCTCTCTTGTGTTACTAATTCTCTGCACACCCTAGACGGGTCAGCAAAAGGCTAGACCTTGCCAGCATTTGAGCCCAGCACTTCTGACTCAAGTCAATTATGGTCCTTTCCTGATAGCACAAGCTTGTGCCACATATGAATAACAATCAGTATTAGAGCTGGCACTCAGTGAGCACCAGCTCCATGTTAATGATCAGACAAGGCTCACATGATCACTTATCAAATATCACTCATTTGATAAGTGATATCAAATATTTATCTTATTTAAGTTTTTCTGAATCCTTCAGGATAATAAAGAACTCTTAGCTTTCATAAAAAATAAGAATGGATGAAAACATATGAAGTATTTCTGTAATCTCTCATATCCATCTACCTCTTATATTTTCACTTGCTAATCTAGGCCTTTGACATCATACCTTGTTTATCTCGATGATCTCTTAACTGAGATCCTGTTTAGAGTATCTCTTCAATTCAAGCTATACCATGTACCACACCAGGTTGATATTCTCAAAACTTTGCTTGTACCAAGGCTCTCTTTTTGTATAAATCAAATATTCCTCATGACTTCCAGAATAAAGTTAAAAATTCTTCAAGTCTGGCATCCAGAGTTCTCTACCACCTGGTGCAAACTCTGCCCAACTTCATTTCCTACTGTTCTCCAATTTGTACATCATAATTGTCTATTCTGTTCAATCCATCTTAAATATCTCTTGCTCATTTATTTACCTTTAGGATTCAGTCTCCCCTGTCTAAAATATTCTCTCCTCTTTCTTGATCTAAATTCCATCCATTTCATAGTTTGCTTCAACTCATAGCTCCTAGATTCTTTATTGCATTCTGACAATTATTTTAACCTCTTATAAGCTGTCATTTTCACAAGTTCCTCTCACACATAACTGTACATCAGTATGACTTGCAATGGTAGTAGAATGCAGGATCCATTCTAGAAATTTTGAATCTGAGGTAGCTCCCCAGAATCTACATTTTTAACAAAAAATGCAGTTGAACTACTCTGGTGAATCTGTGAGTACACTTCTAGAAACATGGCACAGCAGTTATTGTCTAGTTCATTTGAGCCTTAATCACTCTCATTTGCAGTTTGCAGATTTTCTCTAGGCACTCTTCATTTTACTGTATTTCACTTTACTGAGCTTTGCAGTAAACTGCATATTTTATAAGTTGAAAGTCTGTAGCAACCCTGCATTAAGCACGTCTATCAGTTCCATTTTTGTAGCAACATTTGCCCACTTCATATCTGTGTATCACGTTTTGATAATTCTTGCAAATTTTAAACTTTTTCATTATTATTTTATTTGTGTAGTTATCTGTGATCAGTGATCTTTGATGCTACTATTGTAATTATTTTGAGGCTCCAGGAATCTGCCCTATAAGGCAGCAAACTTAATAGACAAATATTGCGTTTGTTTTGACTGCTACTCCATGTCTCTCCCTCTCCTTGGGGCTCCATGTTCCCTAAGACACAATATTGAAATTAAGCCAGGTGATATTTGCAACAACATGGATAGATCTAGAGGGTATTATGGTTAGTGAAATAAGTCAGGGAAAGACAAATAATGTATATTTTCATTTATATGGGAAATCTAAAAATAAAGCAAACATATAACAAAATAGAAACAGACTCACAGATGCAGAAAACAAACTAGTAGTTACTAAAAGGGACAGGGGGAGGAGAGGTATAAAAGAGATGAAGGCGATTAAGAGGTACAAAATACTAGGTGTAAAATCATAAGTTACAAGGATGTTATAACTTTACATGGAGTATAACCTATTATACATTATATACACTCTATACAACTGAAATTGATGTAATAAGTCAACTATACAACAAAAAATTAATAATAATCCTACAATGGCTTCCAAGCATTCAAATGAAAGGAAGGACAAACTTCACTGTTGTCTTATTTTAAGAAACTGCCATAGCCTCGCTAAATTTCAGCAACCACACCCTGATCAACGAGCAGCCATCAACACTGAGGCAAGACCCTCCATTAGCAAAAGGAGTTCAATTCTCTGAGGTCTCAGATAATGGTTAGTATGCTTTAGTAATAAAGTATTTGTGTGGGGGTATGTTCAAAAATCATTTTTACAGTAACCCCTCAATTTTCCCTAAAAGATTAATCCCACTACAGCACATTTTATATTTAAGTTCACAGGCCCTTAGATGCAACTATCCTTTTTATTTAATTGAAGAAATAAAGCATTTTAAAATTAAGGTATGTACATTTTTTAGACCTACTGATATTATACACTTAATAGAATACTATGTGTAAACATAATATTTTTAAACACAAGCAATCCAAAATATTAATGTTCCTTTCTTTATTGAAATATTCACCTTATTGTGGCAGTCTGGAACTCGAACCCCCAGTATCTCTGAGATATGTCTGTATTTGTCTCTGATTTCTCCAGTAAGATTGTAAATTCACTGAAGCATTCAGAATAAACTGAAGCATATTAAAATTTTTACCAATTTATTTGAGCACAAGTCTATTCAAATGGGCTAGAATCAAACAGGATGTGGTTAGGAGCCTCCAGGGACAGGAAACAGACAGGAAATTGTGGAAGTAAAGAGAGGAAATCACTTGATTTGTTATAACTTAAAGTCTGGTTGGTTGGCTGTGACTAATTGTCCTCGGTTGTTTAAAAAGAAGAAGCCATGTTTTATTTATCCTATGTCTTTAAAAAAAAATTGGAGCAGAGTTGATTTACAATATTTCAGATATACAGCAAAGTGATTCAGTTACATACAAACACACACACATGCATTCTTTTTCAGATTCTTTTCCATTATAGGTTATTACAAGATAAAGAATATAGTTCCCTGTGCTATACAGTAGGTCCTTTATGTTTATCTATTATATATGGTACTGTGTATCCATTAATCCTCAAATCCTAGTTTATCCCTTTCTTCAGATGATAAAGAATCCACCTGCAATGTGAGAGACCTGGGTTCAATTCCTGGATTGCAAAAATCCTCCAGAGGAGGGCATGGGAACCACTCCAGTATTCTTGCCTGGAGAATCCTCATGGACAGAAGAGCCCGGTGGGCTACAGTCCCTGGGGTCACAAAGAGTCAGACTCGAGTGAGCAGCTAAGCACACACCCATAGGTTTGTTTTTTATGTCTGAAAGTCTATTTCTGTATTATAAATAGATTCATTGGTACCATTTTTTGTATTTTACATATAAGTGATATCATATGATATTTGCATTTGACTTACTTCACTTGGAAGGATAATCTCTAGGTCCATCCATACTGCTGCAAATGACATTATGTCATTCTTTTCTATGCATCCCTAGCATTTTGAGGCATTTACAGGCTTAGATTTCAGTTTGTTTATGATCAGGACATCAGAATCACATCAGTCTAATAACCTCTATGTTTAATTAATTTAGCAGAGGATACAGACAGAATGTATTTTTTTTCTGATTTCCACTCAATACTTAACATATGCATAGAACTGTTGCCCAATAAAAAGTACTAAATTATCTTGATAACATATCTTCATTACTAAATTTCTGAAATTACCCTATATATTTATTTACATATGTATTTAATATTTGTACCCTTCCATAAAATATAATCTTGAAAGTAGCACTTTTATTTACATTTGAATTCCAACAGAGTCTAAAATGAGACATTTTTACTCAATAGGTGATTTTTTAAGCCAGTCAGTAAGTAACAGATGAGTGTCTTTCTTATTTAAATAAGTTTATTCTAGTCACATTTTGAAAACAACTAGAATAGGAACTATTTACATTATTTTGTCACAATTTTTTTTCTGTCCTCAGTTTGAAAAACGTTCTTTCAGCTATGGATCGCACCATGAAATAGATGCTGTGATGTATCATCTAGATCGCATTTTTGAGTGAAGGATTGTTTCCTTAGCTGTTGGAATGTGTCTTCAAGTTCAGTTCTCTTTAGAATTAGCTTTAGTTAAAGAAAGTTGCTTCATTTAACTTCATAGTTTCTCCCAGGAAAAGCTCATCTTCAAAGACTTATGAATAAGGAGCAAAAAGCCCCCTAGTCCCAAGCTGGTCCAACTCTGATGGACCCTTACATGTCCAGAACTCCCCATTTGGTCAGCTTAGGCTTCTGTTGGAACTTCATCCCAGTCTGTCTTCTCCCACTGCCTGTGCTGTGCTTAGTTGCTCAGGCATATCTGACTCTTTGCTACTCCATACACTGTTGCCAGCCAGGCTCCTCTGTCCATGCGGATTCTCCAGGCNTAAACCTTGGCTCTCTTAGGACTATTCCCAATAGACTCTGTGCCCATAATGTTAGAGCTTCCATATTTCTCTCAAGGAGACAGAGATTGAGAGACAGAGGCAGAGAGACAGAGAGAAAGAAAGAAGACAGAACACAGATGTTTCGTGTCTTTTAGACTCAAGAATCAAATGTACCTTTCACCGACTGTGTGTCCTATTGACTCAGTGCTGTGAGACTGAAGGTGTTCCAGGCGCTATGCTGTGGGCCTCCTGTCCTGCCCTGGAATTTGGAAAAGGATCCCAGGTAAGGCTGATGAAACAGCTGTGCAAGCGTGGTGTGCTATCTGTAGCAAGTCCAAGTCTGGCATGTGTTTTAAAAACAGCAAGGTCTGCAAGTAGTTTTGTGAAAAGGTAATATTTGACAGCCAGTGACATTTGAAAATAGTTTAAAAAATGAGAAATGTGTAGTAAACATACGCATCCATTAAAAATGGGGGAGGGGATATTTATAAAAAAATCTTTCTGTGAACAAAAAGTTCCTGAATATTTAGAGACTCTCAGCTGAACAGTAGAAAACAGATTTGTTACCTGATAACATCTAAAAAATATTCCAGATTTGAGGGTAAAAGTTTGACTTTTAAAAAGTTGCCACAGAGCTGAGGGCCTTGTTGAATTCCTGACTTTGGAGTTGACTACAAGTGATTGTTGGGCTTCTCTGGTGACTAAGATGGTAAAGAATCTGTCTGCAATTTAGGAGACCCAAGTTTGATTCATGGGTTGGGAAGATCCCCTGGAGAAGGGAATCCTTGCTTGGGAAATCTCATGAATAGAGGAGCCTGGTGGGCTACAGTCAATGGGTTCACAAAAAGTCAGACATGACTGAAGCAGCTTAGCACACATATACAAATGATTGTTAAATTTCCCTGACTCAAAAGCAGGTCAGATCCCATTAGGCTTTGCTCCATTTCTACTCAAGCCATGTGGATATGAGAAAAACATAGAATCGGCATCTTCTTTTCTTGAAGATTCATTTATCTGTACACTGTTTAGTCATTATTACAAGGCAAAATTTAGTTAATGCAAATTACAAATAATATTTCAGCCATCTCCATCAACCAATCCATATTATTAATCACCTTCCATGAACATCCAAAATGCATTTAGCACTATCACAATCTTTCTGACATCTTATCATTCTAATGGATTTCAAAGCACTTTGTAGAAACACTAATATAAAAAGTTGATATATTCACATGCATGTTTATATATATACACACTTTTATACATGTAAACATACATATGTGCTCCTCAGGTGGCGCTAGTGATAAAGAATCTGCCTGCCAATGCAGGAAATGAGAGTTCACTCCCTGAGTCGGGAAGATCCCCTGGAGGAGGAAATGGCAACCCTCTCCTGTATTCTTGCTTGGAAAATTCTATGGACAGAGGAGTCTGGTGGGCTACAGTCCATGGGGCTGCAAAGAGTCAGGGATGACTGAAGTGACTTAGCATGTACATATACACATACATATATATTTACATACATACCATTATTGCTTTTAAAATTAAATCATATTCAAAACTTCACACTCCATTTTTCCCAAATAAGTAGCATCCATGGATCCATGAAATGGGCCATCCGTATCAGTTCTTAATATTTCCATTGCTGTGTGTTATTCCACAGTCACTACATGGCCTGAGTATTGTGTTAGATGCCTTTTGCTTGATGACCTAGATTCCCTCTCCTCCTGTTTCTACTCTGCACTTTGGGAGGCAGACTCTTATGGCTTCCCTTGCTCTTGGTTGGTTCTGACTGAGGTAACAAATAGGCAGCCTTGGCAAGAGATGAAAGGAAAAAGGCTGAGGGCAGGGTATTTCTTTCCTGGATCCCTCCATCCACGTTTGCCTCCGCCTGGCTGTGTCCCTCAGCTGAAGGCCACTTCTCCCAAAGAGAACGTCTCCTTTACTGCATTTTCCTTCTGTGCTCTGGTCACAGATTCCTCACTCTGAGCCCAGGAAGGTAATAGATTTATTCCTATTCAAACTTTGTTATTGAAATAGCCTTTCCCTTGTTGTCACTTTTCAGTAGATAAGTTGTGTCTGACTCATTGCAGCTTCATGGATTGTAACATGCCAGTTCCTCTGTCTTCCACTATCTCCAAAAGTTCACTCAAATTCACATCCACTGAGTTGGTGATGCTATCTAACCATCTCATCTTCTGCTGCCCCCTNTCCTATTCAAACTTTGTTATTGAAATAGCCTTTCCCTTGTTGTCACTTTTCAGTAGATAAGTTGTGTCTGACTCATTGCAGCTTCATGGATTGTAACATGCCAGTTCCTCTGTCTTCCACTATCTCCAAAAGTTCACTCAAATTCACATCCACTGAGTTGGTGATGCTATCTAACCATCTCATCTTCTGCTGCCCCCTTCTTTTTCCCTCAGTCTTTCACAGCATCAGGGTCTTTTCCAATGAGTTGGCATTTTGCATCAGGTGGCCAAGGTATTGGAACTTCAGCAAAAGTCCTTCCAATGACTATTCAGGCAAAGTGATCTCTCTCCTTTCTAATGTACTGTATAGGTTTGTCAAGCTTTCCTGCCAAGTAGTAAGTGTCTTTTAGTCTCATAGCTGCAGTCACGGTCTGCAGTGATTTTGGAGCCCAAGAAAATAAAATATATGACTGCTTTCATACTGATTATACTTTTAAAATACCCCTTTTGCAAATAAACTTCCCTCAAATTTCCATGACTTATTTTTTTTTCCTTGGGACTATGATTAAAATTATTTAATCATTCCCTTGCTGATGAAAAATCACTTTATTTTCAGCATTTTTGCTGAAATAAACATCCTTCTACATATATTTTATTAAATAATGGTGCCCTTATTTCTGTGAGGTATTTGCCAAAAGCAGCAATACTCACTCAAAGTTTAAATGAATTTTTAATGATTCTAGATATTTCCAGATAACTTTCCAAAAGAATTGAAACAATTCACATTTGCAATACCAGTTTATTTTATTGATTGATTTTTAACAAGCATTTTTAAATGCTTGCTATAAGCCAGATACTATGAAGGGCTTGAAAGTTGTGAAAGTGAAAGTCACTCAGTTGTGTCTGACTCTTCACAATCCCATAGACTATATAGTCCAGGAATTCTCCAGAAATACTGTATTGCATAGCCTTTCTCTTCTCCAGGGAATCTTCCCAACCCAGGGATCAAACCCGGGTCTCCCGCATTGCAGGCAGATTCTTTACCATCTGAGCCACCAGGCTTAACAGTGTATGAGCTGTTACTCAAATAACACAGTGTATGAGCTTTCTCATTTCTGTATGTGCATACCATCATGGTGTGTTATTAATCTTTTACAGTTTTTCCAGTCTAATGTGTGCAAAATGGTGTTGTTAAATTTGTACTTGGCTATTAATAAGGCTGAGTACCTATCTATCTATATATGGTCTAATTATTTTCTTCTTTAATGAATTGGCCATTTATATCTTTTGCCTTTCTACCGGATGTTTATATTAATGAGATACATTAAATCAAGAGAATTTGAGCGAGTGGTTGAAATGAACAAAATTGAATAGGCTGTAAAATAGATTGCAATTCTCGTTATATAATTCTATAAATACAATGAGAAACTGGACCCTTCCCTGGTGGCACAGCAAGAGCCCCAGGAGACACAGGTTCCATCCCCAGTCAGGAAGATTCCCTGAAGAAAGGCCTGGCTACCCATTCCAGTATTCTTGCCTGGAGAATCTCATGGACAGAGGAGCCTGGCAGGCTACAGTCTCTAGTATCACAAAGTGTTGGACACGACTTAACACACACAGTGAGAAATCAGATGATGAATTAAGAACTATGCTCTCCTTATACCCAGCTGGTACTTATGCACTGGAGCATGAGCAGAAGAAATGCTTTACATCTTAGTGACAGAATGTGGGACATCCTATAGGTTGAGCAATTGTGAAAATTTTCTTAATAAACCATTTATGAAGTGATAGGTATCTAAAGTGTGAGAATATGACTAGATAAAACTTGAAAAGACCTGGAAAGAAATTCAGTGAAAACCTTTACATTTACATATCACAAACCTGAGTCTTCCAGAAACACAAATGAATAAGGACATTCAAGTGGAAAGAATCTTAGATTAACAGAAAGTAGATGTTAACTGCACAAGGCTGCATATTGTCACCCTGCTTATTTAACTTCTATGCAGAATACATCATGAGAAACGCTGGACTGGAAGAAACACAAGCTGGAATCAAGATTGCCAGGAGAAATATCAATAACCTCAGATATGCAGATGACNTGCTGAGTTTTCCAAATTTGCTGGCATATTGAGTGCAGCACTTTCACAACATCATCTTTCAGGATTTGGCTTTAATTACATTGCAGTATGTGCCTTCTATAGCCACTTCATTGGGAGTTTATTTAAAATCAGAAATGGATGTTGAATTTCATATAAAATGTTATCTGAATCTATTGAGATGTTGATATAATTTTTATTCTTCAGTTTCATATGATGTATCACCTTGTCTGATTTTCAAGTATTGAGCCATTCTTGCATCCATGAAATAAATCCCACTTGGTCATGGTGAATGATTATATTAATATATTATTGAATTCAGTTTGCCAGTATTTATTTTGTTGAGGATTTTTGCATCAATGACATGGGCCTGTACTTTTCTTTTTTGGGGGGGATGCCTTTGTCTGGTTTTAGCATCACGGTGATGTTGTTCTCTTAGAATGAATTTGGAAGTATTCCTTCCTCTGCAATTTTTGGGAATACTTTATGAGGATAGTGTTAACTCTTCTTTAAATGTATTGTAGAATTTATATGTCAAGCTATCTGGTCTTGGGCATTTGTTTATAGGGAGGTTTTCTGATTTTGTTTGTATTGCTGATAGAGTTTTAGTAAACGTACTGTCAAAGTGAGTACCAAACAATTTCAAACAGTGAAAATCACAAAACCAAAGCAAACAATGAAACTTGCATCACTCATTCTAAAATACTGGAGACAGACCATGGTGTGTCTTCTTCAATAACTGAAATCTCCCCTGTCTTCCTATACATTAAGATTCCTACAATACTAATTAAGGATTATGAAAACAAGTTCTCTACTTCTCTGTTAATATATCACTATATAAGAGTTAATGCTATCCATTATCAACAATTGCACTTGGTACGTGAACAGAATTATCCCTTCTATTTTTTTATTTTTAAAAAGAGAAATAGTGGAAATTCATATTCTTTCCTTCATATGGCTTCACATTATAGGAAATTCCTTATCCAGAAATACCTCCTCTGCACATTATATTTATTAAAACTAGACAAAAATTTACAGTAAGAAAGATCTGAGCTTTCTTTAACTTAACTTGATTTTCAAGAAAGCCAGATAAGAAGGAAAGATCAGAGAATATAATACATACCACATTTGGTGGTTTCTTAAAGAGAGCAGAGTTTGAATATCAAATAAGAAATCTTCAGTGCTTTTAGAGATTTGAGTAAATCAACCAATACTTAAACTTACATGTAGTACTGTAGTAGTCTTTTTGATGTGCCAATTTGGCTAATCTCCAGTTATTTTTTCAAACACTATTTTAGGGGTTGCTGTGAAGATTTTCGTAGATGGGATTAAAATCTATAATCAGCTGACTTTAAAAATAGAATTTATTTTAGATAGTTTGGGAGGGCCTGATTCAATCAGCTGAAAGGGGTTTAAAGCAGAGCTGAGGCTTTCATAAGAAGAAACTGTGTTGACAAGGCCTTTATCCTGGGACTGAGTGTTCCAGCCTGACCTTCCCGACAG
Organism: Neotragus moschatus; assembly: GCA_006410615.1. Lineage (NCBI taxonomy): Eukaryota > Metazoa > Chordata > Mammalia > Artiodactyla > Bovidae > Neotragus > Neotragus moschatus. Next base: position 4,161,871 of record SJYA01000587.1, read on the forward strand.
CCTGCCATATAAGTTTTAGACGTGCATAGCCAGTCCCCTAAACGGTGTCAGTCAGTTCCCTACAATAAATCTCTTAATTTATGTTTCCTTTATAAAAGGAAAGCATTCTGCATCTCTTGTTTAATCAAGATTTATACAGTTACTTGGATTATAATTCCAAACAACATTAACCAATGAATTATGTTAAGATTACCAAATTGTGTTTCCTAACTTTCATGAAAATACTGTTATATCTTAAAAATTAATTAAACTCAGAGATTATGTTTCATTGCTAGAAAGTATCCTGTCAGTTTTGTGAATATTTATTGTAGCTACAGTCTGATTTTCCTGGGTCAATAACTGTTTGTAAGCATATGGGATCTTGTTTCCTTATATATTACTTTTCATTCTTATATAGATCTGTGTATACCGTTAATACAGAAGTGTAAAAATATAAACAAGAGGACTAACTTTATTGGCATCCCAAGTTTTTAAATATATATGGTGGAATTTTTTGTTTGAATAAAGCAATATAGAAACTAGATATTCTGCTCTTTTAAAAGCAAATTGTCACACTCCACCACAATCTCTAGAAACAGTGGCAGATTTTATGTTTGGGGGCTCCAAAATCACTGCAGATGGTAACTTCAGCCGTGAAATTAAAAGATGCTTACTCCTTGCAAGAAAAGTTATGACCAACCTAGACACAGACATTAAAAAGCAGAGACAAACTTTGCCAACAAAGGTCTGCTACTCAAGGCTATGGTTTTTTCAGTAGTCATGTATGGATGTGAGAGTTGGACTGTGAAGAAAGCTGAGAGCTGAAGAATTGATGCTTTTGAACTGTGGTGTTGGAGAAGACTCTTGAGAGTCCCTTAGACTGCAAAGAGATCAACCAATCCATCCTAAAGGAAATCAGTCCTGAATATGCACTGAAAGGTGAAATTCCAATACTTTGGCCATCTGATGCGAAGAACTGACTGGAAAAGACCTTGATGCTGGGAAAGATTGAAGGCAGGAAGAAAAGGGGACAACAGAGGATGAGATGGTTGGATGGCATCACCGACTTAGTGGACATGAGTTTGAGGTAAACTCCAGGAGTTGGTAAACTCCAGGACAGGGAAACAGGGAGGCCTGGCATGCTGCAGTCCATGGGGTCACAAAGAGTCAGACATAGCTGGGCAACTGAACTGAACTGACCAACATCTCCAACTCCACCATATAGACAGAGATCTTTTATTTATAAGGTGCCCTCAAAGAAGAATTTGACCAAAAATATTTCAGTGGTCTCCTTGAAATTTTTTTTTTTCATTTTTGCTTATGGAACAATCATTTTCATGACTCAGAGCCTATGGTGTTAGAAATGGTAACATTTGGATGACCATACTCATCCAAACCAGAGCTCTTTTACATGTATTTAACAATGATAATGGAGCAATAGGGGCTTCCCAAGTGGCACTAGTGGTAAAGATCCTGCCTACCAATACAGGAGACTAAAAGACATGAGTTCAATCCCTGGGTCAAGAAAAACCTCTGGAGGAGGGCATGGCAACCCACTCTAGTATGCTTGCCTAGAGAACTTCATGGACAGTGGAGCCTGGAGGGTTACAGTTCATAGGGTCGGATATGACTGAAGCAACTTAACACATAAAATGGAGCAATTTAGTGTCTCACTACCATTATTCCAAGATTGTTTCTATTTTTAAATTAGCCTCATTTTAAACGATATTTTTTTTAGTTCTTTAAGTTTGTTTTTTTGTTTGTTGTTCTTACTTTCCATCATAAATGCATTTCCAAACTCACATCAAGGTTAAACACCCTCTCAACAGCAGTTTAAAAAAAATTATATATATATATATATTTGGAGCACATGGTTCAGAAGGATAAACCAAATCTACCCTGATGAGGGGAAAATTATAGTAAATCTTCTGACTCACTGAGTTATTTTTTCCCCTTTTTTCAATATTAGCTCTGGGTAAGATTTTATAGTTAAGGCTCAAAATAACTTATCTTACCTTAACCCCTATGGGCCATATTTCTGATTGGGTGTAGTGATGACATTTGATCAGGATTTTGAGCTCTAGAGTTTTCATTACAGAGCTAAAAAAAAAAACAAAACAAAAAAAACAGCCTGGAGATCAATGCTAGAGGATAGTGGGTGAGTGGTATGAATAAATCATGTGGTGATGTATTAGTAAATGTACAGTACTGAATATGCAGATGTAATATTAAGATATTGTGGCTGGATTTCCAAATTCTGCTGCTGGAATATTATCAATACTGCTATAAGCTATTTTTCAAAATAAGAGCCATCATTTTATTAACATTAGTAATTGTATACTTCAGTTGTGTGCTTTGGGGCACTATCTGATTGCCTGTAGGCTGAGAGGGATACCATTACCTAAACTGGTAAGAGAACATTTATTAATAGGATCATGGGTCTTTCACCTAACTGGTTCTTGAGGGATTTTAAGTATAGCTAGAAGCAGAATAGTCAAGTGAACAACTTAACAGATCCAGTGGGATAAATTTGATATTTCTATTAGAGACAACTGATTCCTGGGTGCACTTTTTTCCCTTTGTTTATTGTCTTCAGTTTGCAGAAACAGGATAGCACTGAGGAGACCTATAATATACATTTTCCAAAGTATTCTAAGAACTGCTTATTTCAAAAACCTATTTGCTTATCTTCCATGAAATGTATAGCTAATAAAACCTTATAAAACAAAATTATAAGGGTGAGATGAAATAGGCAAGAATCAAACTCCATTCTTCCCTGGTCCTCTATTCATATCTAAGCTATTTCAGGGAATAGGTATATTTTTATATTTTGGAACACATGAGCTCTTTGAAAATATTTACTTTTTAGTACTACGGCAGAGAAGAGTGGTGTCAAGGAATTTATTGAAAGTTAGATATCTCTTGCCAGTAAGACACGGTGTCCCAGAGGAGTCTGGCTTCAAGTGAACCTCAAAAAAAAAAAAAAANGGTTAAACACCCTCTCAACAGCAGTTTAAAAAAAATTATATATATATATATATTTGGAGCACATGGTTCAGAAGGATAAACCAAATCTACCCTGATGAGGGGAAAATTATAGTAAATCTTCTGACTCACTGAGTTATTTTTTCCCCTTTTTTCAATATTAGCTCTGGGTAAGATTTTATAGTTAAGGCTCAAAATAACTTATCTTACCTTAACCCCTATGGGCCATATTTCTGATTGGGTGTAGTGATGACATTTGATCAGGATTTTGAGCTCTAGAGTTTTCATTACAGAGCTAAAAAAAAAAACAAAACAAAAAAAACAGCCTGGAGATCAATGCTAGAGGATAGTGGGTGAGTGGTATGAATAAATCATGTGGTGATGTATTAGTAAATGTACAGTACTGAATATGCAGATGTAATATTAAGATATTGTGGCTGGATTTCCAAATTCTGCTGCTGGAATATTATCAATACTGCTATAAGCTATTTTTCAAAATAAGAGCCATCATTTTATTAACATTAGTAATTGTATACTTCAGTTGTGTGCTTTGGGGCACTATCTGATTGCCTGTAGGCTGAGAGGGATACCATTACCTAAACTGGTAAGAGAACATTTATTAATAGGATCATGGGTCTTTCACCTAACTGGTTCTTGAGGGATTTTAAGTATAGCTAGAAGCAGAATAGTCAAGTGAACAACTTAACAGATCCAGTGGGATAAATTTGATATTTCTATTAGAGACAACTGATTCCTGGGTGCACTTTTTTCCCTTTGTTTATTGTCTTCAGTTTGCAGAAACAGGATAGCACTGAGGAGACCTATAATATACATTTTCCAAAGTATTCTAAGAACTGCTTATTTCAAAAACCTATTTGCTTATCTTCCATGAAATGTATAGCTAATAAAACCTTATAAAACAAAATTATAAGGGTGAGATGAAATAGGCAAGAATCAAACTCCATTCTTCCCTGGTCCTCTATTCATATCTAAGCTATTTCAGGCAATAGGTATATTTTTATATTTTGGAACACATGAGCTCTTTGAAAATATTTACTTTTTAGTACTACGGCAGAGAAGAGTGGTGTCAAGGAATTTATTGAAAGTNAGATGAAATAGGCAAGAATCAAACTCCATTCTTCCCTGGTCCTCTATTCATATCTAAGCTATTTCAGGCAATAGGTATATTTTTATATTTTGGAACACATGAGCTCTTTGAAAATATTTACTTTTTAGTACTACGGCAGAGAAGAGTGGTGTCAAGGAATTTATTGAAAGTTAGCTATCTCTTGCCAGTAAGACACGGTGTCCCAGAGGAGTCTGGCTTCAAGTGAACCTCAAAAAAAAAAAAAAAAAAATACAAACTGTGCAGCAAAGGAGACAAAAAAATGTATAGTGTCTTTTAGTATTGTGGTCACAAACTTCCTCTACAATATATCAGGCTGTGAATTTTAGACAGTAGAGGCTCATCAAATCTTTGGAAAACTAGAGAATAATTGCTCTTCTTTATAGTGTTAAATTTAAAATGAAGATCTATGCAGTCTTTCACTTCCAAGTAAGATGAAATAATTTTCAGAAGGCTAACGTTCTTAATGTGAGAACCCAAGAAAATGAGAAAAATTATACAAATCATATTTTAAAGACATCAGAGAGCTGTGAATGCAAGGAAGAGTAGAGGAACCAAATATTTGGAGAAAAATTTGGAAGATATTCAGATATGAGCTCAGAATTTTCAGCTGTCTTTTCACGGCAGCATGTGATAATTTTGAGAATCTGGGTTTCCTTCAGGGAGAAAACCAATGAGAAGGGATGCATAAACCAACAGAGTTTTTAGTAGTCATCAAGGGCTGGAGACTTAAATTGTCTCAAACACATGGTCAGTTTCTCCCACAAGAACATAATTTATAGATGGGTACGGTGAGTATTTAAAGAACTAAGTTGGAAACTGTATTTAATTTTTTACTGACTAATGAAATTTACTGAAGTCTTTCTGCTAGAGGAAAGGCCCATAAAATAATTTTTAGAGGTACTGGACAAAGCAGTGAACTGACGCTGATATTCTATTAGCTTTTCCCTCTGGGAATGTTTGCTTATTCTGAATACAGCTGGAGAGGACTTTCTTAGCAGTCCAATTGTTAGGACTCCAAATTTCCATTGCAGGGGCATAGGTTGGGGAACTAAGATCCCATATGCCATGTGGGTGGCCTTAAAACAAAACAAAAAACACAATAAAAACCATACAAGCATTTTGTCAATCAAACACATAGCCAGAATTTCTCATAACTGCTTTTCAAAAGCTGCACAGGACAAGACTAAGTGCACTGGGATGACCCAGAAGGATGCAATGCGGAGGACTGGGAGGGGGGTTCAGGATGGGGAACACATGTACACCCATGGGTGATTCATGTCAATGTATGGCAAAACCAACACAATATTGTAAAAAAATTAGCCCCCAATTAAAATAAATAAATTTATGTTAAAAAATAAAGAAAAGAAAAGAAAAACTTTGAAAGACAAAGAAAGAATTCCAACAGTCTCCCANGTCAATCCTAAAGGAAATCAGTCCTGAATATTCATTGGAAGGCCTGATGCTGAAGCTGAAACTCCAAAATTTTGGCCACCTGATGCGAAGAATTGACTCATTGGAAAGACCCTGATGCTGGGGAAGATTGAAGGTGGGAGGAGAAGGGGACCACAAGGATGAGATGCTTGAATGGTATCACCAACTCAATGAACATGAGTTTGAGTAAGCTTCGGGAGTTGGTGACGGACAGGGAACACTGGTGTGCTGCAGTCCTTGGGGTTGCAAAGAGTCGGACAGAACTGATCAACTTAACTGAATTGACGGCTCTCTCCCTTCATTTTCAAAGCCAGCAACTCTCTGATCCTTTTTTCTTTGACTGACTATAGCCACTGACTATTCTCCACTTTTAAGGATTCATATGATTAGACTGCATTTACCTGAATAATCCATGATATTTCCCCATCTCAAGGTCCATATCCTTAATCACAGCTGCAAATCCCATTTGGTAAGTAAGGTGATATATTCACAGGATCCAAGTTCTAGAAGTTAGAATGTAGATATCTTTATGGGAGGATTATTCTGTCTAGCAGTTTGTGCATGTATTTATATTTTTAGTAAAATTTCACTTAGGGCTTTTAAGTCCTGATCAAGTCTCTTGACCACCTTTGATAGTGGAAGAATATATATGAATTCCATTCTTGATTCTGGGCATGTGATTGTGCAAATTGTTGTGCAAATTATTTCACTTAACTTCCTCAAATGTCATATAGGGAGCTAGACTATTTGAGCTCTAAATTACCCATTTCTAGAACTGATGTAATCATGTTAGTGATAGCAATATAAAAGACTTAGATGTTATCTTTCATCTGAATAATTTAAAAATTCAACTTTTTTAGTTATCCATGAATTATTCCCTGTGAGAACAAACTAAGCAAATATTTTTTACCCTATCCAGTCATTCTCTGTTACCTATCATGTTTCTTGTTTTCCATCTCTCAGTCAAGACATGACAATTCATGGTAACAATTCCAAAGATACTTATGTTGTCCAAAATATGTGTAAGATATTTCAACTCCAATATGGATGATTTTGGGAGCTGGAGTGATCATTCCAGGTCATGAATATCTTCAAGATGGATCCATATCTACTGCAATTCAGGGACCAGTCCGCAGCATTTCTTAAAAGTGAATGTTCCTACTATAAACAATTTGCTTCTTATTATGCTTCCGTTGTCATACATCTTCAGTTTAGACCCCAGAAGGCTCTGGTTTTGCTATATCCCTTTTCACAGTGCCAGTTTATCTGTCAGAATATCAGTTTATTTCAAGTGAATGGACTCCAAAATTACAGTAAGAAATATAGAAAACACAGTAGGTCATTTTCCAAACCTGAAATGCTAAAGTAATGGCATCCTAACGTTTCATCTCATCTAAGTGAGACATTTGATCTTCCAGAGGTCACTGGAGACTTCTGAGTCTCACTTTAATGCTGGGATACGATGTACTGTTTTCAGAAGCTAACTATTAAAATGCAAAATGACTTTTTCGCTCAGCACTCCACGTAATAATATAAGGGTTACAAAAATGCACAACCCATTCTGGCACATCCTATTGTGATTTTTCTTACCAAACTTGTTCATTTCTTTGGATCATTAACCTTATATTCTGAACTTCCAGTAGTCTAGAGAGTTTTCAATGTAGTCAGGCAAAAAGAGCCAGGGCAAGAACGTCTGGTTACTGTGGCTTACTTTCTCGCTCAGAGAACAAAAACCCAAAGGAATTCTACCTCCACATTGGAAATAGAGCAGCACATTGCTTACATTTCACTCTGGAGGAGACTGGGATAATTAGGAAAGATATATTCATCCAAGAAAATGTAACCTTTTGAAAGTTCAGCTTTAGAAATTTTAAATCTAATAAATTTGTTAAGAAATAGTCTTGGCTGGTCAGTAAGAAATTTTGGAGCATTTGGTGTCAACTCAAAATCACTTACTTTTTTCAATTTGTGTCTTAAGAGATGATACATAAATTCTGTATTTAAGAAAAATGTAAAGGAGACACAGTGCTTGCACCTGGATTGCATTGTTTCTAGGTTAAAATACACCAAGCTGCAGAAAGACTTTTAAATAGTGGAGTTTATAGAGAGGTTGACTCCTTCTTTGGTTAGTGATAATAGGAGTAAGCAACCTACTTTTGGCTGTCTTTAGAAGTTTAAATAGAGTTCTCCTTCAAGTAGCCTTCCTCCCACATTACCCTGTGTTCTGACACTCTTGAGAATGGTGTAATTAACTTGTGTCACTGCTATGTGTGACTTTGGTTTCAGTGTAGTTTGTAAGACACTAAGATGAGGTTTTTGTGTAAACAATCAAACAGTCCCAGGCTGCTATATCGGGCAAGCAGCTCTGCCAAGAACACAAAGAAATGGAACAGAAGAGCCAACAATACACCTGTCCTTTCTTGAAGCAGTCAGTCTCGAGTCAGTCTATATTTTTCTTTTGCTCGAAAGCAGTGGCAGTGTATGCACTAAAGATATCAATATTAGGCATAAATGCAATCGTGAGGATACACAAGATGATTTCAGGGAAACTTATGAAATAAGAAATAGTAGGCTGTAGAGCATCAGACTAAATACTACTGTATACCTCAGTACAATGTGTGCAAGTGAGTGAGTGTGTGTGTGTGTGTGTGTATGTGCATGTGTGTTCTGAGAAGAAGTGGTTAGGGAGGCTGTAGGGAAATTAAATATTTAACAATTTAATTTTTCCCCAGATTATAATTTACTAAGATGTTTTCACCTACACAGCAAAAGATAAATGTACTGGGACACAGCTATATTTCCAGCACCTCTGTTTATATAGGGAAAAAATAAATGACTTAAAATATTTTAGTTAAAAACATTTTAAAGCTATATCTGAACAGAAAATAAAACAATATTCTGTTGAAACAGTCTATAAGCACATACAAAAATGTTTAATCTTATATATGCATAAATAATATATGTATATGGACTTCCCAGGTAGCTCAATGATAAAGAATCCTCCTGCCAATGCAGGAAGGATTTAATAATTTATCTTATTTCTAGATCAACATATATCAAGTATTAACACTCAGATGGTAAAATATCTACCTGCAATGCAGGAGACCCAGGTTCAATCCGTGGATTGGGAAGATCCCCTGGAGAGGGAAATGGGAATCCACTCAAGTATTCTTGCCTGGGAAATCCCATGGACAGAGAAGCCTGGTAGGGTACAGTCCATCGGGTCCAGAAAGAATCAGACACAATTTAGTGACTAAACAATATCAACAATGTATTTATGTATCTTTTTCTTTAAATGCCCTTATCAAGCACTACTTTCCTTGTAGAGAATAAGCTCTGTGTTTTACCTACATCATCATAGTTGTCCGCACAGCAATCCTGAATGATAGCGATTTTGATCCCATCTCAAAGGTGGGAAAATAGAGAGATGGGGAGTTAAGCAACTGTCCCTAATCCATTAAATTGCTGATTGATGACCTATTCTCTGTGAAGTATTGTATTCTAAATAGGTTCATAAATATCTTTTGTTTTTTTCATTCAATTATTTCTTTCAGATAATTTCCTGGAAATTGAATTGCTGGGGCACAGGGGAAGGGGCAGGGAGTCACTATACTAAAGACTAAGGATTTTGCTCTTTATAACCTTATGTTCATACCAGCAGTATAGGACATCATTACCTCGTACCCTTACTAACGCAGAGCATTATGATGTTTTAAAATGTCATTCTGGGGTGGAAAAAGAAGTCACACATGTTCTTATTTGCATTTCATATGATAGAAGTTACATATGTACCTTACAAATATTCCTTGGCTATTTTTATTTATGTTCTTTTTCTTTGCATTCTACATTTAAACCTTTGCATAATCTTCTATCAAAAAAATTGGTCATTTACTTAGTGATTTGATGTAATAATCCTAAAAATAAGTTAATATAATGCACAAATAAGAATATCCATGAAAACTTGGGAAAAAATAGAATGGGAGGTTTTTTCTTTTAGATATTAAAAAAATACCACAATTAACCCTTTGGGATTTAATAATTTATTAGGTTTCTAGAACAATATATCATGTATTAACATCTTTACAGCTTTGAAATTTCTAATTCAATAGCCTCCATGTATTCAAATTTTATTTTATATGCCATAATAAAATTTATTTTCTTTTATTTATTAGTTTTATTTTACTATAAATACACAATATTCATGTTTATTCTTAAATTATATTTTGTTACTGTTGTAAATAAAACATATTTTACTATATTTCCTAAGTACTAACATTTTTAACTTTATAAGTCATCATTTGAATCCTATTTCTGTCATTATTACTTTGTTTTACATATATATGTACATATTTTCATGGACTGAATTTTTCTTTTTTCTTGCTTTTTGTCATAAACTATATGGCATAAACTAAATGAACACTGTAGATCTGGTAGATGTGCGTATTAGGCTAAGGAAAGAATAAGGAAAGCAAAAGAGAGTGGTGGGGAGAAAAAGAGAGAATAAAAAAGTCCATAAGCAGGCAGGACCATTTTTGTTAATTGTATTGGAAATTGTGGATTTGCTTTGTCTTGTCACGCAGAGGTGAATGGACATGGAGAATCTTTCCGGACATTTTCTTAACTCTTACATGCAATCATAGCAAGTATAGGAATCCTTGCCATTTGACCCTACATGCCTGCTTTTGCAATATGACTATCAAGGGCAGATAAACATCCTTATAGAACACAGGACTCTTCCGTTAATATTTGACCATTGGAACTCCAAGTCTAAACCTCCGGCCTATCTCACCCTCCTCTCAGCCTGCAGCATGAGACTTCTTATTAAACAGTTCTACCTTTACTTGAGTAGAGCATTTCATCGGCATCCTATTCTGCACTTGGGAAAAGGGGACTAACAAAGCTGATTCTACTACTGTCTTCTACTCAGTCCAATGGAGAAGGGAATGGCAAACCACTGGAGAAGGGAATGGCAAACCACTTCAGTATTCTTGCCTTGAGAACCCCATGAACAGTANATTGGGGGCAGGAGGAGAAAGGGACAACAGAGGATGAGATGGCTGGATGGCATCACCGACTTGATGGACCTGAGTCTGAGTGATCTCCAGGAGATGGTGATTGACAGGGAGCCCTTGAATGCTGCAATTCATGGGGTCGCAAAGAGTTGGATACAACTGAGCAACTGAACTGAACTGACGGGACCAGATGCCATGATCTTAGTTTTCTGAATGCGGAGTTTTAGCCAACTTTTTCACTCTCCTCCTTCACTTTCATCAAGAGGCTCTTTGATTTTTCTCTGCTTTCTGCCATAAGCCTTGTATCATTTGTGAATCTGTGGTTATTGATACTTCTACCAGCAATCATGAATCCAGCTTGTGCTGCATCCAGCCTGGCATTTCACATGATGCATTTTGCATAGAAGTTGAATAAGCAGGGTGCCACAGCTTTGATGTACTCCTTTCCCAATTTGGAACCAGTCTGTTGTTCCATGTCTGGCTCAAATTATAGCTTCCTGACCTGCATATTGATTTCTCAGGTGGTCTGGTATTCCCATCTCTTGAAGAATTTTCCAGTTTGTTGTAATCTACACAGTCAAAGGCTTTGGCGTAATCAATAAATTACACCAGAAGTAGATGTTTTTCTGGAATTCTTCTGCTTTTTCGATGATCCAATAGATGTTGGCAATTTGATCTCTGGTTCTTCTGTCTTTTCTGAATCCAACTTGAACATTTGGAAGTTCACGGTTCATGTGCTGTTGAAGCCTGGCTTGGAGAATGTTGAGCATTACCTTGCTAGTGTGTGAGATGAGTGCAATTGTGTGGTAGTTTGAGCATTCTTAGGCATTGCCCTTCTTTGGGACTGGAGTGAAAACTGGCCTTNCTTTTCTGAATCCAACTTGAACATTTGGAAGTTCACGGTTCATGTGCTGTTGAAGCCTGGCTTGGAGAATGTTGAGCATTACCTTGCTAGTGTGTGAGATGAGTGCAATTGTGTGGTAGTTTGAGCATTCTTAGGCATTGCCCTTCTTTGGGACTGGAGTGAAAACTGGCCTTTTCCAGTCCTGTGGCCACTGCTGAGTTTTCTAAAATTGCTGGCATATTGAGTGAAGCACTTTCACAGCATCAGCTTTTAGGACTGAAATAGCTCAACTGGAATTCCATCACCTCCATTAGCTTTGTTCATAGTGATGCTTTCTAAGGCCCACTTGACTTCACATTCCAGGATGTCTGGCTCTAGGTGAGTGATCACACCATTTGATTTAGGTCACCATGATTATCTGGGTCGTGAAGATTTTTTTTTGTATAGTTCTTCTGTGTGTTCTTCCCACCTCTTCTTAATATCTTCTGCTTCTGTTAGGTCCATACCATTTTTGTCCTTTTTGGACCAAATTTTCTCCATTTTACACCAAAATTTTGTCTATTTTGTCCTTTCATGCCCATTTTTGCATGAAATGTTCCCTTGGTATCTCTAATCGTCTCGAGGAGATCTCTAATTTTTCCATCCTATTGTTTTCCTCTATTTCTTTGTATTGATCACTAAGGAATGCTTTCTTATCTCTCCTTGCTATTCTTTGGAACTCTGAATTCAGATGCGTGTATCTTTCCTTTTCCCCATTGCCTTTAGCTTCTCTTCTTTCCTCAGCTATTTGTAAAGCCTCTTCAGGCAGCCATTTTGCCTTTTTGCATTTCTTTTTCTTGGAGATGGTCTTGATCACTGCCTCCAGTACAATGTCATGAACCTGCATCCATAGTTCTTAGGCATTCTATCTATCAGATCTAATCTCTTGAATCTATTTGTCACTTCCACTGTATAATCATTAGGGATTTGATTTAGGTCATACCTGAATGATCTAGTGATTTTTCCTACTTTCTTCAATTCAAGTCTAATTTGGCAATAAGGAATTCATGATCTCAGACACAGTCAACTCCTGGTCTTGTTTTTTCTGGCTATCTGAAGCTTCTCTATGTTTGGCTGCAAAGAATGTAATCAATCTGATTTTGGTATCGACCATCTTCGATGTCTATGTGTAGAGTCTTCTCTTCTGTTGTTGGAAGAGGGTGTTTACTATGACCAATGTGTTCTCTTCGAGAAACTCTGCTAGCCTTTGCCCTCGTTTATTTTGTACTCCAAGGCCAAATTTGCCTGTTACTCCAAGTATTTCTTGACTTCCTACTTTTGCATTCCAGTCCCCTGTGATCAAAAAGACATCTTTTTTTTGGTGTTAGTTCTAGAACGTCTTATAGGTCTTCATAAAACCATTCAACTTCAGCTTCTTCAGCATTACTTATTGGAGCATAGATTTGGTAAAAATATCTTCTAAAATTGAGTCTCTGAGTCAACAGGTTTAGTATTAATAATATAAATTATTAATTATAATAATTAATTGAAGCCACCTTTGTTTCAAATATATAATAGAATTGTTTATACAGGATATGTAGGTACAGATGAGAAATACTACAGAGAGATAAAGGCAAAGCAAAGAAGACATAGTCAAAGTAATAAAACCAACAAATATCTCAGTATATCCAAGACAGAGAGATACACTAGGTGGTTATCACTAGAAGAACCATGATGAATATTACGGCCTGGAATAGTAAATAGTAACTGAAGCCTTGATGCCTACCTGTGGTAGTCAGGATTATAATAGGTCCCCCAATATATTCAGGACTTCCCTGGTAGCTCAGACGGTAAGGCGTCTGCGTACAATGTGGGAGATCTGGGTTTGATCCCTGGGTTGGGAAGATCTCCTGGAGAAGAAAATGGCAACCCACTCCAGTACTCTTGCCTAGAAAACTCTATGGACAGAGCAACCTGGTAGGCTATAGTCCATGGGGTCACAAAGAGTCAGACATGACTGAGTGACTTCACTTTCACTTTCATTATATTCATATTCCAGTATACCTGCCCTGCATCATAAAAATTATGGATTTTACTCCAGTAATTAGATTAGATTAGAAGGCACAGTGTATAGTATCTTGGTAGACCTGATCTAATCACGTGAGCCTTATCAAGCTTTCTATAACTGCTAGTTGAAGAGAAAGTTAGAGAATCTCATTCTGGATAGTCTGGAGCAATACAAAGACTCATGTTGGAAAGTGTCTGGGCTTCCCTAGTGGCAAGGAATGTAAGAATCTGCCTGTAATGCAGGAGACTGGGTTCAATCCCTGGGTTGGGAAGATACCCTAGAGGAGGGCATGGTAACCCACTCCAATATTCTTACTTGGAGAATCCCATGGACAGAGGAACCTATTGGGCTATAGTCCAGGTGTCACAAAAGAGCCAGTCACAACTGAAGTGAATGAGTACACACAGTTTCTAGAGGCTGCAAGCTGTATGTAGCCAGAAACTAGCCCTAAAACCCCAAAGAAATGAATTCTCCCAACACTCTGTATAATCTTGAAGCCATCATAGAAGGTTTGACTTCTCAAGTTAGTACTAGAAGGGTCTCTAAAAATTTATAGCAATTTGCTTGTTTAATGGTTAACAAAACCAGGACCTGGAGATGTAAAACCACCAATCACCAGCTGATGAACAACAAAGCCAAGTGATCCACTCCAGATCATTTTGGACTTTTGAATTATTGTAGCACAGAAGCTGTATTTCTACAATAGAAAAATAGAGACATGCAATCTCTCAGAGCACCTCTAATTTAACATTTGAGGAGTTTTATAGAGTACAAACAAACTGTGTTTGACTTTCCTGTAAACCAACCAAAGCAGTCTTTAACTATATAGACCTACAAAGCAGCCTTTAGACTAGGTAGAGGACAAGGAGTGATATCCAGAAGTCAACAAATAAGATTTACACTCTGTAAACAGTTCCAGATGGATCTCTGGGCAACAGCTTGCATGGGCAGCCTTATGGAATCACACCATTGCAGCAGGAACAAGTGCTTGATAACGGGACAGGCTTTATTTGCCTGCACATTACACATTTACTTTCTGTCAGATGGGAAGCAAAGCTTCTGCCAGCCCTCCGGAACAAAACTCTGATTCTGTTTTTGTCTTAGTCCCCTAGGTAGGAGGTCAACTTTGGGGATGACAGATAAAATGCTTTGGTTTCTCATTTATACCACTGTGCCCAGATGGCTCTCAGGAATCTATAGGATCTTTCTCAGTAGTATTTACTGCTGCTCCACTCTGTCCCTGGAGACCAGGTGTGAAATCCAGAAATAAGCAGTTTTTGCTAGCTGTGAATTGTGTTGAGCCAAAGGGGCCATGGGGCTGGGCTTTGGAATGTGAAATAACATTACTTATACCATGATATAACCACATGTTAATGAAAGTCTTAAAATATGCTCCAGAGAGAGATTTTTCTCTTTTTATTGATGGTAGCACCAATTTGGGTTATCGTTTAAGAAAAATGACCATTTATATAATATTTTAAGTTTCCTGGTATAAATGCAGACACATAAAATTTTATTTGCTAATGTACTTATTGAGTTCAGTTCAGTTCAGTTCATTCAGTCATATCTGACTCTTTGCAACCCCATGGACTGCAGCACACCAGGCTTCCCTTCTATCACCAACTCCCAGAGCTTACTCAAATTCATGTCCATCGTGTTGATGATGCCATCCAACCATCTCATCCTCTGTCGTCCCCTTCTCCTCCCACCTTCAATCTTTCCCAGCATCAAGGTCTTTTCAAATGAGAGTTCTTCGCATCAAGTTGCCAAAGTATTGGAGTTTCAGCTTCAGCATCAGTCCTTCCAATGAATATTCAGGACTGATTTCCTTTAGGATGGACTGGTTTGATCTCCTTGCAGTCCAAGAGACTCTCATAGTATTGTGTACTATATTTTAATTCAACTTACTAAATATTTATAGACAT
Organism: Neotragus moschatus; assembly: GCA_006410615.1. Classification (NCBI taxonomy): domain Eukaryota; kingdom Metazoa; phylum Chordata; class Mammalia; order Artiodactyla; family Bovidae; genus Neotragus; species Neotragus moschatus. The sequence continues at coordinate 4,177,223 of SJYA01000587.1, forward strand.
CTTACTATATATAAGCATTGCCTGAAGAATTGCTGAGGATAAAATGATAGATAAATTATAGTTGCTATTGTCAAGCAACCCACAACCTATGAGAAAGCTTATGATATGAATGGAAGAATTGCGTAAGAAATGCATGAAGTGCCTTGTTGGACAGTTAGAGGAAGGAGAGATGGCAAGTTGGGTGAGCTCAGGAATGGTTTTGAGGTGGTTTGATATTTTGCTTTCTTATCCTTAAGGGATGGGAAGAATTTTAACATATAAAATAGTGAGAGTGTCATTTCACACATATAAAAGTCACTTTGACATGGGAAGCTACAAATTACATAATATACAGAGCAAAAAATGGCAGATCATTTTATTTAGCTAAAGCCAAGTTCTTTTGCCTTCAAATTTGAACAGGGGTTTATTTATTTATTTACTTTTAAAACATTTATTGCATGTGAACCCTTCATCTTTCAAATAGAAATATATCCTCCATTTCACAGAGAATGGAACCAAGAGGCAGGTAATGATAATAGCAGCAAATGCTTGCTGGGGCATCATGTGCTCCCCAGTTCTAAGATGCCTTCCGGTGTTCCCTCATTCAATCTGTAAACCAACCCAATTAGGGTAGTAATAGTAACCCCACTTTCCTACTAGGAAACTGAGATGCAGAGAGATTAAAAAATGTATCCAAAGTCATACAACTACTAAGCATAAACTGAGCACCAATTTTCATAGTCCATGTTCAGTGTTTTCTATTTACTACTTATGAGAGTAAAAGTAAAAAAAAAAAAAGTTAGAAATTCAAAATTAATTTGACAATGACATATTACATTTTTTGAGGCCAGAGGTACTCAAAACTAATATTCAGGCAATATTAGAAGAAAGATGCTTCTAAGTGATCTAGAAAGCCATTGCTGAAGTTCAGACTTGTGTCATTGAGATCTGTATTAGGATTGTTCTAGAAGAACCATTAATATGGTCAGGCTCTGGGTGGCTGACTCCTCAAAGATCCTGAGCTACTCTCAACATATTTGTTCTTTGTTTATAACGAGCCTCCTCAAGCCTAAGACAACCATGAATCCAGTAAGCTTTGTGTGTTTGGTTTAGTTATGACACTTTCCAGGTATTCTAATTTGCTCTTGTTGTTGGTTTTAAAGAAGTTTATTAGTCAAGACTCTGCTTCTGTGATGATCTGTTGAGCTCATATCAAACTTACTTTCTCACTGATAACAATTTATAAACTCTGGGGGAAAAAATACAAAAAAATAATTACCTAAAGGATCTGGAGGATGTATGTGAGGAGAAACAAAACTTGGAGGAAGAGGCATGCACATGGTGCATTTCCTGTTATTTTAGCCTGAGGATAGGTGACCTTTAATGTTATGCATAAGGAATAAAACACCAATAATTTACAGGCTTTCTGGTATGAAGTATTAGATGAGAGTTTAGGGCAGTTACTGCTTCTGAATAGTAAGTGTAGAACCTCAGGACAGATAGAACCAGAGAGGAGGATCCCAAATCTGTATGTAAATTTTGCTTAGATCTCTGGCCAATCCCTAAGCCGTGCATATGTGGGCAGACTCTAAGCAATCTCACTGAGGCAGGACATAAAGCAAAAACAACAGCCAAAAAACTGGGCTGAGATCTGACCTTTGCTAGGAGACAAAGGTTACAGTGTATGTTTAGCCAATAAGTGCCTACTAAACAAAAATATAATCATTCTTGGGAAGAATAAATGTGGCCCATGGAGGCCAAGTCTGAGATGAGCCAAATGTTCGAATAAGCAGATAATTATTTCAGGCATTTAATAAAATATGCTTGATGAAGTATAATAAATGAAAAGATAGGATATCTTAGTGGAGAATTAAAATATATAGAAAAGAACCAATGGAAATTCTCAAACTAAACGTAATCAATATGTATTTCTTCTCCTGGTGGATATAGACCCTTCCACATGGTGGGAACCAGAGCAGAGTAGACCTGAGACTCATGTTTTGAGAAATGACTAGAAGACCTTCAGTTCAGTTCAGTCATTCAGGACTGTCTGACTCTTTGTGACCCCATGAATCGCAACACGCCAGGCCTCCCTGTCCATCACCAACTCCCAGAATTCACTCAAACTCATGTCCATTGAGTCAGTGATGCCATCCAGCCATCTCATCCTCTGTCATCCCCTTCTCCTCCTGCCCCCAATTCCTCCCAGCATCAAGGTCTTTTCCAATGAGTCAACTCTTCACATGAGGTGGCCAAAGTATTGGAATTTCAGCTTCGGCATCAGTCCTTTCAATGAACACCCAGGACTGATCTCCTTTAGGATGGACTGGTTGGATCTTCTCCAACACCACAAATAATAATAAAACAAGTAATAAATAGTCTCCAAATCTGGGATATGAGGGCTTTAAAATTTTTAATTGTATTTATTTTGACTAAAAGTGATCTTCATGTGTAATAATAAATTATATTCATAAATAATTATTTCTCAGTCATTAAAACATTAATTATGAAGTCTGTGGAACAACTTGGAAAATGCTTCTGCTGTGATTGAGAATGAAGTGTTAGTCACTCAGTCCTGTCTAACTCTTTGTGACCACATGGACTGGGGCTCACCAAGCTCTTCTGTACATGGAATTCTCCAGGCAAGAATGCTGGAGTGGGTTGCCATTTCCTTCTCTATGACTGACAAAAGCACACTACAAAATAGTATTTATACTCCAAATATGGTTCAGAGGGTAAAGCATCTGCCTGCAATGCAGGATACCTGGGTTTGATCCCTGGGTTGGGAAGATCCCCTGGAGAAGGAAATGGCAACCCACTCCAGTACTCTTGCCTGGAAAATCCCATGGATGGAGAAGCCTGTAAACTAGAGTCTATGGTAGGCTACAGTCAATGGGTTGCAAAGAGAGACTTCGACTGAGTAACTTCACTTTCACTTTCACTTTTCTTTCACTTTCACAAAATCCCATGGATGGAGAAGCCTGTAAACTAGAGTCTATGGTAGGCTACAGTCAATGGGTTGCAAAGAGAGACTTCGACTGAGTAACTTCACTTTCACTTTCACTTTTCTTTGTCAGGACAAATTCTCCAATCCAGGCTTCAGCAATACATAAACCGTGAACTTCCAGAAGTTCAAGCTAATTTTAGAAAAGGCAGAGGAATCAGAGATCAAATTGCCAACATCCGTTGGATCATGGAAAAAGCAAGAGAGTTCCAGAAAAACATCTATTTCTGCTTTATTGACTATGCCAAAGCCTTTGACTGTGTGGATCACAATAAACTGTGGAAAATTCTGAGAGAGATGGGAATACCAGACCACCTGACCTGCCTCTTGAGAAATCTGTATGCAGGTCAGGAAGCAACAATTAGAACTGGACATGGAACAACAGACTGGTTCCAAATAGGAAAAGGAGTA
>SJYA01000587.1:4181362-4194370 GCA_006410615.1 Neotragus moschatus
AATTGATGCTTTTGAACTGTGGTGTTGGAGAAGACTCTTGAGAGTCCCTTGGACTGCAAGGAGATCCAACCAGTTCATTCTGGAGATGGGCCCTGGGATTTCTTTGGAAGGAATGATGCTGAAGCTGAAGCTCTAGTACTTTGGCCACCTCATGTGAAGAGTTGACTCATTGGAAAAGACTCTGATGCTGGAAAGGATTGAGGGCCGGAGGAGAAGGGGATGACAGAGGATGAGATGGCTGTATGGCATCACTGACTCGACGGGTGTGGGTCTGAGTGAACTCCGGGAGTTGGTGATGGACAGGGAGGCCTGGTGTGCTGCGATTCATGGTGTGGCAAAGAGTCGGACATGACTGAGTGACTGAACTGAACTGAACTGAAGGCGGTTCTATTTCCAGTTTTTTAAGGAATCTCCACACTGTTCTCCATAGTGGCTGTGCTAGTTTGCATTCCCACCTACAGTGTACACACAGTATGTTCCTTGGCTGATATGGCTCCTCTGTGTACTCTTCTTTTTGTCTCATTTCTTCTGAAAGCCTCGCTACCACCTTCTCCACAGTCTAGCCCAACACCCTCTCTCTACATACTCTGACCTTCTTTACTGAACTGAAAATCTATCATTAGGACCTGCAAACATGCTGATTCCTCCACACTGATTATCCTTGTCTTTACTTAACTACCACCTATTGATTGTATCTCAGTTGAGATCTAAAATCCTTTAGAGCACATTTATTAGCCTCAATAAATGATCCTTCAATGTGCTGTCAAAAGTCATACTATTCCTTTCTTATCTTTTCTACCAGTGTGTTTAAATTGGCTACTTAAATTTTGATTTTGCTTGTAAGTCTGTAAGCTCCTAGAATGTAGAGAATATACTTACCATCACATTACTAGAACCTAGATGAGTAGCTGGTATAAAGTAGATGCTTAATGATATTTATCTAACTGAAAGAATCAATAAATTATAGCATAAATATGTATCTACAGAATTCATATGAAGCCTTGAAAAAATTCTAGAATAAATTATTAAATAGATCAGTTGTTTGCACTTTGAAAATAGTAATGGTATGACTGGAAAACCTCATGGTTTTCTACAGAAAACCAGATGAGAATGCTTTCCAACAGATAAGAATTTCTTAGATGGAGCACCTGGATTTTTGAAATGCTTATACTTCAAAAGTATCTAATAACTTGGGTCTTAAAATCTCTTATGTTATTGTGGGCAAGGTGATGAGATACGGTCAAATAAAAAAAAAATGGAATTGTGATGTTTCTAATAGGTCTCCAGTACTGTGGAATTAGTATTTGGCTCTCTTTTTTCAACAGTTTTACAAATGCCTTAGATAGGTATAGAAGAAATACTTTTTCTGAGTGGATTGCTCTAGAATGGAATACTTGCAAAGCATTCAGTCTGGGTGATAATTTCTGTCAGGGATATCTTTGTCAGAGAAGGTATTTCCATTCTGAGTGGGAGGTGGCTGTATAATTTCAAAAGGATTTTCCAAATTTAAGATGTCATGTTTCCATGGAGGATTATCATCTCTGAGGATGTTCTGAAGATGCCTGTATAATCCCAGAATGTTTTACAACGAACAAATTACAGAATAGATCACTGATGAATGAGAAAGTTACACCTTATGAACCTGGGGCCTTTCAGGGAAGGTAAGGCAAATAGAACCAAAAGGAAGATTCTACCTACATCATCTAACAATAGATCTTTGGAAAATAATTAGGGGATATACTCTTCTAAAATTCATGTATTTTAGTTAATAAAAATTTCAACTATTCCCTATAAACAAAATTTACCTGGAAAATATTCAATTACTGGAAAAATCCAGAAGTTAAATAGTTTTTATCTTGTTTTAAGGACTTTTACAGATTTTTTTTTTTCTCCTCATTTCTGTCATTGCTCTTGCCACCTACAAAGCTGACCTCTCTGGACACCACCACCTAAAGCACCCAACCAGCTAAGTAGAGCTTTTAAATTCATAACCTTTGTGTTTTCAAAATCATTTTAAATGATAATGAATCCTTATTGCCTTAGAATTTATTGCTATTTTCTCTCTTCAGTACAGACAGAGGGTTCTCTCCTTGTCAGCTAGTATTTGGAAAGGACATCAGAGGCCAAGGAACATTATTGACTTGGATGAGATCCACGGGTGAAAAGGCCTAATTAAGAGGGCTGGCTATGTTTTGCTAGGCAGCATCTAAGTGAAAATGCTGCTTCCAAATTGTGTTTGAATAATTTACCCAGATAAGAAAGCTTTTCAGGTTTGACTTGTGTGACCTTTTAAGTGGCAAATTGTCACACATTTCAACTGAGCTAATATTTCACCAAATCAACTTATTTGGGACTTCTGATCACAGTTCAATGATAGAAGTACCAAAATTAATAAGAAGCATTTGCAACATCTCAATTCACTCATTGAATACCTCCTGCATGGGACCTTTTCTTTCTATTTCATTGTCATGATCCAAATTCAGACCCTTAGGTTTAGTCTCTTGTGACAATTTCCCAACTGATTTTTAGTGCTCCAATTACTCTCCCCTCCTATTAATCCTATATAAACTATTAAGTCAATTTTCTCTAATATTATTTGAATCACAAGTAACTTCCCTCTAAAAGGAGGGTCTATATTCTTGCCTGGAGAATTCCATGGACAGAGGAGCTTCATGGGCTGCAGCCCATGGAGTCACAAAGAGTTGGACACAACTGAGCGACGAACACTTTCATTTTCATGGGTCCCCGTTGTTTCAAAAATAAAGCCCAAACTATTCAGCATGTTTTCAAGTACCTAAGCCTAGCTATCCTTTCCAAATATCCCATTCCTAACAAATGAATCATTTAATATGACTGTTTTAGGACTGTGCCTCTAAGCATTTAATGACAAATGCTTCTCCCTTGGAATGTTGCCTTCAAGTTATATGAAGTTCTTTGCCTTCAGATTTCTGTCCTTTCCAGCTGAAGGGATCTGTACCTCTTTGAGACTCAGAGACAATATTATCTGAACAACTCAAATTCCTATGCAATTAATATTCTGTAACCTTATGACAACTTTTCTATTATGAGATGTTGAACTTTATTGTTCCTTATTATCTCCTTATGAATATGTCTGTTGGGAAAGAATACCTTAATCCCTTTGATATCTTTGATTATATATAGCACAGTGTCTGATGATCTTCTTGGGCTCTATCCAGGAGAACTTTAAATAACTACAACTGAAATTCACATTATCTTCCACTTGCAATATCACCCTTCCCATCCTTTCTGTAAACTCCAATTTGGGAATAATAATATGATTCTTGGTCAAGGAAAAGATACAAATCATTAGTTCAGTATTATCAAATCATTCAGAAGGTTGTCTTCCTAAGTGAGTAATTATTAATATTTTCTAATGACCTTTATTCTTCTTCTATGACAGGAGGCCAAGCTCCCATCCCACTTAGAATTGATGGGGGCATTTTTCATTGCTTTTCCCATTCCCCTCAGACATGGATAGGTTTTTCTGTCTCTGTCTCCAGCTATAGGTTGTCTCTGGTCTCAAATCTGACTAACCCTCCTCAACAAGCCTTTTTAATTTTGTCAGGGCCTCCATATACTGGCTAGTCCTGCTGCCTTTCAGGAAGTCATTTTTCTAACAGTGTCTTTCACATAGCAGATATTCAAGAAGTATTAGTTCATTTCACTTGCAAGTAAGTTTATCAAGCAGGCTAGCATTTTAAACAACTCAGATTTCTAGTGTTCTTTTTCTGTGACTTGAAGCTGGCTGTTGAAAATTAAGCAAAGGATATGATCAAACATGGAGAATAATGTGCTGCTGCTGCTGCCAAGTCGCTTCAGTCGTGTCTGACTCTGTGCGACCCCAGAGATGGCAGCCCACCAGGCTCCTCCATCCCTGGGACTCTCCAGGCAAGAACACTGAAGTGGGTTGCCATTTCCTTCTCCAATGCATGAAAGTGAGAAGTGAAAGTGAAGACGCTCAGTCGTGTCTGACTCCGCGACCCCGCGGACTGCAGCCTACCAGGCTCCTCCGTCCATAGGATTTTCCAGGCAAGAGTCCTGGAGTGGGGTGCCATCACCTTCTCCAAGAATAATGTGCTAGGTAATGATTATTTTTCCAACTTAATCTCTTGTTCTCCTTTTCCTGTTGTTTTGTTTTTGAGACTCTTTTCTTGGTCATTTTCCACTTGATTTCTCTAGTTCTCTCACTGAACTGAGAATAAGAAATTGGATTTAAAGTATATATTTTTTAAATTATGAAGTAAATGTTTCAAATACACTAATTCTGAGATATAAAGGCTTATATGTTTTAATCAGAGGTGATTTTCTGGTTGTAAATACTACATTTTGCAAGTGACCGAGATTTTTAGTTCATGAATGTAATGATGTACACTGACTGCTCTGTTGTTTGAAGGTGTTAAAAAAAATAGGTTGCTTGATCTTGGGAAGGCATGTTATACAAAAGACTCTAGAACCAATCTGTGATTAAACTATATCACTGCTGACTCTGAATACACATCAAAATCACCTGAAAATATTTTTTTTTAATGCTTGGCATTTCAAGTCTCACCTCACTCCCTCTCCTTCTCTCACTCTCTTTTGTAAATATTCTTCTTGTCGCTTAGTCACTAAGTCATGTCCAAATCATCTTGCAATCCCCTGGACTGCAGCCCACCAGGCTCTTCAGTCCATGGGATTCTTCAAGCAAGAATACCGGAGTATGTAGCCATTCCCTTCTCCAGGGGATCTTCCCAACCCAAGGATCAAACACACATCTCTTGCGTTGGCAGACAGGCTCTTGTGCCACTGAGCCACCAGAGAAGCCCTTCTCTCACGTGTGTGTGTGCGCACATGTGTACATGTATGATTTGATTGAATTGATTGAAATATGAAGATGGGAATCAATTAAGATTAAGCATAGGCCTAAAAGTTCAATTCCAGCCTGAAAATTTCTTATTTTGTCATTTTATAATTAAAACAGTACTAACCTCTGCAGCCTAATTTGTCCGTAAATTCTATTACAAGCCTATCATTAGCATGTTGAGTTAAGGTGGCTATCAAAACCAAAATAGCAGCAATCTCTTTAGAACAGTAGGAACCATTCGATTGAAACGATTTTTTTTTTTCAATTTTAGTGTAACATAAAGTCATTTTTTTCCAAAGCAAACTTCTGTTGCTACTGAGAGTTTATTCAGAATTTATATTTGTCAGGTATTGTTTCCTAACATCAAGGGTACAGTCTCCTCTTTGGTCTTTGAATCCACTTGCTGAAAAAGCACTTCACTTGGGTAACCATTCACTGACTGTCTTCTAGTTGTCCAAGGCTCTGCAAAGTCTGATACATAGACAAAGAAAGTGTCTGACCCATTTACATTCTCAAGAAATTTGTAGGGAAGAGAGGTAAAATTTACATATATAAAACAATTATGGAACTATGTGAAACCATCCTGTGATTAAATAGAACTTAGCACCCTGCCTTTAAGGGGTGTGTGTGTGTAAAATGGCTGATCAGGAAGACAAGGGACCAAAGGCATCATGGACAGCCTAAGGTGAGAGGGAATCAGGTGAAAAACAATGGGGTCTTGGAAAGTAAGATGGCTAGAAAGAAACTAGGGAATTGGGAGGAAGGGAAAAAGAAGTCAAGGAAAAGGGGTGGTTGAATGTTACTTTATTTACTTTTCTGATGTGGACCATTTATAAAGTCTTTATTGAACTTGTTACAGCATTGCTTCTGTCTTACATTTTAGGTTTTGGCCAAGAGGCATGTGGGACCTTTGGGACTGACTAGGTATTGAACCCAGACACCCTACATTGGAAGGCAAAGTTTTAACCATGGGACTGCCAAGGAAGTCCCTAAATATTAATTAAATGTTTCCTTATTCTGAATAACCATCTGCAAAACATCTGGAAGATATTTCTCTGGCATAATTAGATATGTCAGTTATATTTGATATATATGAACCTACCTAAGATACCTGGACCTAACAATTTCAACTCTCAGTTCATCAAAAATGAGGTACAAGGCTCTAGACCTCACATTTTTAAAACCCATATATTTATAATGTGGTATTTGTTACTATTCTGGTGGGATAGAAATGGTAAATTATGAGTCTCACATTCCAATCTTTGCATCATCCGTGGACTAACCTGGGTAAATTATTTCTCTGGGTCTCAGTTTCCTGATTTGCAAAACAGGTACAATACTGCTCTAACTTGAAAGGAAATGGTACATCAGTTGTTGGTAGATGATAGATGGGTTATAAGATTCACTGAGCTGTTTATTGTGTGACTAGCACTCTCTCTAGCACACTGTAAGCACTGACTAGGTAACAGGTCTTATTGTTTTTTAATATTATTTGGTTAATAGATACATTGTTTTTGAGTAAACAGAAGCAGTCATGTAAAGTGGACCTATGGAATTATGAGAATAGAAGGGGAGTTTAGAATTAACGTGGATTTAAAAGCAAAGTCCTCATAGCCATCTTTATGACACTGCTCAAATTTTTAATGTTATGTGACATTTAGGCCTATGTGACATCGGCCTACCATAAAAATGTTCTAGTAGGAAGTCACCTTTATCTTTGAGGCTAAGAGAACTACATTGTACACTCCAGGTTTTTTCCATTCATTTGCTCGAAGATAAGTGGCAAGCTATTACTCTCTTTTGGGGCTGTCTTCACAGACTATTTCTAGCCACCACTTGTGGGAATGCTTTATGAAATGTCAGCCTGTGTGAGTAGAGATAGCATGGTTTGTCATGGGCAGATAGCCCATATACTGCTTGAACCGATGGCTTTGTCTTTTATCACTGTCACAGGCTTATTTAACAAGCTGTGACTCTGTGGTTCATCACAAAGAGAACTGTCATCCCCAGACACGTGGCCTGAACATCCTTTCATCTTCTGAGCCAGTAGGACCTGTCGTTTGACATCAAGCAGACCAGCAACTCCAGATGGACCATGCAGGCTGCAAGTCGGTAACAAGGGAGGGTTTGCACTGGCCTGGATCCAGGGTTTGCACCTTTGATTAGATTACACAAATGAGAAAAACATGTGTAAGCTTTTAAGTTGTGTATGCTGATAATACGTCACAAATATCACTTGAAAGGAAATGGTATGACCAGTCACCTCTAGGTGATAATTATTTATCATAGTGTTATTCTGAGTAACTGATAAATGAATTAAGATTGATTTACTCTACTATCCTTCCATTCTAAAAACTCTTCTCATTGCTAGCTATTAATAACGGTTAAATTTTGAAGCAACTTTATAACTTTATAGATGGTACTTCAAAATTGATTATTAGTTTGTGTGTATGTATATAGCAATTGTGTAGAAATTCTGCAAATACTGACTCTCCCACTAGTATCAATGAAGGAATAATAAATCCAGAGATCTTAACAGAAAATTCTTTAACATTTCTAAGAGAACTCTACATGTGAGGGCTGAGGGAAATGCTCATTTATGGACTTTTCCTCTAAGCCTGTAGGACATATCCTTTTGTCTAGGGAAACTGAGCCCAACCTGCTGAGTTCAGCACATTGCCCAACCCTGGGATATAGTACTCTGCTGTGGCTGTGGCTTGGCAGATGAGATTAAACTACTTTGGGGACATTAAAGTATAAATATTTCATGTGTACCTTCATGGGACTGAATTTAAGCTAAAATATTTAAAAGTTTTCATTGTTTGGTCTCAGTGGTGATTTCTGCTTTTTTATTCTCTTTAAATTTCCACATTTTGCAAAGTTATCTCTTAAAGAGTTTAGCTTTGTCTTTTTGTTGCTGTCCTTTTCTTGATAAATGGAAGCATGTATAATGCTAGAATCTTGGCTGCAGAGATTTAAAATAAGGGTAAGGAATCCATTGGTTATCTGGTGTTTCTTACGAAAGAACAAGAATTTTTAAAAATTGAGAATGCAGATAACGATCATATAGCAGACGGTGAACTCAGGACCCTTATGCATACTAAATACAGCAGGAAGGCACCAGCTGGGGCTATGAGTGGGGACTCAAATTTAGCCAGTGCTCATCTCACCAAGCACTGTGTCCATCGGAGTGCTTCTACCAAAACGAAGGCCTTTTCCTAATTAATTGCCCAGCATGGGTACTTTTTCTATCTGCACAGACACCAGATAGGCTAGCAATGGAATGCTAAGTTAAGTAGTTGTTTAGTTGCTAAGTTGTGACCTACTCTTTGGTGATCCCATGGATGGTAGCCCGTCAGGCTTCTATGTCCATGGGACTTCCCAGGCAAAAATACTAGNGTACTTTTTCTATCTGCACAGACACCAGATAGGCTAGCAATGGAATGCTAAGTTAAGTAGTTGTTTAGTTGCTAAGTTGTGACTGACTCTTTGGTGATCCCATGGATGGTAGCCTGTCAGGCTTCTATGTCCATGGGACTTCCCAGGCAAAAATACTAGATTGGGTTGCCATTTCCTTCTCCAGGGGATCTTCCAAACCCAGTGATCAAACCTATGTCTCCTGCTTGGTAGGTGGATTCTTTACCACCGAACCATCTGGGAAGCCAGGCTAGCAGTGGCCTTGGATAAATTTAAGGCAGACGTTTAACAAAGAAAACACCTGCTTAAATAAAAGAATTATACTAAAGCACTCTAGGACTATGGGGGAGAGTCTTTAGAATTTGACTGAAAGTTAACTGTAAATATTTTTTTAAGCATTTAAATAATATAATTAGACTCTGGACTTCCCTGTAGCTGAAATGGTAAAGAATCTGCCTGTGGTGCAGGAGACCCAAGTTGGATCCCTGGGTCAGGGAGATGCCCTGGAGAAGGAAATGGCAATCCACTCCAGTATTCTTTCTTGGAGAATTCCCTGGACAGAGGAGCCTGGTGAGCTACAGTCCATGGGGTTGAAAAGTTTTCTGGTTTAGTTTTAGAATTTTAAGTTTTCTTGGTAAATGTATATAGTGTCCAAGACTAGGTTTGATCCTTTTTGATATTCTACTACTTTGAATAATGGGAAGTAACCTTATAAGTAGATAAAAATGTTTATTCTAATGAATAAACCTATCTAGTAAACTACAATTTATCTTTATGTAAAAGTGATATGATTAGCTTTGATAATGATTATGTTTCAGGTTTGGCATTCCTTGCCTTTGTCAAGTTTGGCTTTTAGTATTTCAATAAACTAGTTTTTCAAATATGGTGAATATATTCATACTACTTAGCACATAGTATAAATAGAAAAGAGCACTTTGTGAGAATTTTCAGTTTTAATCTAGACTAGATTGATGGCCTCTTTGCTATCTTGGGGAAATAATTTAACTCTTCTGTTCCAGATTAGGAACAGCAGATGAAAAAGGTACTGGGACATTTTCTCCAGAGGGTAGAGTGTACTCACCAGCTAAGCCTATAGTACACTTACTCTATTTTTTCTTTAAATAATGTGTCTGTATGTAAAGATCAAATATACTATAATTAGATTAAAAACTTATGTCCAGATAAAAAGATTTTTACTTGTTGAACACAATATACCATCTAAAATATCAAAAATGTGAGCCAGAAAACCTTATTTATGATATCACAATTGATTCTACTGTGGTCTTAAAAAAAGAATCATACAGAATCAAAGAGAAAGCTGAGGAGTCTATATATCTAATGTCTTAGTCTCTCAGTCATGTCTAACTACTTGTGAGTATATAGCCCAACCAGGCTCCTTTGTCCATGGAATTTTCCAGGGTAGAATTCTAGGGTGGGTAGCCATTTCCTTCTCCAGGGGATCTTCCCCACACAGAGACTGAAACCAGGTCTCCTGCATTGCAGGCAGATTCTTTATTGTCTGAGTCACCAGAGAAGACCTGTACATAACTCCTATATTAAGTGTTCATGTGTAATTAATCACATGATGATTTGGAGTCAGTTTCAATTAAAAAAAAAAAAACTATTTGACAAATTTCTTTCATTTTGTTGACCAAAATAAAATCTTTGGGTGTAAATTGAACAGCAAATGTCAAAGCTTAAGTATTTGCCATTTAGAACCCATGTTCTTGCATATTCAGGAGCACCCAGAAAACTGTGAGCCAAAGTAAACCATGAAGATCCATCTCAATCAGAACAGGGTTAAAATGATTTTCACCTGCTGCACATTGATTTCGCCTCAGTTTACTAGCAGATTATAAACAGTGAAAACAATATATGAGATAAAGATGCAAATGTGCAAGTAGATGTAGTGCCCGCCCCCACCCACCGCCCACAGGAACTAGAGTTCCCTGGTTCTCCCAAGTTTTGTGGTTAGCATAGCTGATGCAGAATGAGGCTCCTGGGAGATAAGAATGGCTGATAGCTCACTGCCCTTTGCAGTATTTGGTTGGGTGAAGGCCATGTCAATACTCTAAAGTCTAACTACTGCATACAAAGGAATTCCTATGCTCTTTTACTCCTTTTACTGTCATCAGGACAATAGCAGCTCTGACCATGAGCTCCCATACCAGGCCTGACATAAATGAGATGTCCTCTTAAATTTTGTTGAATTGACTCATCAGAGTTTAGGCTATTCACAAGGAGTACCTCTGTGAGGTCATGCTAATCTACTAGACTCTCGTTGTTAGAACAATCCTTGATGCTATGGTTACGGAGATAGGAAGAAAGTTGAAAATAACAAATGAGCTTCTTTATTGCACTACAGTTGAATTTCCTTACTTCTCTTTTGCTTCACACAGTCTATATCTCATGATGGTGGCTAAAAGATCATTACCTTGTTCATACTTGTCAGGCCTAAAAGTACTCAGGTTCAGAAATAGAATTTTTTTTTAATATTCTTTGAAATTAGATGATATATTGGTTTTATTTCCAGAGAGTAAGTTGTCATACCTCTAGTGGCCAGTTTTTCATTTTTCTCCTTGATTCAAGTTATTAAAATATGAATCAGTTAAGAACAAAGGAAAAAAATGTTAGAAACCTATCTTGGAAAGCTTTCGTAAGTACCAACTATTCCCAACTGGGAGTGTCAAATAGCATTTTTCACAGGGTGTTTATATGTGTTTTACTGAGAGATTAGGCAAGATTATCAGATCACCAGTGTAAATCTATCATATTAATGATATTAATAACAAAAATTTGACTATACTTTCTTTTATATAGCCAAATCTTCCCCAGATATTTTATAGGCTCTTATTTTTTTTATTAAAATATCAGCTGTATCACTAAAGCTAAATCTACTTATGATTACTGATTTAAACTAAAACCCTTGGAATATTAATATCACAGTGAACACACAGTTTTATGAAATAATATGACTCAGAGAAATCTGGATGACAGCCACAATTCTCTGAACCCTAATGCANTTATATAGACAAATCTTCCCCAGATATTTTATAGGCTCTTATTTTTTTTATTAAAATATCAGCTGTATCACTAAAGCTAAATCTACTTATGATTACTGATTTAAACTAAAACCCTTGGAATATTAATATCACAGTGAACACACAGTTTTATGAAATAATATGACTCAGAGAAATCTGGATGACAGCCACAATTCTCTGAACCCTAATGCATGGCTTCTGTGACCAAAGTCCAACTCGTAGATGGGTCAGCCACAATCCATGGCACCTATGGCGGCCCAGGCACAAAGATGCAGCTCTGTTTTCAAATGTTACTCAACAAGTTAGAGAGGTTAGGAGATATTTTGCACTGAGTTTAGAGTTGTTCAGTAAGTGATAAAAATGCATAATTTGTTCTTGCCAAGTGAAATAAAAGAATTTATTTTAACGGTTTTTTTTTTCCCTTTTTTTAAAGATCAAGTGAAGGCTTCTGGCTCTGATTTCAAGTTACCCAAGCTTACATCTCATATAAAGAAACAATAGCAGATTAGTACAGGAAACAGCTTTTTAAAAATTGTTGTGCAGGATCATGTTGGTTCTGTTTTCCCAGCACAATAGCTTTCTTTTTTACTATCTCATAGTTATTCTTCAATTGACTTGATTCGCTGACATCTGTCTCAGAATAGCGAGCATTTTGTATTCACCTTGTCTGTGTTTTCTAAACTCACACCTCTTTTATTTTTCCTTGAGAAAGATTAGAAATGCAAAGATGAATAATTAGTCTGTTTCATACAGGTAGGAACCTTGAATTTTGCATTCTATATGTAAAGAGCTTTAATGAGAATGTTAATAACAGTTAATAAAGCACTCCAATCAAAAATAGAATCTGGGATGCAGTACATCACAATAAACAAGAAGCGCATGCACACACACAGTCCTGAGTGCACACACATGCAAATACACACACACACACACACACACACACACACTCTAAACTGAGAACACTGCCAGAAAAAGGCAAGGTATGGCAGGGAGAGGGGCATGCAGTATGGGGAGATGAAGAGAATAGAGAGGCAAAACATTTAAAATCCAAAAAAGAGCATTCAGAGAATTGAAGGAAATTTGCCTGCCTGTGTTGATTGGAAGGAAATACACAAAATGTGATTTAAGTTAATAGTGTTCTATGTCAAGGTTATACTATCCATTATACATTTATTATATCCAGCTTACCTAATTGGACGCAAGTCAGTTTCCTGAGTTCTGCCCTTACAAGCATTATAACATCCTCAACCAGCAAAAAAAAACTTGTAGCAGAAATGTCATGAAGCTAGGAAGCAGAAACTTCAAATTCTAGTCTCAGGTTAAGCATGTCTGCTTATGTGACCCTAAATAAACTATTTGACCAAATGATACTTTGTTTCATTCTTTATCAAGCAGGAGAAAAATTTTTGCGATTTAAATTATATGAAAAATACTTTCAAATGTATAAAACATAGCATCAACTATAATTTGCAAATATATGTGCAAACATATATAATTGCAAATATATAATTATGCACTTATGCATAATCATAATTGCAAATATATATAATTACATGTATAAAATTGTAAATATATGATAGATAAGGGTAAATATATAGTTATATGCATATATACAAAATATTTATATATTTTTGTTTAATGCTCAAATATTTTTGTTTATAAATGTTTAGATATATACAGAATGAC
>SJYA01000587.1:4194535-4217629 GCA_006410615.1 Neotragus moschatus
ATGACTGCATATAGTCAGAATATATTCAAGTATAAATTTTTAAGTCAGAATTTTTATCATGCCTTTGTGTGTGTGTGTGTATGCCTGAGAGACATTTGAAGTAGGAAATATTTACAACACTCTAATTAAATGACAGTGAACTAAATATATTTTTAATATACAGCAATCATGGGAAAGGCCAAGGCCATTCCTATTTATTTTCCTATAAAGTCTATGATATACAATCTGAGCAAGTTTTCTTAGTAATTTCAGGAAAATACAGCTAAAATAGGAAAGTCAAGTGCAAAATACTTCACTTTTGTTTCTCATATGAAAGGTCAAGAAATTCTAGTCCCAGAGCAATATAGAGAAGTAATTATAAAAATGAGTAGTTGGAATCAGAGAGAACATTAACTGCAAATCATTAATTAAACCACAGGATGAAAATTCTTTTTGCATCACAGACAAACCTGCACTTTCTCTGTTAAGTAAAGTTTTCCACTGTAGCAATAACCTAGTCTTAAAAATCATTACATAATAAACCAGAACAGGGGCGAAGTAGAGGATTATATATATTTGTTGGTATGTTTCAGTGTATGTATGTGTGTATGTGTAAGGGCAGGGTGACAGTGTCAATTTACCTACCTTTTTTTGGCCACTCTGTGCAACAGCATCCTAGTTCCCCAACCAGGGGTGGAATCTATGTTCCCTGCCAAGAAACAGAGTCTTAACCATTGGACCTACAGGGATGTCTCTTTTACCTGTCATTTATGATCAGTCATGAGATTATTGATATTTCCTTTCTCTATATCCCTTTAAAATCAAGAAAGACAGATGAGGCCTTTCAAATTGTTATTTTGAAACAAACTAAAATAGTTTCAAATTATTTTGGTGGCAGTTTATGTTTGAGTTCTATTCTAAAATTAATGAAAACAGCTAGATATTGAGTAACTATAAAATTCATATTTTGTATCTCAGCTATATGTGTATAGCACATTTAGTATCAAAGACACTATTTTTTAGTGTTGAAATAACACATTTCATTAACAGTGATCAAACTATCTGAAACAGGTTGACATAGTCAATAAGTATTTGTGGAATCTAGATACGCTTGAAGAATGGAAGAAAGGAAAGAAGAGAAGGAGAGAGAGCGGGCTGGAGGGAGAAAGGAAAGGGGGAGTTATAGAGCACTATATTCATGTACATTTTTACAAGGCTGCCTTAGGAATTTAGGCTAACTGTATTAAGTAGACAGATATTTTAATACCAGCTCAGCAATTTATTATTGCAGAAAGAACTCTAACGATCTTAAATTATACTTTCTGGTTTTAAAAAGAATCAACCTTTACTTTAATAAACTCCAAATTATCTAGATAATTTTGTGCTTGGCTTCTAACAGAAATAAATATAAGAAAATCAGTGGGTCTCTGGAACTTAACCTTAAGCACAGTTTTCTGGCTCTTTCGATGGGATGCTTTCTACCTCTTCATTACTAAGTCTTCACGAGACTGCAGATCCCTGAAGCATTTCGAGAACATGTGTTGGCAAGGAAAGTCTCAGGTTGTTTTCTTTCTTACATCAAGAAAATGTACAGATATACTCGCAACTTGGAAATTGTTTAAACCTATTCAAGTTTAGCAGTATAGCTCAATTGTTCAGCAACTTGGTTTATCGAGTTTTCCATTACATCTAAGAACTACCATATCCTTTGGGAAAGGACCCCATGTCTACATCCTTTGACGTATTTAATTTCAGTCTATATTTCTAAGGCATTCGTGATTCTTTCAATAATTGTAATATTTTATATACAGTTCCAATACCATAGAAAGATAGAATTGGTTTGCTGAATCAAGCAATTTCTTAAGAGTAATTTTACTCTACATGGTTAGCAGTTATATTAATCTACCAAGCTTTAAAGGGAATATTTAATATTCTACATTCTATAATGATTAAGCTCTCCATTTAAGGAATATTATTTTCTTCAAGTATAAAAACTGGTATCCTTCAAATTTGGTCTAGATATTTGAAACTTTTGAAGCCACTAGAGAAATGTTTTCCCTAAAGACAAAGAATTCACTCTAACTACAAAATTCCACTGCTCCTGGCTGCTGCTGTGTTTTGGTTGTTGTGTTTTGTTTTTCTCCTTCCACTTCTGACCTGTCTCTCTTGAAGTTTAGACTGCCAGAAGAGACAGGTAGTGCATGAAGTTTACTTAATACCCTGCCAGCTTCAGCTCCCACAGCAAAGGCGGGTCAAATCGAGTGGAAAGTGCTGCCAAGGTGGGAGAGAAGTAGGAGTGTTATAAATGGGCATGATCTTTTCCCACCCTTCAGCTGTCTTTGGCATTTTCTCTTGTTCTGCCTAAATAAACAGGAGGGGCATCTGAAATCAACATTAACAAATTGTATTATTGATAAACTTCTCTATGAGACACTACAATATAGCATCTCATTTAGTCCTCACAAAACTCCTGTGCAATATATAACTATAAAATATACAACAATAAGTCCTCATAGGATTATAAGGAAAAAACATGTTGTACACGTTATGGTGCACATGTTATAGATGAGGGATTTGAGGCTGAGAGTAGTGGAGTGACCTAACTAAGATTTTGAAGACAAAGCTCAGATAGAAACAGATCAATGGTAGCACATTTGTACTCAACTAGGGGCAATTTTTGTCATTTAGGGGACTTTGGTAATGTCTAGACACATTTATTGTTTTCACAACTGAAACAGGGGAACTAGTAGCATCCAGGATATAGAACTATGGATCCTGCCAAACATCCTGTGATAGAGAACAAATAATTGTTTCCCGTATAATTAAAGAGTGGCAATACAGTTGGCTCCTTAAAGTGCTAATAGTGCTGAGCTTAAAAACCCTGAAATAGATGTGTTCAAATTCAAGGCTCAGTGTTCTTATCATATCACTGTTTTCTCCTCTGAAGCTAATAATGAAACCATCAAAGCAACAATATGAACACAATTTTGAGATGCTGTGTTAGACACATTAACAGGGATGGTCTGGCCCAGAACTCAAAATAGAAAACAGCAAATGGAAAACAAGTACATCATCATTTATTCAACACATTTGTGAAGTCCCCAGATGGCTATCTGGAGATAGATGGAGTTGTGCAATGAAAATTCAGCCTTTGCTTTCCAGTGGAAAGAGAGTCTGTGTGTGCATGTATGTATGTGACATATATATACATATATACTCATATATATATATATGATACACACATGTTTGCATATAGATATATAGAAAATAACCATACAGATAGCATATGCTGAGGGCAAGTATAAAATAGGTAATAAAAAATAAACGCTAATATTTAAAGGTTGCTTATCATGTGCCAGGGCTTCCCTGGTGGCTCAGAGGTTAAAGCGTCTGCCTGGAATGCAGGAGACATGGGTTCGATCCCTGGGTCAGGAAGAGCCCCTGGAGAAGGAAATGGCAACTCACTCCAGTACTCTTGCCTGGAGAATCCCATGGAGGGTGGAGCCTGGTAGGCTACAGTCCATGGGGTCACAAAGAGTCGACACAACTGAGTGACTTCACTTCACTTTATCATGTGCCAAGTATACTTGTGAGGTGGATACTGTTATCATCTCCAATTTATAATGAAGAAACTGAAGTTCAGAAAACTTAGTTAACTTTCTCCCAAATTACATGCTAAATTATAACATTGATATAAGCCCATTCACCTGGCTCCAGAGTCTATGCTGTAGGAAACCTATATTCTACAGGCTACCGCAGGAATTTATAGGAAAGGCATTTCTAGGAGAAGGCCACACTGACTCAAGAGGGAAGGGAACACCCTAATAAATTTAGAGGAAAAAGAGGCACTTAAGAGAAAAGGGAAAGACTACAAGGCAGAAAGGTGCTGTTGTGCTTAGGAGACACTGGCTAGAGTGCAAATTATGACAGGACATAGTGGGAGACAGACCTGCAGAAAGATGAAAAGTAGGCAGAATATGTTCAGCAGATGACCTCACTCCTTCTTCAATGAAAAATGAACATCTTCTGATGTAATCTACCTTGTCTCATTTCAGCACACCTCAGAACTTCACTGTCTCTTTCTCCCTAGTAAGGCTGATCCATCTACATGTGCTCAAGACCGGTGACTCTTACACTTCAATGTGCA
Source organism: Neotragus moschatus (assembly GCA_006410615.1). Lineage (NCBI taxonomy): Eukaryota > Metazoa > Chordata > Mammalia > Artiodactyla > Bovidae > Neotragus > Neotragus moschatus. The sequence goes on from SJYA01000587.1 coordinate 4,198,662, forward strand.
TAGGAATCAGGTAAAAAGTATGTTAATACCCAGATTCCATGGTCTCATTGGCAGAGATTTTGATGCAGTGGGCCTGAGAATATATTTCTGCCAGGTTCTCAGGTGGTGCTGATGCTGCCATCAGTGGACCATACTTTGCATCACGCTGCTTAAATCCCATCTCCTTCTGCTTCCCTTGAAAACTCGTTCTATCCTCTACAGAATATGGACTCCATGAAGCCAGAGATTATATTGAGTTCATCACTGAATACTCAGAAGCTAGCACAGTTTCAGGTAGGAAAAATATAGTGAAAAATATATATGTCACAGTTAGGGAAGTAGAGGGTGGGATGAATTGAGATAATAGCACTGAAACATATACATTACCATATGTAAAAGAGGTGGCCAGTGGGAACTTGCTGTGTGACACAGGGAGCTCGAACCCCATGCTCTGTGACAAACTAGAGGGGTGTGAGGTGAGAGGGAAGTTCAAGAGAAAGGGGCCATATGTATACCTATGGCTGATTCACGTTGATATAGGGCAGAAACCAATATAAAATATTATAAAATATTATCCTCCAATTAAAAATAAATTTAGAAGAATATATGTGTCAGAACTGGAGCCAATTATACAGAGTGAAGTAAGCCAGAAAGAAAAACACCAATACAGTATACTAACACATATATATGGAATTTAGAAAGATGGTAATGATAACCCTGTATGCGAGACAGCAAAAGACACAGATGTATAGAACGGACTTTTGGACTCTGAAGGAGAGGGAGAGGGTGGGATGATTTGGGAGAATGGCACTGAAACATGTATACTATCATGTAAGAAACGAACCGCCAGTCTATGTTCGATACAGGATACAGGATGCTTGGGGCTGGTGCATGGGGATGATCCAGAGAGATGATATGAGGTGGGAGGGGGTTCAGGATTGGGAACTCATGTACACCCGTGGTGGATTCATGTCAATGTATGGCAAAACCAATACAGTATTGTAAAGTAAAATAAAGTAAAAATAAAAATTAAAAAAAAAGGAAATATGTGTCAAAACAATGCATTTTCTTTTTCTTCCATGAGGACCTTCTCTGCCACCTGCAGACATGTTTGGGTCACCTTATCCAGACAAGTTTTCCTGATAGTACTACCATCTTAAGCTAAAGTCAGATTTTTTTTTTTTTTTTGCCAGAAGTGAATCTTAAAATGTATAGTTGTTAGAACTTTCGATTTTTGGAGTTGTGACAAGAGTCTATGAACCTACAGAGCATAATTTCGATACTTAGTAACTGTGTAAACTAGACGAGTTTCTCAACCTCTCTATGCCTTAGTTTCTTCATCAACAAAATGACTATACTAATTACATATGTCATAGGGTTATTATAAGGAACAAAGGGTGTTATACATGACAGTGCTTGACAAAGAATAAGTGTCCAGCATAAAATATATGCTCTGTGAGAGTAAGCTACTAAACCATTTTGTCTAGTGTTTACTATTAATAGGCCCCCCGAGAGATAAATACTAGATGACATAAACACTACCCAGAGAAACTGGAATTAAGGGAAGGAAATGAAGTTTGGAGAATTATCCACATCACTGTATAACTGCAACTATTATGTAAGGATACTTGGGGGTACCAGGGAGAAAAGTTTAGCTAGTCAGAACGTCAAAGGGAGAACAAAGAGCATAAAGTGTTTCCAAATCTTGATGGAATAGGTACTAATGAAGAGAGGGGAAGTGAAGAGAAATGAAAATACTATCACAGAAAAGCAAAACAAAGTACAAAATCAAAGTACTAAAGTTAAAGACAAGAAAATATGTTAATTTTAACAATATCTTAAAAGGCCCTCTGTTTGACAAAGTGTGCCTGCATGCTAAGTTACTCTGGTCATGTTCGACTCTTTGTGAATCCATGGATTGTAGACCACCAGGGTCCTCAGTCCATAGGATTCTCCAGGAAAGAACACTGGAGTGAGTTGCCATGCCCTTCTCCAGATCTTCTCAACCCAGGGACTGAATCTGTATCTCTTATGTCTCCTACACTAGGAGGCAGTCTCTAAACCACTATCACCAACTGGGAAGCCCTTGACAGCATGTACTCTGTTTTTATAGTATTTGAAATTTAGCACTTTAAAATCAAATTTTTACAAACCACATTCTCTATTACAGTCATTTTTTCATTAATTATGTCTTTGACACTTGTGGACATCAGCAAATTTGGTATTCTTATCCCCATTTTTACATATGAAGAAATGAGGTTTAGAGGTTTAGTAAAATAACTGGTAATTGCTTGGGCAAAAATTCAAGCCCAGGAGTTAACTAGTCCGTATCTAGATATTTGACTGCTTAATGTGACAAAGAAGAAAAAAGAAAAACAAAGATAGTCCAGAAGTGATATAAGACATATGGAGAAATGATAATTTTATATGCATACTTCTTCCCCTTCCTGGGAAAACTTTTCAGAGAAAAATATACACCTGCTGACTTTATTTATGGCCCTTATTTAATGTGCAGTCTACTCCATTCTGGGGTTTCCCAGGTGGTAATAGTGGTAAGGACTTGCCTGCCAAAGCAGGAGACATAAGAGATGCAGGTTCGATCCCCGGGTCTGGAAGATCGCCTGGAGGAGGACATGGCAACCCACTCCAGTATTCTTGCCTGCAGAATCTCACCAACAGAAGAGCCTGGTAAGCTATAGTCCACAGGGTCGCCAAGAGTCAAACACAACCGAAGCGACTTAGCACACGTGACCACTCCATTCTAGCTTCCACCCACAGGCCTCCTCTGATATGCTCTTGTTAGCATAAAGTATGTCCATACCCAGTGTATACTCTTGCCCACATTGTGTTTAACCTTTCAACAGCAGTCATCCTAGTTTACTGATTTCTGTTTTAGAAAATATGTCTTCCATTGTGATTTGTGATAGCATAGTGTTCCTCCTACCTTTCTAACTGTATATTCTCATTTTCTTTTCTTCTTTCATCTTCATTAACTAAACTTTAAACGTTGGAGCATTTTAAGGCCAAATTCTAAAACATCTTTCATTCTTTCTCTATTCCCTAGAGATAATATTAGTTATTGCCATGGCTACAATTACTATCCATTTAGCTTCTAACAAATTTATTCTTTAGCTTACATTTCCAATGACCTACTAGATATTTTGTAATCCCCTTAAAGTCTACATGTTCAAGGTAGAACTCCCCATTTTCCTCCCAAATCTCTTGTTTCGCCAATCTACTCCAAGTCATTATCTCATCTCCACAATTCCAATAATGTTTTAACTGATCTCTTTGCTTTTGTGATGTTATTACACCATAGGCTAAAGAATGAAGAATTTCTAACAGTAATGGGCTGTCTGACACTAAAATGAAAGAAAAGGAAAAATAATCTCCATTATGCTTAATAACCATCTTATCCACCACCCCCTTTCAACCATATCAAAGAAATACCTGGCGCATAAAAATCTAGGTATAATGTTTTGATTCTACCTCTTTTCTGTAATTTAAAAATTAAAAAAAGCCCAATCATATGTTTTTTGTTTAATTTACTTAACAAATATTTATTGATTAAATACCATACACAAGAATTTGCATTAGGTGCTGAGAAACAGTGAAAAAATGACAAACCTACTCTTTGCTTTGATGAAGCTTGAATTCCAGAGANTCTGGGAGGTGGATCATAGAGGAGAGGTAGTTTGAATATCAGTTCAGTTCACTCACTCAAGTCGTGTCCAACTCTGTGACCCCACGGACTACAGCACGCCGGCCTCCCAATCCATAACCAACTTCCAGAGTCTACTCAAATTCACGTCCATTGAACCGGTGATGCCATCCAACCATCTCATCCTCACTCGTTCGTTTATCCTCCTACCTTCAATCTTTCCCAGCATCAGAGTCTTTTCCAATGAGTCAGTTCTTCCCATTAGGTGGCCAAAGTATTGGACTTTCAGCTTGAGCATCAGTCCTTCCAATGAATATTCAAGGACTGATTTCCTTTAGCATGGACTGGTTGGATTTCCTTGNTCACTCGTTCGTTTATCCTCCTACCTTCAATCTTTCCCAGCATCAGAGTCTTTTCCAATGAGTCAGTTCTTCCCATTAGGTGGCCAAAGTATTGGACTTTCAGCTTGAGCATCAGTCCTTCCAATGAATATTCAAGGACTGATTTCCTTTAGCATGGACTGGTTGGATTTCCTTGCAGACCAAGAGACTCTCAAGAGTCTTCTCCAACACCACAGTTCAAAAGCATCAACTCTTCGGCACTCAGCTTTATTTATAGTCCAACTCTCACATCCATACATGACTACTGAAAAACTATAACTTTGACTAGATGGACCTTTGTTGGCAAAGTAATGTCTCTGCTTTTAAATATGCTGTCTAGATTGGACATAACTTTTCTTCCAAGGAGCAAGTTTGAATATAGAGTGGTAAAGAATCCTTAATCAAAAAAATAATTATACAGACTCTGTTTCATCAAAGCAAACAATGGCAAATTTAAGAACTACTTCCTTCCTGTATCTATTAAACCATACGAGTAAAGTGTATTCACATTGAAAAACTAACAGGAAAAAATATGTCTTATCTTCTATTAGATAAGACTTCTCATAAAAACTTCTAAGAATAAGGTTGGATATGCATCAACATTCAGAAAACTAAGATCATGGCATCCGATCCCATCACTTCATGGCAAATAGATGGGAAAACAGTGGCAGACTTTATTTTTTGAGGGCTCCAAAATCACTGCAGATGGTGATTGCAGCCATGAAATTAAAAGACGCTTACTCCTTGGGGGGAAAGGTATGACCAACCTAGACAGCATATTAAAAAGCACAGACATTACTTTGTCAACAAAGGTCTGTCTAGTCAAGGCTATGATTTTTCCAGTAGTCATGTATGGATATGAGAGTTGGACTGTGAAGAAAGCTGAGGGCTGAAGAACTGATGCTTTTGAACTCTGGTGTTGGAGAAGACTCTTGAGAGTCCAAGACTGCAAGGAGATCCAACGAGTCCATTCTAAAGGAGATCAGTCCTGGGTGTTCATTGGAAGGACTGATGTTAAAGCTGAAACTCCAATACTTTGGCCACCTGATGTGAAGAGCTGACTCATTGGAAAAGACCCTGATGCTGGGAAAGATTGAGGGCAGGAGGAGAAGGGGATGACAGAGGATGAGATGGTTGGATAGCATCACCGACTCAATGGACATGGGTTTGGGTAGACTCCAGCAGTTGGTGATGGACAATGAGGCCTGGTGTGCTGCAGTTCATGGGGTCACAAAGAGTGAGACATGACTGAGTAATTGAACTGAATTGAACACATATTTTTGATGTGGGAAAACATAGAAATTAAGGTGCCAAAGCACACCAAGTCAGTTGGTGACATTTCTTGCTTTGAAGCACAAAACCTTTATATTACTGCCAAACCTATGAATCTTTTTAGCATGGCACCTCTCCAGTCTGATAGTTATTTTGCCAGCCTACATGCTAAAAGGGTAGATTAAAAAAAAATTGGAAATAGAATACATGAAGGTTGAAAGATATGCTAATAATTGAAAAAAAGAAACTGTAAAATTCCAGCATGCAGGTACCTAAAATATCATTAACTCTAACGGTGTATTTGCCAAGGCCAATCTAGCTACTGCTGTCCCTGAGTGTCTAACATGTTAGCAACAAAGACCAACACTGAGACAATAAGATGGCACAGTTCCGCTAGGTGATGAATGGGTTACTCAATGTAAAGTTAACTGCACTGGACCTTCTGTCCTGAATGTGCCAGTTGTTTATCCTTATAGAGACAGATACCGCTCTGAGAAATTGATTTTTCCCTTCTTGCCTACAAATTTTTAGCCAAAACCACTATCTGTTGGTTTAGGGAATGCCTGATCTTCAGGCATTAAATTGTATATAATACAGTATTCAACCAAAGGACCCATTTTACAAGAATGGGCCTATAAAGTTGCGACCCACTAGTTAAACATCACATACTGCAACATACAGAAGCATCTAGTCTCATCTCATATAGGGATGGCTTACTATTAAAAGTGCTAGATTGGAAGGAATACTCTGCAAGAATTTGGTGTCATCATTCAGGACTCATAAATACGTACTACATTAGAGTTGTACATGGAACTGTGATACCAATAAGAATACATAGATCTGAGAACTGAGAGGTGCTATGAGGATTGGCCCCTCTTACTGTCACTCCCAAATACCTGCTTACAAATCATGCTCTCTATCCTGGCAACACTAGTTGCTATAGGGTAGGAGGATATAGCCTCTTAAAAAAGGTGCAGTCTTGGAGCACTGCAAGGGGCTCTCGGAACTACAAGCTACCATTGTGACCATGGCTGTTGGATCCCTTGTAACCAAGGGCCAGCAGGCAAAAAGAGTCATCATCACATTAGCAGAGGCAGTAAACACTGATTAGAAAGAGATCTTCCCAGGTGGTGCAGTGGTAAAGAATTTGTCTGCCAATTCAAGATACACAAGAGATGCACATTCAGTCCTTGGGTTGGAAAGATCCCCTGGAGTAGAAAATGGCAACCTGATCCAATATTCTTGCCTGGAAAATCCCATGGACAGTGGAGCCTGCTGGGCTATACAATCCATGGGCTCCCAGAGAGTCAGACAAAACTGAGCACATATGCACGCACGAAGGTGCTTTTACAAAATGGTGATGTCTTAGCTCAGGCTACTATCAAGATATCACAGATTGGGAGGGCTGCACAAGAGGAACTTATTTCTCACACTTCTAGAGGCTAGCAGGGTGCCTGCATGGTTGAATTTTCATGAGGGATATTTTCCTGGGTTGCAGTTGGCTGCCATCTCAGTGTGTTCACAGGGCTCATCCCTGATACTTGCACATGGACAGAGATCTCTTTCTCTCTCTCTTCCTCTTTTTGTTAAGGCCACTAAACCTACCAGATTGAGACTCAACCCTTATGGCCTCATTTAAGCTTAATTGTCTCCTAAAAGCCCCATCTCCAAACATAGTCACATTGGGGATTAGGGTTTCAAAAATGAATTTGGGGGGGAAATGCAATTAAGTCTACAGTAGGCAGTGAAACCCAACTGATCCACCTGGGTTCACCTTTGTACCTAATTATAACTGAAAAGAATACATTCACAACCCTGGCTAGAGAAGTTAGGGATGTCTAAAATTTCAAGCAAACAATCGACTTTTTTTTGCTACTTTATTTTTTTTTAATTGAAGGATATTTGCTTTACAGAATTTTGTGGCTTTCTGTCATGCATCAACAAGAATCAGCCATACATACACCCATGGCCCCTCCCTCTGAAATCTCTCTACATCTCCCTCCCTATCACACACTTCTAGATTGTCACAGAGCCCCTGTTTGAGTTCCCTGAGTCATACAGAAAATTCCCATTTGGCTATCTATTTTACACATGGTAATATAAATTTACATGTTACTCTCTCCATACATCTCACCTCTCCCTCCTCCCATTGCCCTGTGCCCATAGGTCTGTTCTCTATGTCTGTTTCTCCATTTCTGCCCCAAAAGAAATTCATCAGTGCCATCTTTCTAGATTCTGTATGTGTGTGTCAGTATATATTTATATTTCTCTTTCTGACTTACTTCACTATGTATAATAAGCTCTAGGTTCGTCTGCCTCATTAGAACTGACTCAAGTGTGTTCCTTTTTATGGCTGAATAGTATTCCATTTTATATATGTACCATAGCTTCTTTATCCATTCATTGTCAATGGACACCTAGATTGCTTCCATGTTCTACCTATTGTAAATAGTCCTGCAATGAACACTAGGGTACATGTGTCTTTTTAAGTTTTGGTTTCCTCAGGATATGTACCTACTAGTGGTATTGCTGAGTCATATGGTGGTTTTATTCCTAGTTTTTTAAGGAATTTCCATACCTTCTTCCATAGTGGCTATATCAATTTACATTCCTACCATCAATGCAAGAGGTTTCCCTTTTCTCCACACCCTCTCCAGCATTTATTGTTTCAAGCAAACAATTGACTAAAAACTATAGAAAAATATACATATATTAACACCTGCAGAAAAACCTAGGGGAGTCAATACCTATTGAGACATTACTTTAGCAACAAAAGTCCCTGTATTCAAAGCTATGGTTTTTCTAGTAATCATGTATGGATGTGAGAGTTGGACCATAAAAAAGGCTTTGACACTTTCTGAGTGTCAAAGAATCAATGTTTTTGAACTGTGGCACTGGAGAACACTGTTGAGAGTCCCTTGGACTGCAAGGAGATCAAACTAGTCAATCTTAAAGGAAATCAATCTTGAATATTCATTGGAAGGACTGGGGCTAAAGCTGAAGTTCCAATACTTTGGCCACCTGATGCAAAGAACTGACTCATTGGAAAAGACCCTGATGCTGGGAAAGATAGAAGACATGAAGAGAAGGGGATGACAGAGGATGAAATGGTTGGATGGCAACACTGACTCAATGGACATGACTTTGAGCAAGCTCTGGGAGATGGTGAAGGACAAGGAAGCCTGGCGTGCTGNGCTGAGTGTCAAAGAATCAATGTTTTTGAACTGTGGCACTGGAGAACACTGTTGAGAGTCCCTTGGACTGCAAGGAGATCAAACTAGTCAATCTTAAAGGAAATCAATCTTGAATATTCATTGGAAGGACTGGGGCTAAAGCTGAAGTTCCAATACTTTGGCCACCTGATGCAAAGAACTGACTCATTGGAAAAGACCCTGATGCTGGGAAAGATAGAAGACATGAAGAGAAGGGGATGACAGAGGATGAAATGGTTGGATGGCAACACTGACTCAATGGACATGACTTTGAGCAAGCTCTGGGAGATGGTGAAGGACAAGGAAGCCTGGCGTGCTGTAGTCCATGGGGTTGCAAAGAGTCAGACATGACTGAGCAACTGAACAACAACAATGCCTAATGAATTATAGCTGTTCTCCTTTATCTATCCAGTTATAACACATCTAGTGTTTTGAGTTTAGGATTTCAGGAAAAGTATCATTTATTTGTTTTCTTTTAATTAAACTGAATTCAGTAGAGGTCAGTGGAGGGCCCTCATCTGGTCTGTTGTGAAGAAATTAGAAGTCAATTCTTCTGATGTTTCTTTTTTCCAGGATTGGGTAAAATTCTATACTTTTCTATTACCATGATCTAGTAAATAAAAATATATAAATAAAGCAGTTTACAAAACACCTTTAACATTTGTTCTTACAGTCACTTCCTTATATCTTTAAGCCAATGATTCCAGATGTCCCTCATACACTAAACACATACAATGAAAACAGGACTTTGATCCTGAAAGCATAAGTTTATCACAAAGAGTGACACTGGTAATATAACATGTATCATAATCAAGATGTACCACAAAGCCAAAACCAAAATCAACGCAATTATGGGTCTCCCCACAAATCATGAACATTTACCTAAAGCACAAGGACATAGTCTACTCCCTGGCGTTTGGGCAGTATTGATTTTTTTTTCATCTGAAATGTTTATTGATTTAGATATTTTGCACAGCATAAAGAATTAATATGTGAGTTGAGTACATCTTGTCTCTAAAAAATTCTAAAAGCCACAACTGTTAAAAATATAGATACAACAAATATGATATACTGATCATACCATATGATGATGGGGAAACTCAAGGATATTCTTGTATAATAAATTGCAAAAGTTCAATTTCCTTCAGAGGAATAAATAACTATTAACAGTTTATGCAAAGCATGCAAGGAGTACATCAATTAAAATTGCACTTTGAGGAAGAAGAAATATGTTTTAAATTCAAAGTATAAATGTCTAAATTTATATCATTAGTCTTTCTGAACATTAGGAAGATCATTAGAAAATTTGAACTTATAGTGGAGAGGAACGACATTATTTGGCAGAAGTGAGTTGTCCACAAATTAAGCTTTGCAAGAGATGTCTTCATTCTCTATTTTCTTTTAATTTAATTAAATTCAATAGAGATCAAAAAAGAGCCCCCGTCTGGTTGGCCTGCTGGGAAATTAGAGCTCAATTACTTCTAGTGTTTCCTTTACTCCAGAGAACCACATTAAATACCAAGAGTCTCATACAGTGCATTTGAGAGTATTCCATCTGGTTTTCTCTCCTGCTGCTTATCATGGGGATGCCCATTTGTCCTAGCCAGAAGGGTCTCCTTGAGTCTTTATAATCCACTGTCCCAGTTGAAAATGGGACGTTTGGTGGTTTCTGCCTTGAAGCGGATGGTAAAAATAGAGACATTTCACCCTTTACGACCCCAGTTTATGGTAACTAAGAGTAGACATACATGTGGAGAGTGTAGAAAAACCAGACATGTGTGGCCTTGCTTTCTGTCTTTCAAGGAGGGAAATGAAGGATGTGAAAACAGAACGGGAGAAACATGCTGACATGGATGGGGACTGGCAATGGCCAGTGGCATGTCTTTCAAGGAAGGACACAAGCCTCTGTGTGTAACAACACCACCACACCCATCATGATGTGGGAATGTTGTATAGCATGAACAAAAGGAAATCTCTAGAAAAATCTTTGAAATGCTTGGGTTTCTAAGCCCTGTGAGAAGCACAGGGAGTTCAGGTGTTCTGTATGCTCTGGTTGAAGAGCCCAGAGAAACTGCTGAGTTTGGTAAATCTGCAAAGGCCTGGAATCCAGACAAAGCAGCCACCCCACCCCCTGTGAGGTGTGAGGACCTTCAGACTAAGGACAAGGGGCTGAGACAAGATGGCTTTAATGGCTGGACAGAACCAGCAATTACTGATTCAGAGGGAGGGTAGTCTAGATAGGCCTCACCACAGCATCTGCCCAGGAGCACACAGGGTACCATGTGAATCAAAGGTCCAGTCATCATTCCCCACTCCCCTCAGATACAATGTCACGCAAGCCTTCTTTGTCACTTAGCTTTCGTAACACTCCTCTGCAGTAGTTATTATTATATACATTTTATAGATGAAGTATCTAAGAGTTAGAGTAGTAGAGTGACCAGACCAAGGTTGTGTTCAGTTACTCAGTCGAATCTGACTCTTTGTGGCCCCATGGACAAGAGCCCGCCAGGCTTTTCTGTCCATGTATTTTCCAAGCCAGAATACTGGAGTGGGTTGCCATTGCCTTCTCCAGAACCAAGGTTGCAAAGGACTAAACAGTGACAATTCTCAATATAAAGAGATCAATGGTATGCCAGTTACTCTCAACCAGTGCCAATTTCACCTTCTGGGGAAATCTATCAAGGAAAGGAGCAGGGAGGAAGAGGAAGGTATCTTCAAAATTTGTTTTGATCTGAAGAGATAGAGACTAAATTATAAGACTGGATCAAGTTTGCCAGACTGAATTATCTCTAGTTAGTACCCCCCTCCCTGCCCCTGGAATAGATACATGTGGAAAAGATATATGTTTATATATTAAATATATATATTAATTGTGTGTGTGTGTGTGTGTGTGTATATATATATATATAATTTATTTATACCAGTAGAATGGATATATATGTAATGTGGTGGTGGGATGGTGGTGGCATCACGGACTCGATGGACGTGACTCTGAGTGAACTCCGGGAGTTGGTAATGGACAGCAAGGCCTGGCGTGCTGCGATTCATGGGGTCGCAAAGAGTTGGACATGACTGAGCAACTGAACTGAACTGAACTGATGTGTTAGTCACTGAACTAAAACCTTTGCATGTTTTCTTTGCTAGGTCTGTGAAGGTGTGTCAGTAAGGTAGGGATAAGACAATTAGGAGTAGAAGGTCATCCTAGGATACTCAACTCATATCACTTGGTGATGATGAACTTCAATACCATCTCATCTGCTTTTGGAGCCATTCTTGTGTCAAGAGTCTGGGAAACAAACCAGCCACTTGCTATGTGCTGTGTTCTTGTCATCTGGGTACCTAAAGATCAAAGAAGAATGGGTGGGCTGAAAGCCTTTGCCAGGTGTAAATTCAAGTATCCCCTCCAAGTCATTCAACCTTCTTTGGAAGATAAAAGGCATTGGACAATTAAGGATGTGGTTCTAGTAAGGCTTTTTACAATAGTGAGAATGTCCATTAATAAAAAAAGTTTTTCAGAGGCAAGTAAACAAGTAAATTACCAGTGAGTGTTGTGGGAGCTATGAAGAAGGTCAGTAGTTGGTCTAATCTGAATCACTGAGGAGAGATGAAGGTGGAGGTGAGTCATTTTTTGAACTATGAGAGAGGGCAGATCCTTTGTTGTTAGGTTAGCCATTTGTTGAAACATAAAGTGATGAGGAGATACAAAACAGTGAGAGGAAATCGTAACTGTTTGATGTTTCCTGGAAGTAAATGACTCAGATAAAGATCAACACAGTTAGTTGCTTCATCTTTTTAATATTGGTAAAGCTATGAAAAAAATAATAATATAGTGTAGTGTAAGTCTGAAGTAATTTCCCCAGTTTCTTGATATCTTGATTAACCTATTTGACCAAGAGCACATTGTATCAGCAATAGGGCTTTGTTTTTCAAGTAGAAAATAAAGAATTTCAAACATTTATGTACCGAGAATCCCTACTGTCATAGAAAATTTAACTTGAAGACTAAACATATATTACAGTAAAGAAGTTAGTATAATATAAATGACATTTTTAAAAAGAATGAAGATAAATTGTTTTAAAAAGTTAAATTTATGAAGGCAAACTTATGAAGTTAAATTTGAAAATTAGAGATAAATTTCAGAAGAGTTTAAAGTAAGAAAAAGAGATGAAGAACAGGGGAGGAGCTGTGGCTACTGATGAGTTTTAGTTCCATACTTTTCCATATGAACTAATCCCATTCATCTATCTAAACGAATTCACCTCAGTCCTAAACATGCAAAAAAATAGAAAGATTTAGATATATATCAGTTCACTCTCATAAAACGGGTAGAAGAAGAGCTAGAGAAACTGTATCTTACTGTAATTTTATTAAAAAAAAAAATTCCATAGCACCTGCTTTATTGTCCAGAACCTGCTCAACTGATAACTGTTCTCACTTTTCAAATTTTAGTGTAGGATTTCTTACAAATGATATTCTGGCTCTCTTCCTAACTACACAAATGCAAACACCTGCCATTATACTGAAGCTAATTAGCAATTAGCAAAACAGTTAAGTCAGTTTGGCTTCCCTATTGTGTCCATAAAATTCTGTGTCCATAAAATTCTTCAAAATCAGCACAAATGTTTAATTACTGACAATAAGCTCGACAATAAGCTCATCACTGTAAAGGTGATGATCCACAAGAATGAATTCACTGCTGAAAACCATAGGATTCATGTGAGAGGACCTCATGTCCCACTGTAGCCTTTCTTGTCTTCTCTGCTTTCCAACATTTTCTAAACAAAGTCTTAAAGATGGCACTCAGTTATTCTATGTTTGTTCTTTTCTTTAAAATTACTCAAATCCACTCAGCCTATATTAGTTGACTGGTTTTTTTCTCTGTTAGCATAGAGTCAGATACAATGTGTTTTGAATGAGCTCTGTGAACTTGGGCAAATTATATATTCAGTCTCCTTGTATATAAAAATTGGATAGACTATCACAGATGATTATTGTGACATGAGTAGGATAACATGTAAAATGTGCCAAAGAGTGATGACATGTGGACACTCAAAATGTCATTTCTCTTGATCCACCCTTTCTTCCCTCTGTTTATTTCTTTTCAATAAGATACCTTAAGGTTTAGGAGCCAGTCTATAATGAATGTTTGAATTTGTGTCTCTTCCACATTGACAAGAAACCTAAGGCTGAGAATATATTTCATTTTTTCTGCACTAAGAGTTGTTAGTCAGTCAACATCATGATTGTGACCACCTTCAATCACAACTGTCAATGCAATGTTAAAGCCATCATTATTCCCTGAGAGCCTCTACTGGGGACTTAAGGATTCCCAGGGTCATTTTAGATGCTTTATCTGTACCACCTGTTGCATTTTTATATCACGCTTGTTGATCTCTTATCCTACTTGTTGATTCTTCCTTTGAAAAGGCTACTGTTTCCCATTGTAACATGATTATTATTTTACCCAGGTTGGCTCATTTTCACCCTTCTTGGATCAAGTCAGATGTCTCCTTCTCAGAGACCTGCCCTGAATCCTCTCTAAAGTACCTCCCCCCCCTTTTTTTTTTAATTTCTCACATCACCCTGGCTTCTTCCTACATAAAACACCACAATCTGTCTTTATCTTATTTGCTTGTTGTTTGTTAATTTATTTGCTTGATCATAGTTTTTCTACCAAATTTGGATGTATGCTCCCTGCAGGCAGGAATCTGTTTGTCTAAACTTGTTTCCTAGAATTAGAACCTGAGATAAGCACTTGGAGTGCAAGTTGCTGATGTGAAAAGTGATCCAAGGAAGCACAAAGAAAAGAGTGAGAGAAGTGAGGCAGGGAAGAAAGAAAAGCCATTTAACCTGTCTGTTAGCAAGCAAGTCACTGATTGGCCAACTGGGACTCACTCTTCTGGGAAACTGCTTAGAAACGGAGTGTAGAAACTAGAGTCAGTTCTGATAGAATGTGGCATATGTGGTCCTAAAAAAAAATCGCTCTGCTATACAAAATCATACAATAAAAGTCACAGGGCTTATGGAAAAAAGTGAAGTTAGAAGCACAATTCTCAAAAGCTACAGTCATGCATAAGAAGGATAGAATCCTTAAAAATGGTAACCAGTGTCACACATGTGAAATAGTTAAGAAATAAGTAAAGTCTACAATAAATACAGCATTTGACTTCAAAGGTATGATGTTTGCATGTGGTAGCGCATGCTGGAAGGGTTGCAGTTTGTTGTTACTACAAAGTGGTACAAAAGAGTTATGTGAAATCTGATAAAAAGTTGGAAGGTGTTGGAGTGCCTGAGTGAGATTTCTAATTTACCCAGTGCACGAGGCCACTGGTGGATGTTCCAGGTGTGTACACCTGTGCTTTTCTTTTGCTTTGGTCAGCTGCATGTTGTTTCTTGCATTCACCTAATCAGAGATTATCATATTTTTTTTCTTAAAGGATCAATAGAATAAATACTTTCAGTATTGAGGGTCATATAGACCCTGCCATAGTCACAAAAAGGGTTTCAAAGAAACAAACATGTTTCTGCTTCTCCGATGAAGTATTTGCAAAAATAAGCGATGGGCTGGATTTTGCCAATCCCTAATATAATGTTTCTCATGGGAGAAATCATGCACAAACAAAACAAAAGTTTGAGATCTGTTCAAATCATTCCTTAACATGCTGATTGTGTTGGAATAAACTCACATTTTCAAAACAAGCATTATAGCCAAACTGATGGTACCTTGGATTTTCTCATTGAGGAGATTTCTCCTGCTAATGTTCCATTCCCAGTCCTCCTGGGCTGTCAGTTGTGTGGGGTGAATAGTTTCCTGAGTTCTGGAGAGAGCTTAACGTTTAGACTGAGAAGCAAAGTTATTGGAGTGGAAATGCTGTCAGCCTGCCTAAGAACTGTCCTCTGCAGCCAGAGGTTGAGGAGATACGGGTCATGGTTATTACCTGCATCTAATTCACTGCATAATCCTCAGTGCCTAGAATGCACTAGGCGCTCAAAACAAATGGCTTATCTTGGCAAAGGGGTCTGATAACCAAGGAAACCAGGAATGCAATCATCATGGTCCTGTCTTAACTTAAACCTTTACCCTACTTAGTCAGACAATATGTCCCAGAATGCTCCATTTCCACAGTTACAAGAATGCAGAAATCCTCATTTTCTTCTCACTCTCTCCTGTGTCTTTCTGTATCTTACTATCTTTTACCTCTATTAATTTGGTAAATTGTACTTCTAGCAACTCAACTCACATTTTCAAGCACAGTAATCACACAATTATACTTTCTAACCTTCTCACTAAATACATTCTATATTCATTTTTCTTAATTTGCATGAGTGTGAAAGATTTCCCATCTCCTCCATAGTACTGGTAGAAGTTCCAGGTGTGTGGACGCATGCTTTTTCTTCTTTTTTTTTTTTTTCTTTTGCTTTGGTCAGCTGTATGTTGTTTCCTGTATTCACCTAATCAGAGATCATCATCTTTTTTTCTTAAAGGATCAATAGAATAAATACTTTCAGTATTGAGGGTC
This sequence comes from Neotragus moschatus, assembly GCA_006410615.1. Taxonomy (NCBI): domain Eukaryota; kingdom Metazoa; phylum Chordata; class Mammalia; order Artiodactyla; family Bovidae; genus Neotragus; species Neotragus moschatus. The sequence continues at coordinate 4,214,686 of SJYA01000587.1, forward strand.
ATATAGACCCTGCCATAGTCACAAAAAGGGTTTCAAAGGAACAAACATGTTTCTGCTGCTCCAGTGAAATCTTATTTATAAAAATAAGCAATGGGCTGGATCTTGCCAATCCCTATTTTAATATTTGAATTAAATTTCTTTGACCTAAAGCAATTCCTTAGCAATTTCTCTGACCTAAATGTGGTGAGGTATCATTCACAGTGAGAGTAATAGATATCCCAAGAGAAACTCGCTTATTACTAAAATTCTGCTTTAAAATGAGGTTGTTATGGTTAGAACTATCTCTCTCCAAAATTCATGTTGAAGCCTCAGTCCTCAATGTACCCATATGTGGTGATAGGCCCCTTAAGGAGGTAATTAAAATTAAATGAAGTTAAAAGGGCAGGCCCTCATCCAGTGACTAGCGTCACTATAAGAGCAAGGACAAGACACCAGTGAGCTCTCTCCCCAACTCTTGCACATAGAAAAGGTCACATGAAAACAGAGGAAGAGGGCAGCCATCTGTACATCAGACGGACAAGGTCTTATCAGAAACTAACCCTGTTGGCACCTCAGTCTTGGATTTCTATCCGCCAGAGGTGTGAGAACATAAATTTCTCCTTTTTAAGCTGCTCAACCTGTGATATTTTATTCAGCACTCTGATATGCTAATTAACACAGGCATATTAACATCAGGGGAAAATGAGTTATGAAAAGATTTCTAAAGTAACAAAACATTCTTAATATTAAGAGCTGTCAGAAGCAACTATGAACACAAGCAAAGTGATTTCAATAAATATTTACTAAGCCCTGAGTCTAGAAGGCATTGCTGACCATTGTAATCACTGATCATTGTCTATTCTCACACACTCCCCACCATCACTTCTGCTTTATTGCTAGCACAACAGATCTCCTACTAGAGAGATATACAAGAAGAAAGAAGATAAAAAGAAAATTCAAATTGCTTGGTAAGTTGGGTTCATACTGTGGCTTTCAGCAAGGACAATACAACAGAGAGAAATTTAGCCAAAAAAAAAAAAAAAGATTGAATTTAAAGGACAAAGGAAAGAAAACACAACCTTGAGAAAGAATATGCTTTCTGTCTGTTACAGGCTTTCGAAGTAGACTCAATCCCTTCATCTGGTACTTTTCCAGGCTTCTAAAACTAATTTCTCTATCCTTGAGCTGAAGCTCATACCTTCAGAGCATCAGGAAGTAAGCAATTCTGCAGCAAATATAGTCACTGAGAGTGAGACCCAAGCCTAACATTCTTCACCAGGCAGAACAAACAAACCTGATTAAGAAAAAAAAAAAAATCCAATTTCTGCTTATTTGTTCCTGGACTCTAGGTAGAGGCCATTAAACTAAACGTTGACTGTGGGGATAACGCGGATTGTATTCAAGATCTTGGTTGCAGTTACTAGCTCAACAAATCAGTATTATAGAATACTGTTAAGTTTTTGAGGCAATTCTATTGATGAAAGATATTTAAAGACCTGACAGAGTGTACGTGTTCAATCCTGTTCAATCCTGACTCAGCACAACAGGAAGGGGGCTCCTGAAGCAGCACAGACAGAAAAAGAACCTCTCTGTTGTGTCAGAGAGGGCAATGCAAAAGGAGCCTCTTCCCTGAGAGCAGAGCCAGTGCATAATCCCGTTCTCCAGGCAGGCAGTGACTCCTATTTCTATTTAGTAGGAAATACTTACTATGGAGAAGAGACTGCTGTATTTCCTATTCTGCTCTTTTTTTAAGCAGGTGCCATTCTTATAGGTATTGCATTTTCCTTCCACCATTTTTTATCCTGTGTTGTGGACCTAAGGTGTCACAGACAGGTTAAAGAACTTGCCTAAGTCACAGATTTGAGAGGTACTGAAGGCATTGTCAACCCACTTCAGTACTCTTGTCTGGAAAATCCCATGGATGGAGGAGCCTGGTGGGCTGCAGTCCATGGGGTCGCTAAGAGTAGGACACAGCTGAACAACTTCATTTTCACTTTTCACTTTCATGCATTGGAGAAGGAAATGGCAACTCACTCCAATGTTCTTGCCTGGAGAATCCCAGGGACAGAGGAGCCTGGTGGGCTGCCGTCTATAGGGTCGCACAGAGTCAGACACGACAGAAGCGACTTAGCAGCAGCAGAAGAAGAAGCAAAGGTTTAACTTTAATCTCCACATCCGCAGTATAATGTTGGCCTATAAATTTCACAGAAAAGTTTTAAGGAAATCCATTCATTTAATTAAAAGCCACGAGACTAACTTTGAAATAATTCCAGAAATTAATAAGGAAATAAGATTAAGACTTCTTATAGAGATGTGGAAGATGGCGGAGGAATAGGACGGGGAGACCACTTTCTCCCCCACAAATTCATTCAAAGAACGTTTCAACGTGGAGTAAAATCTACAAAACAACTTCTGAATGCTGGCAGAGGTCATCAGGCATCCAGAAAAGCAGAACATTGTCTTCAAAAACAGGTAGGAAAAATACAAAAGACGGAAAAACAGACAAAGGAGGTAGGGAGGGAGCTCCGTTCCAGGAAGGGAGTCCTGTCCCAGGAAGAGAGTCTTAAAAAGAGAGAAGTTTCCAAACGCCAGGAAACACTCTCACTGCCGAATCTGTGGCAAGCCTTGGAAGCACAGAGGGCAACATAACAGGGAAGAAAAACAAATAAATAATTAAAACCAACAGATTATGAGCCCAACGGGAACTCCCCCAGCGGAAAGGCAGAGCAGACACATGCATCCGCCACTAGCAGGTGGGGGCTGGGCAGGGAAGCACGGGAGACTCAGGCTGCAGCGCTTAAGAATCAGGCCTGAACTTCCCGCGCGTAACCGGAGTGAACTAACTTGGGCTAGCACACCAGACCGTGGGACAGTTACCACGCGAAAAGCTCTAACATAAGACACCGCCAGGACCACACACAGAACAAAGGGCAGAACAGAAATAGCCAGCTGCAGACCATCCCCC
>SJYA01000587.1:4217665-4281175 GCA_006410615.1 Neotragus moschatus
GGTCTGGGGTGGGCCCAGCCTCCTCCCTTAATCATCCTGCTATTCTTGTCTTGGGCTTCCCAGGTAGTAATAGTGGTAAAGAACCTGTCTGCCAATGCAAAAGACATAAGACACACAGGTTTGATTTCTGGCTTGGAAAGATCCCCTGGGGGAGGGCATAGCTGCCCAGTCCAGTATTCTTAGCTGGAGAATCCCACGGACAGAGGAACCTGGCAGGCTACAGTCCATAGGGTTGCAAAGAGTCAGAGTCAGACAGGACTGAAGCAATTTAGCCCACACTCATATCTTAAGAGTTTCAATCCACAGGGAATGAATCTCCAATCGCTTTATCCTGGGGGAAGGGTTCATCTAACTCCTGCCTCAATCTCAGTAGAGAAATGGGAAATATATTTTAAAAAATAGAAATTTTAGAATTTAGAAGCACACATTCTGAAAATAAAAAGTTCACTGAAACTGATCCACAGATGGTTGGAAATGGGCAAAGAAAGGGATCAATATATGTAGAAAATGTTCAACAGAAATTATCTGAAAATTCAGACAGGAAAATGACAAGCAAATAGAAGTGCCTCGGTGATCTGTGACACAAAGTCAAGTCATCTGTTATGTGTAATTGAAGTTCCAAAAGGACTGGAGAGAGAAAATGGGGCAGAAAAAAATGCATGAAGATTTAAGAACTAACTTTTAACGTTTTTTTCAAAATTTGGTGAAGAACATAAACTACAACGAGCTTAGCAAGTACAAAATAGTATAACACAAATTAGACCATATCTAGACATATAGTCAAACTGCTGAAAACCAAGAAAGAAAAATATATATATATTATATTATAATATGAAGAAAGATACAACTTTACAAATGTTGGATGACATTTCACTAAATACAATAGAGACCAGAATATAATGGCATCTTTAATGTAATGACATTAAGACAAATAACAATAAAGACTTCCATTTCTGGGAAGATAGAGTGTATATACTTTTCCTTATTTCCTCCTCTAACTACAACTAAATTCCTGGATAAATGTGTATGTCTACATATATACATACATACACACACACACACACACACACACACACACACACAGGATCACCTATTAGCCAAGGAGAGAAGCTTGAGAAGCCAAATCTGCTGACACCCTGATCATGGACTTCTACCCTGTAGAACTGTGAAAGAATATATTTGCTTTTTAAGCCAGCCAGTATATGGTACTGGTTAAGACAGTTCTAGAAAACTAAGATAGGCAGTAGATAAAATAGATAGATCAGATAGATTGTGTATATGTGAGAGAGAGATTGAGAAACTCTAAGAAGACTCTGAAAGGTAACAAGAAGAAGGGAGAGCAACCAGGACTTCAGGACCAGAGGGATAACAGGATGGCAAGTTCTCCAGGGTTTCTTTTGGCTCACATCTTAGACTTGGAGTTGAAGAAGCTGGTAACCTAACAAATGAAACGGTGCAGACCAAAAAAAAAAAAAGTGCCCTAAGAGCCTCTTCTCTCTATCCAAGGTGCCAGGAAAGGGCAATCTAGAAGAAAATTCTTAGATAATAAGTAATCTACTCCAATCAAAAATGAAGGAGAAAAAATAAAAAACAACTATGGCCATACCCCGTCCACATCAGCAAAGGCTGAGTGGGAAAACCAGGCTTGCATTCTTGAGAGGCAGCAATGAAATGCTCTAACAATTCCTCTGAGGTGGTGTCAGAGATGGTCAAGAGGAGGTAGGGTCTTCATTTCAATTATCTGGTAGTGAGCCCCCCAGAGTTAACGGAGACCACAGCTTGGACTTTCATACCCACCCAGCAGTAATGAGGCACCCCTCCCCACGGGTGTCGTAGCAGACCCTGCATAGACTCAGGACTCTCACACAGCAGTGATGAGGCCATCCCACTACGAGACCAGTGAACTCCACATGGGGAGCTCAAACTTGCATGTCCAAATTGTAACAAGGAACTTTGCTCTTTGGTTGTCAATAAAGGCCAAGTGCCGAACTTGCACTTCTATCTCCATCTGGAAGTAATGAGGCGACATTGCCCTTCTTTCTCTGATGAAACAGAAGATACAAACTTTAAATAAGGTCAAAAGTCTTAGAGCATAACAAAAAAATGTCCAGATTTCAACTGGACACAATCATGCCTCACACCAAGAACAAGGAAGCTTCTAGATTGAATTTTCAAAAATACAAATATTAGATGTTCAAGACCAAAATGATAGAAATGTTAGAATTACCTGACATAAGAAACCTGAATAAAACCCCAGAGATTATGTGAGTGGAAAAAAAAAAATCTCTAAAAGTACAATGTACCAAATCATTCATATAACATTCTTGAAAAGATATAGAAATAGAGAACATGTCTGTGGTTGGCATTGGTTAAGCAGAGAACAGGGACAGGAGAGAAGTGGGTATGGCTATAGTGGCAACATGAGGAATTCTTGTGATGATAAGCACATTCTATATCAGTTGATGGTCTTCAGACAAAAATCAAGGTTTCCTGGGGAAGACAGAATCCTGCCTCAAGACTGTAACAAAAATCCAACCTGAATTTCCAACTTCTTAGCCTATTCTACAGATTTCAGATTCAAGACAACATCAACTCCTATGGGAGCATCCAGATTTACCACTAGTCACCCCTCACAATCACATAGGCAAATTTCTGAAAATCAGTCTCTGAATATAGCCTATTGGTTTTGCTTTCCCAGAGAATTCTCACACGTGCAGAGACAGATGTAAAAAGATAAATGACGATGACATTATAGAATCAAAAGAAGTGTTAACTAACCAAAAGAAGTCAGGGCATGAAGAAAAACAAACAAACAACAAAAAAAAACCCATGACAAGGGACCATGCCTACTCGGCTCATTTGGGACTTTCGGGTGTGAGGCAGGCATAGCTGCCTGACTCCCAGGGCTGCTCCAGCATCTTGGCGCCCATGTCACAGGGGGACTGGTGGCCATCAGGCTCAGGAGCCACTTGCCTGTAGCACTGGAGATCGTGGATTTGATGTCTCACACCCTAAAGCCCTACATGATCCTTGTGTGGTTGCACAAGTCCTTTGGAACCTGACAGCTGTGTCTGAAGTGTACCTGGAGCATTGATTTGGCCTTTGAACCAGGTTGTTTTCCAGATTCATACACAGTATAACTCTGTGACACTGGAGCTGTTCTGATACATGGAGCAGATCGGACTGTTAATGACATATGGGACCAGGACTGCAGTAAAATGCGTGGCTCTGGGAGAAGCTTTCTTACTTCTTGTCAGTATCCACCTGCTTATAAAGAATTACATGCCGGCCTTAATTAGCTCAGGGTTGACATTTAATTGAGGAACATTACTTGGATGGTGTGCTTTCAAGGGCTTCTGTGATCCATCTGTTTATCTGCATCTTTATTTTTCTAGAATCATATGGACGCATATTTGATACAATCCACGCCCATGTCCAATACTTTAGCCACCTGATGTGAGGAACTGACTTACTGGGAAAAAACCCTCATGCTGGGAAAGACTGAAGGCAGGAGACAACTGAGAATGAGATGGTTGGATGGCATCACTGACTCAATGGACATGAGTTTGAGCAAACTTCGGAAATGGTGAAGGACAGGGAAGCCTGGCATGCTGTAGTCCGTGGGGTCGTAAAGAGTCAGAATGACTTAGTGACTGAAGAGCAATGTCCTTGGGAAAGAAAGATGTTGTGCTTGTCTCAGGTTCCCTGCACTGTGGCTCAGTGAAAATACCAAGCAGCGGTTCAGTGGCTTCAGTGTCGTGATGCTGGAGGTGCTGAGCCTGATGGGAGTGAGCAGTGACCAGACCACTCCACATAGCACTGTTCTGACCCCTGGAGACCATTTGGCTGATCAAATTTACATTCTGGACAGCCACAGACCTTATGATTATGGGAGTAAGCTTACGTCCCCATAAACAATAGGACAAATAGGCTTTTTTTTTAAGGATTGTCCTTGGGAATTGGTGGAAAGGAAAAAAGACATACAAAACAAAGAAAAATATAGATAGTAGAATAAAATTTTGGCAAAGTTTATGTAGGAATTTTTAAAACCTTTACAAAACACTCTCGGGTCTTTTTACCACGTAATTAGATATGAAATCAATCTGTTACCATATTTTAAAAAAATTAAGAATCGGAAGATGTAGATTTAGTACATATTGCTTGAATTTTAGTCCAACTATTTTCTTCAAAATAATTTCCTATCACAGCATCCAGGGACTCCTAAGGATTTAAGATGACCTTGAGTATTTAAGCTGATGGATTCTTTGACTTCTGATTCTCTTCTGAAATAAAGGAAATTGAGTCTTGGCACTTTAGGAGAAAATCTCATGTGTATTAGAATATACTTCTAAATGAATATCTCTGTAGGAAAATGAACTTTCTTTTTAGAGAAAAATAAAAGCTGCTATGGAAACACTTGAGGTTTAATGTTGTTTTTTTTTTTTTGTAACCTTTATTCACTGCCAAAACTGTATTTCAGGAAACCATTCTGTTTTTTATATTTTAGGAAAATTTAAATAACCAACTGTTTTGCCAACTACAGGGAAAAAAACACATGACAAAAAACAAAACAGAGAGGAAGATTATAGATGTAAATCAAGTATATTGATAGTTACATCAAATGTGTATGATACCAGTGCTCCAACTGTAAAACAGAGAAGAAAAAGACTCAACTACATGTAGTCTACAATAAATCTACCTTAAAGACAAAATTATGTTAAAAGTAAAAGGATAAAAAGTGATGTACCATGTAAGCACAAATTAAAACAAAGTTGGAATGGCTATAAAAATAATTAAAGTTTCATTTCAGACTAAGGACTCTTATGAAGGATAAACCGTATGTTTCATAATGTTATAGGGTCAATTCACAGTTGAGTTAAGATGGTCAAAAGACCATTTTAAAACTTCTAGTTATAAGATAATAAGTAAACATACTGGGGATGTGATGTACAACACGATGAATAGAGTTAAGACTGCTGTATGGTATATTTGCAAGTTGCTAAGAGAACAGATCCTAAAAGTCCCTATCACAAGAAAAATAAAACTTTTTTTATCTATAAGAAATGATAGATGTTAGTTAAATATATTGTGGTAATCACTTCACAAGCCAACTCACTTTGCTGATCTTAAACTTATTTAGTGCTGTATATCAATTGTTTCAATAAACTGGAAAAATGGCACAATTCATCAAAAGACACAAAATTCTGAATATATATATCTGAAGATATAGATATATATCTTCAAAATATATAAAGCCAAACTGGCTTCAGTAAGAACATGTGCCTCGTTACCTGGTGGACAGTCTGTAAGCCTACATTTTTCTTTTCCTTGCTGAAACAAATGGCAATAAACGAAGAGAGAGGCATATATTTCTCCCAGTAACATGCACTCAGGGGCCAAAACTAAGTGCATACTTGGGGAGAAAAAGTTTGGTTTACAGTAAATAGAAAGAACTAAAATAATCACTGAGGGTAAAAGAATTAACAAAGGAATTATTCATAAATGAATAAACATTATTTTGTTATCTTGAGAAAGACAAAGCCAAAAAATTATTTTCTTTCTTAGCTTTGACTCAGATGTTTGTAAGGATATCTCAGATGCTCCATCCTTACTAGAACAAAATGCCATGACCTGGGATATAACATTAAACAATATCGTTATTGGAATGGCAATGTCATATGCTTCAATAAAATAACAGAAATTTTCCTGATGTCTAAACAGAAAAATCCTAACATGGTATGTCTTTGGCTCTCATTTTATAGATATTTACTATTAGGACCCCAAATGAGATAATTTGTATGGGAATTTCTTTCCCTTGGTCAAACATCATTTACTCTGTTTTATGTTAGAACTGAAGATCATCGTGTACCTATAAATTTTAATGAAATGTTAAGATTATGATTATATCATATTATGAAATGTTAAGATTATAATGAAAGGCATTATTTGCCTAGTATGTCATAGTGTTATACATCAATACCTTTAAGGAAAAATTAAAAGAACAAAGAATGTTGGTGTTATTGAGGTTGACCAATCCATACTGCTAACCTAGCAGTTTGTATACCAGAGATACAGTATCTGTAGTTTAGACAGACTACCTATGGCAGACATTCTGGTATCTACAAAGGTATATATAGGAGTACTCACTTTCCGTATGACATTATCCTGGGAAATAGGGCATATTTGGTTGCAAGGTACGCTTCCAATTACACATGGGCAGTTAGCAGCAGCAGCAGCAGCAGCAGGAACCACAAACACAATGCATAAAACTTTTACTACCAGACCAGAAAGTACTTCAGGGGGAACAAGAGAAAGCCTCAGCTTAGGAATGTTCAGATGGACAAAATTTGCTTTAATGAAGAGAGTTTTCAAAGAAGAAAAAAAAAATCTTACAAAAAAAGGTGGCTTGGGGAGTTTTCAAATTTTATGAAGTAGACATCAAGCTGTTTAAGTTTAATCACACAGTTTCAACTAAATAGTTTTTACAAATGGAACAAGGTTAAGGCAACAGGCTCAACCAACAGTGAAAAAAGCTTTGCACTATGACACAAGCAAGAGTTTTAGATATATTATTGAGGCCAAAAAAGGCAATCCCATTGGCCTGGCATACAACTGACAAAATACAGGTAGTTCATTCATGGAACTATATAGATCCCCTCATTAACACAGTTTCCAAAAGGNCTGTTTAAGTTTAATCACACAGTTTCAACTAAATAGTTTTTACAAATGGAACAAGGTTAAGGCAACAGGCTCAACCAACAGTGAAAAAAGCTTTGCACTATGACACAAGCAAGAGTTTTAGATATATTATTGAGGCCAAAAAAGGCAATCCCATTGGCCTGGCATACAACTGACAAAATACAGGTAGTTCATTCATGGAACTATATAGATCCCCTCATTAACACAGTTTCCAAAAGGGGAATATATTTTACATCAGTCTTTTTAACAGCTCCAGCAACATCAATAGACCAGAATAAGATACTCCAATTATACAACTTGTGAGCATAGAAAAAAATTTCAACTTACATGAATACTACAAAGAGACAGTTAAAGGGCTTTCTTAAAAGATTCCTTTCATTTGAAACCCATTTTGATCTGATCTTTTGTGATGGAAGGAAGGTATCTTCATTCAGAACACTTAAGAACTCCACATTTTACAAGAACATCGTCTTTGATAATATGTGTGTATGTAATAATATTTGGCACACAGGAAATAGTTATTTCAATTGGGGAGTAACAAATGCTACAGTCATACTTTCTTATTTTTTAAGCTATATTTTTAATATTTATAGTGATACTATAATTTAGTACAATACTGAGATCATTGGTCAACTGGTAAATCAACTATTACCTATCAATTTGGTAGGTGAAAATAATACATGGTAATACAGACATAGTTGATCAAATGGACAAGGAAACTGAGTTAAAATCTGCTTAGGATGCAGTCTCAGTGGAAGATGTGGACCTGAAGAGGACTTCTATCTTATTAATAATGAGTTATTCATTACAATCTATAAGCATAAGCTTATAACAAAGTTCAAATTACAGTAGGCAAAGACTGTAAGAATAGTTAATTCAGTTCAGTTCAGCTCAGTCGCTCAGTCGTGTCCGATTCTTTGCGACCCCATGAATCCCAGCACGCCAGGCCTCCCTGTCCATCACCAACTCCAGGACTTCACTCAGACTCACGTCCATTCAGTCAGTGATGCCATCCAGCCATCTCATCCTTGGTCGTCCCCTTCTCCTCCTGCCCCCAATCCTTCCCAGCATCAGAGTCTTTTCCAATGAGTCAACTCTTCGCATGAGGTAGCCAAAGTACTGGAGTTTCAGCTTTAGCATCATTCCTTCCAAAGAAATCCCAGGGCCTATCTCCTTCAGAATGGACTGGTTGGATCTTCTGGCAGTCCAAGGGATTCTCAAGAGTCTTCTCTAAAACCACAGCTCAAAAGCATCAATTCTTTGGTGCTCAGCCCTCTTCACAGTCCAACTCTCACATCCATACATGACTACTGGAAAAACCATAGCCTTGACTAGACGGATCTTAGTTGGCAAAGTAATGTCTCTGCTTTTCAATATACTGTCTAGGTTGTTCATAATTTTTCTTCCAAGGAGCAAGAGTCTTTTAACTTCATAGCTGCAGTTACCATCTGCAGTGATTTTGGAGCCCCCCAAAATAAAGTCTGACACTGTTTCCACTGTTTCCCCATCTATTTCCCATGAAGTGATGGAACCAGATGCCATGATCTTCATTTTCTGAATGTTGAGCTTTAAGTTGGTGCAAAAATATGGTAAAATTTTTTACAGAAATTGTATTAGTTTGTCTTCTTAAATTGATACCTACACTTAACCGGCATGACTGAAGAGACTTTGCAGCAGCGGCAGCACAGTTAACCGGTACTGCGTGGATTTATTTCAGCTGGGCTGAACTGATATCATGCCTGTCTCCAGAGTGACTAGCCCTTGGGCAATGTTATGGACTCTATTTTAAGGATAATATTCTGCAACCATGTGTCTGTGAATTGTTTCAGAATAGGATTTAACAGCTTGACAATGTTGTTTAGAAATACTAATTGGATTTATAATTTGTACCTGGCTTCAGGAAATGGTGTTAATAGGGGCTCCAGCAGCACTGGTCACATAACTAGAATATGCCTACAAAATCAGCCTGCTTCAAAAAACCTTCACCATGATAGACCTTGGGCTTCCTGGTACAAAGTGCTTTGCTTATAGGCAAGCTTAGGATGGTTTGAGGTCTTCAATAAAAAGTTGTTTTGTGCGTAAAAATGGTTTGAGACCTGTGAGTCCTGTTGACAACTAAACAGTTAAGTTGATCAATGGGAAATCAACTAAATTGTATATTCCAATGCCAATATCTCAAAAATTGATAGAACAAGTATAAACATACATATGAATTGAATATCATCTTCAACTTTATGGTATTTATAGAACTGGCATTTATAGAACATTCTGTTCCATGTTAGGTGAATAAGCATTCTTTTAAAATGTATACAGAACATTAATCAAATCAGTTCATATTCTGGCCCATAAAAGATCAAAAGAAATTTAAGAGGACTGAATGCTTACAAAGTGTGTTCTCTAAACAAAACAAAATTTAAAAGATATCTGGATACTTTTCAAATATTTGAAAACTAAACAACACACTTTGAAAAAACTTATAGTCAAAGGAGATATCACAAGGCAACACATAAAATAGTTGGAATTGAATNAAGAAATTTAAGAGGACTGAATGCTTACAAAGTGTGTTCTCTAAACAAAACAAAATTTAAAAGATATCTGGATACTTTTCAAATATTTGAAAACTAAACAACACACTTTGAAAAAACTTATAGTCAAAGGAGATATCACAAGGCAACACATAAAATAGTTGGAATTGAATGAAAAGAAAAATATCACTTGTAAAAATACGAGGCACAGAGTTAAAGCATCACTTTCAGGGAATTTATAGCATTAAATTAAGTGATCATTTTAGGAAAGAAGAAAAGTTTCAAAGCAGTGATTTAAGTTTCAACTTAAGATACTGGGAGGGAGAGGGTGGAAATCAAACTAAATCTATAGCAAGGAGAAATGAGGAAACAATAATAAGAGAAATTAGTAAAATAGAAAATCAAAAAGTAGAGAAAATGAATTCAAAAGCTGTTTCTTTAAAAAGCACAATAAATGGATACAATAAATTAATTGTTAAAAAGAAGAAAATGCATATTACCAATATCAGAAAATAAATTAGGGGCATCACCACAGACAACTGATAACTGGGAATCTTATGAAAAAAACTCATGTCCATAAATTTGACTACTTGCAAGAAATGAACAAATCCTTTCAAAGATACAAATTACCAGAAATAGATCAAGAACAGAAAACCTGAATAGCCTGTTTTTAGCCCTGAAAGAAACTGAATTCATAATTAAAAACTTACCAAGAAAGAAAACTCTAGGCCCAGTGGATTCACTGGTGAATTTTATCAATCATATAAGGCACAAACAATGCCAGTTTTATAGTTTTTCAATTCATTTTATAAGGCCATCATTATACCGATTTCAAAATTAGACAGAAATATTATGAGAAAATATAATTCAACATCTTACACACACACACACACACACACACACACACAGCTCTACAAATTTCATAAGATTGCATGAGGAGGGAAGCAGGAGAGGAAGACAGAGAGGAGGCTGAGGGAAGACTGCTTGCCAAGCCCTGTTCCAGGCGCTGAGAAGTGAGTCCTGAACAAGGCCTTAAGAACCTCTCAGAGGTCAGTCTGTCACCAGCTGCCCAACCTTCACATCTTGTTAGTGCATTTTATAGTCAAAGAGACTCTGGGAAAGGAGAGCTCTCCAGATGGAACTTTGTGTGACATACCAAGTAAATTCCAACATCTCTGAACCTGCTGCCCATGCTGAGCTTGGGAGCCCCTCACCACCCATGACAACTACATTTAAGGCTCTATCTGATCCCTTCTTAGATAGGTACTTCTATGGTCCAGATACATGAAGATGGAAAATGGGCCACCAAGGCCCTCCTGACTTGAAGTGTACTCCTGGTGCGTCTCACAGCACCTCACTGTCTATAACTAGTTAGTTCAGGCAGCTCCCTTAGAAGGTTTAACCACTCAACATCAGCTAATTGATTCCACCCCAGGACAATAACTCTGCCTTGCAGAAAATCAGCAGTCTAAGATTTTCAAAACCTTTTAGCTGTTTACAAAGCTCCTTGATCAACTATGTGTCTGCTGGGCTCCCCTGCATGTAGAAAAGGAGGGTGTTGGCTTGTATTAGATGCGAATCATCTCATTCAAAACTCACACCTCTCAGCTAGGGTAACTTTAAGACCCAGAGGGTGCAGCCCCGATTCTGGTTACCCCTCTATGCAGTGTAACAGCAGAACACAAGTCCCGCTGCAGAGCTTCAGACTCTTAGAGCCCTACGGATGGGGCTTATCATACAGGGGGTCATGTCTGGATGCTGCATATTTAGGCCATCACGGTGCAAAGTCTTGAGTAGGTACAGGGTAGGTCTCTGTCTCTCCTCTCTGTCTTCTGAATACTAGGAATGTATTTATTCACTGAAATTCTGACCACTAGTGAGCAGTCAGTGGGGAGAATTAGAGACCAGGGAAACACCTTGCTCCCAACCCACTTCTTCTCTTCAGTTCAGTTCAGTCTCTCAGTCGTGTCCGACTCTTTGCAAGCCCATGAATTGCAGCATGCCAGGCCTCCCTGTCCATCACCAACTCCTGGAGTTCACTCAAACTCATGTCCATTGAGTTGGTGATGCCATCCAACCATCCCATCCTCTGTCGTCCCCTTCTCCTCCTGCCCTCAATCTTTCCTAGCATCAGGGTCTTTTTGAATGAGTCAACTCTTCACATCAGGTGGCCAAAGTATTGGAGTTTCAGCTTCAACATCAGTCCTTCCAATGAACACCCAGGACTGATCTCCTTTAGGATGGACTGGTTGGATCTCCTTGCAGTCCAAGGGACCCTCAAGTTTTCTCCAACACCACAGTTCAAAAGCATCAATTCTTCGGCACTCAGCTTTCTTTATAGTCCAACTCTCACATCCATACATGACCACAGGAAAAACCATAGCCTTGACTAGACAGGCCTTTGTTGATAAAGTAATGCCTCTCCAGTTTTTTACTGGGGCTTCTTGCTCAAGCCCATCCATATTATGATGGTTAAAAACTTGCCAACTCCTCTTTTCCTCCAAGTGTGTTACTTATACCTTCAGTGGAGGGAGGAAAACCACAGACTTAGGATAACACAAGAGTGTGGGAAACTGTCAGTGAAGCACAGGACAAGTAGGAAAATATCAGATCTCTTCCAAGGCGCAGCTTTATATATTTAGTAAGTACAAAAATTTAAAATCAGGCAAACTCATCACATAGTTTACACTAAATATGTGCAGGCTTTCTGTGCCAATAATAACTCAAAGTAGTTTTTTTTAATTGAGACATAATTGACATGTAACATATATAACAGTATTGGGGTACATCACAATTTGATACTATGATCACTTCTCAACATACAAGTAAGTCTAGTAACGTTACCATACATAGGTGCAATTTTTTTCTTATGATGAGAACTTTTAAGATTTACTGTTAGCAACTTATAAGTACATATTACATTATTAATTACAGTCACCATGCTGTATATTACACCAGAACTTATTTTATAGCTCTACATTTGTTATTTTTAACCCCTTTCACTCATTTTGCTCCCCTCTCTCCAGTCCCTACCTCTGGCAACCACCAATCTGTTCTCTATATCTGCGACATTTTGTTTTTTAGATTTTACATATAAGAAAGATTATACAGTAAAAAAAAACAGTCAATATAAAAGGGACAGTAATACATCATGACTTAGTGAGTTCATCCTAGGAATGCAAGCTGAATTTCAAAATTTGGGGGTTTAAAGATGAAAACCAGACCATGTATTTCACCTTGAGACAAAAAAGCAATATCATATTAGTAGATGCAAAAACAAAGTACATAAAAAATTCAACATAAATTCATAATTAAAAACTCTTATGTAAGAAAAGAATCACCAGTCCAGGTTCGATACAGGATCCTTGGGGCTGGTGCACTGGGATGACCCGGAGGGATGGTACGGGGAGGGAGGTAGGAGGGGGGTTCAGGATGGGAACACGTGTATGCCCGTGGTGGATTCATGTTGATGTGTGGCAGAACCAATACAATATTGTAAAGTAATTAGCCTCCAATTAAAATAAATAAATTTAAATTTTAAAAAACCCTCAGTAAATAAAAAATACAAAGGAACATCTTGAATCAAGAGAGTAACCTACATGACTTCATTTGCATCATACTTTATAATGAAATCCTCTAAGATTGGGAACAAAGAAAGAATGTCCAACTCTCACAATTTTGATTTGGCATAATGTTGGAACTTCTAAACAGAGCGATAAATCAAAGAAAAGAGTAACAAGTATTCAGACTGAAAAGAATACATTCATGAAAGATGTGTATAAGAGACAGGTCTCTGTCTCTCCTCTCTGTCTTCTGAATACTAGGAATGTATTTATTCACTGAAATTCTGACCACTAGTGAGCAGTCAGTGGGGAGAATTAGAGACCAGGGAAACACCTTGCTCCCAACCCACTTCTTCTCTTCAGTTCAGTTCAGTCTCTCAGTCGTGTCCGACTCTTTGCAAGCCCATGAATTGCAGCATGCCAGGCCTCCCTGTCCATCACCAACTCCTGGAGTTCACTCAAACTCATGTCCATTGAGTTGGTGATGCCATCCAACCATCCCATCCTCTGTCGTCCCCTTCTCCTCCTGCCCTCAATCTTTCCTAGCATCAGGGTCTTTTTGAATGAGTCAACTCTTCACATCAGGTGGCCAAAGTATTGGAGTTTCAGCTTCAACATCAGTCCTTCCAATGAACACCCAGGACTGATCTCCTTTAGGATGGACTGGTTGGATCTCCTTGCAGTCCAAGGGACCCTCAAGTTTTCTCCAACACCACAGTTCAAAAGCATCAATTCTTCGGCACTCAGCTTTCTTTATAGTCCAACTCTCACATCCATACATGACCACAGGAAAAACCATAGCCTTGACTAGACAGGCCTTTGTTGATAAAGTAATGCCTCTCCAGTTTTTTACTGGGGCTTCTTGCTCAAGCCCATCCATATTATGATGGTTAAAAACTTGCCAACTCCTCTTTTCCTCCAAGTGTGTTACTTATACCTTCAGTGGAGGGAGGAAAACCACAGACTTAGGATAACACAAGAGTGTGGGAAACTGTCAGTGAAGCACAGGACAAGTAGGAAAATATCAGATCTCTTCCAAGGCGCAGCTTTATATATTTAGTAAGTACAAAAATTTAAAATCAGGCAAACTCATCACATAGTTTACACTAAATATGTGCAGGCTTTCTGTGCCAATAATAACTCAAAGTAGTTTTTTTTAATTGAGACATAATTGACATGTAACATATATAACAGTATTGGGGTACATCACAATTTGATACTATGATCACTTCTCAACATACAAGTAAGTCTAGTAACGTTACCATACATAGGTGCAATTTTTTTCTTATGATGAGAACTTTTAAGATTTACTGTTAGCAACTTATAAGTACATATTACATTATTAATTACAGTCACCATGCTGTATATTACACCAGAACTTATTTTATAGCTCTACATTTGTTATTTTTAACCCCTTTCACTCATTTTGCTCCCCTCTCTCCAGTCCCTACCTCTGGCAACCACCAATCTGTTCTCTATATCTGCGACATTTTGTTTTTTAGATTTTACATATAAGAAAGATTATACAGTAAAAAAAAACAGTCAATATAAAAGGGACAGTAATACATCATGACTTAGTGAGTTCATCCTAGGAATGCAAGCTGAATTTCAAAATTTGGGGGTTTAAAGATGAAAACCAGACCATGTATTTCACCTTGAGACAAAAAAGCAATATCATATTAGTAGATGCAAAAACAAAGTACATAAAAAATTCAACATAAATTCATAATTAAAAACTCTTATGTAAGAAAAGAATCACCAGTCCAGGTTCGATACAGGATCCTTGGGGCTGGTGCACTGGGATGACCCGGAGGGATGGTACGGGGAGGGAGGTAGGAGGGGGGTTCAGGATGGGAACACGTGTATGCCCGTGGTGGATTCATGTTGATGTGTGGCAGAACCAATACAATATTGTAAAGTAATTAGCCTCCAATTAAAATAAATAAATTTAAATTTTAAAAAACCCTCAGTAAATAAAAAATACAAAGGAACATCTTGAATCAAGAGAGTAACCTACATGACTTCATTTGCATCATACTTTATAATGAAATCCTCTAAGATTGGGAACAAAGAAAGAATGTCCAACTCTCACAATTTTGATTTGGCATAATGTTGGAACTTCTAAACAGAGCGATAAATCAAAGAAAAGAGTAACAAGTATTCAGACTGAAAAGAATACATTCATGAATGTAATGACAATTAAGATAATTTGATTATAAATACAGAAAATTCTAAAGAATATACAAAACCTACTAAACTTAATAAATGTATTTATATCAAAATTACAAGATATAAAATAAAGGTAGAAAATTCAATTGTATTTCTATATGGTTGCCACAAACAATGTGAAATTAAAATGTAAAAACAAATACTGTTTTAACATCATAAACATATGACATACATAGAAATAAACAACAAAATATGGTTAGATCTATTTGTGTATGCTCAGTCGCTCAGTTGTGTCTGACTCTTTTCAACACCATTGGACTGTGTCCCAGCAGGCTTCTCTGTCCATGAAATTTCCCAAGGAAGAATACTGGAGTAGGGTGCTATTTCCTCCTCCAGGGTATTTTTCTGCCCCAGGGATTGAACCCCTATCTAGTACATTGGAGGCAGATTTTTTACCACTGAACCACTGGAAAAGCTCCTAGATTTTATGAAATCTATAGTCTGAAGTCTATAAAAAACCTGATATGGGAATTATAGAAGACTTAATATGTTCACTGATCAGAAAATCTAATATTACTAAGCTGTTGATGCTCCTCAAAATGATATATAGGCTTTGATGTAGACATTAAAAAGCCACTTCAAAAATTCATTTATAAACATAGGAGATCTAGAATAGCAAAACATGCAGCAAAGTAGAATACAGTTGGAGGGGTCACAGTACATGAATTTATTAATCACTTTCAGGCTACAGTAATTCAGGCTGTGTGGCATTGGTGTTAGGGTAGATATATAGATCACTGGATGAGAACAGAGTCCAGATACAGACTCATACAAAGACGGTCCATTGGTTTACAACAAAAGTAACTCAGTGAATGAAATGATAGATATGGTAGGCTGAATAATGTCTCCTCCCAAAGATGAACGTGTCTTAATCCTCTAAACCTATGAAATATAACCTTATATGGCAAAAAGGACTGTGCTAATGTTGTTAAACCCACTTCAATACTCTTGCCTGGAAACTCCCATGGACGGAGGAGCCTGGTAGTCTGCAGTCCATGGGGTCGCTAAGGGTCAAACACAACTGACCGACTTCACTTTGACTTTTCACTTTCATGCATTGGAGAAGGAAATGGCAACCCACTCCAGTGTTCTTGCCTGGAGAATCCCAGTGATGGTGGAGCCTGGTGGGCTGCTGTCTATGGTGTCGCACAGAGTCGGACACGACTGAAGTGACTTAGCAGCAGCAGCAGCAGCAATGCTATTAAAGATCTTTGGATTTCCCTAGTGGTGGATAAGAATCTGCCTGCCAATGCTGGGGACACCGGTCTGATCCCTGGTCCAGGAGGATTTCACATGCCAAGAAACAACTAGCCCATGCAGCGGAACTACTGAAGCCTGCGTGCCTAGGGCCTGTCTGTGCTGCACAACAAGATGCCCCCACAGTGAGAAGCCCGCATACTTCAACAAAGAGTGGTCCCCGTTTGCCATGTCTAGAAAAAGCCTATGCAAAACAACAAAGACTCCACTCAGCCAAAAATTTAAAAATAAATAAAATTTACTTTTAAAAAAGATCTTTATTTTCTGGGTTGTTCTGGTAGGGTACAACTTTTTTTTTTTTTTTTTTCCTGCTTCCCAGGTGACACAATGGTAAAGAATTTGCCTGCCAATGCAGAAGGTTCAGGAGGCAAAGTTTCAATCCCTGGGTCAGGAAGATACCCTGGAGTAGGAAATGGCAACCCACTCCTATATCCTTGATTGGAAAATTCCATGGACAAGAGGAGTCTGCAGGCTACAGTCATTGGAATTGCAGAGTCAAGACATGACTGAGCAACTGAACATGCACATTGATTTTATTCTGGTAGGTATAATGTAATTACAAGGGTCCTTATAAGAGGAAGACAGAAGATTCAGAGTGAAAGAAGGCAGCATGATGACAGAAGCTGACTCAGTAAAGTAGATTTGACAGTGCTACCCTGCTGGTTCTGAAGATGCAGGAAGTAGCTAGAGGAGCCTTTGCAACCTCTAGAATCTGACAAAGATACGGAAAGGATTCTCCCATGGTAGAAGGTCCAGAAGAAACCAACATGCCAAAACCTTTAGCTCAGTAACACTAATTTTGGACTTCTTACCTCCAAAGATAAGATAATAAATTTGTGCTATTTTAAGCTAGTAAAATTCTTATAATTTGTTATAGCACTAATAGTAAACAAATACAATAGCATTTTGAACAAACGGTGCTGAAACAAAATTGGATAACCATATGCAAAAATGAACTTCATGCCTTACCTACAGTACTATGAATTTAGAATAAGAATGAATAATAAACCTAAATGTAACAGCTAAAGATATACTCTGGGAAAAAATGCCATAAGAGAAAACTGGATTAGGCAAATATTTCTTAAGATACAAATCATGAACTAAATAAATAGATAGGACTTCATCAAAATTAAAATGTTCTGCTCATTAAAATATACTATTTAAAAAAACAAACAGCATGATATTTGCAAAACAAATCATAAATAACTTAGATTTACATAAACACTTTCCCTAGGGTTTCCCTGGTAGCTCAGACAGTAAAGAATCTGCCTACAATGCAGCAGAGCCGGGTTCAGTCCCTGAGTCAGGAAGATCCCGTGGAGAAGGGAATGGCAACCCACTCCAGTATTCTTGCCTGGAGAACCCCTTGGACACAGGAGCCTGGTGAGCTACAGTCCATGGGGTCACAAAGAGTCAGACAGGACTGAGCAATTAACACACATATGCATTTAAAAAACACAAACAACTTAAAAATATATAAATAGACAATCTCTTATCAGATATTTTATCAAAGTAGCATACATAGCAAATAATCACATGGAAAAATGTTCAACATCATGTTATTGAAGAAATACAAATTAAAAACACTAGATAGCTATTCCACAGTTCTTATAATGGCTAAAATGAACCAAACGTTCACACACAGGCATACATCAAACTGACAGTACCAAGTATTATTAGTGACCAGGTAGAGAAACGCTGGGCTGGAAGAAGCACAAGCTGGAATCAAGATTGCCGGGAGAAATATCAACAAATTCAGATAAGCACAAGCTGGAATCAAGATTGCCGGGAGAAATATCAACAAACTCAGATATGCAGATGACACCAGCCTTATGGCAGAAAGTGAAGAGGAACTAAAGNGTAGGGCTTTCCACCTGAGATGTGAAACTCCAAAGCTCAAAGAAATCTCAGGGACAGACATAGACATTTAGACAGGATCAGTAAATGGTAGTAGAGCAGATGAAATCACTGCTTGAGGGAATGGAGAGGAAGAATAAAAATAGTTTGATGGCAAAACCTTGTAAAGAGTATTGATGTTCAAGACATGGATAGAATAAATGGTACTATACAGGAAAAGAATAGAAAGATTGGAAAGGTAGAATAAGAACCAACAATATGGATTCAATGAAGCAAAGTGGCTTCGTGAATAAACCAAATTGAGTGTTTACTTAAAATATCAGCTCCTTTGGAGCAAGATACTTGCCTGACTTGCTCTCTGCTGCATCCCCAGCACCAGGAGCAATGTCTGAACCTAAATGGACACTCAAGAAATGTTAAAGGAGTGAATCAACCAGATGTATGATGTGCACTATAGAGGTTTGTTCAAATAAGCACTAGATAGCCCCCATCGAAGAGGTGATTGAGGACATTGGCAAAAGTGATTTCAATGAAATGGTGGGAGCAGAGGTCAAACTCTCAGGCAAGGTAAGTAATGCAAACACTGAGGGATGACTTCTTTTCAAAACAGTTGTATATAAAGGAAAAGTAAAAGGAAGACATTTCTTAAGATAATAAAAATAAAACTTGGGAGACAGAAGATTATAAAAAGAAGAAAGTTCTCAAATGTCAGCACATAAAGAATTGGGGTCAAGTCATCCTAAATGGAGTGTAGAAAGGACAATCCCACCACCATATTGTAATTTATTGGTAACATGGACAGTATCTCACTGAAATACATGTGGGTTCTGACACAAAGCAGGTGTTCATATTGGGTGCTCTTGCTGGATCAACTCCACCAAAACTGTTTAACTGTATGCCAAGATGAAAACCTATATTAATCTGTACTTATCAGTCCAGTCCTTTCTCTCTCTCCCCTCTGCCAGCTTGGCAACATAGAAATCTCAGGAGCTGGGCCCACACTTAAAGAAAAAATGATTGAAATGGGCAGAGAGGATGTTAACACAGTCCACAGAAGGGGCTTAATTATGCTGTATTCCTGGGAGCTCTGAGGAAATCAGATGAAACCACTGCTCTTCATTATAAAAATAATTCTCACTCATTTAGAGACCAGATGTGTTATGTGGCACTTGAAATTTTTTATATGATTCAAGGGTTTGAATCAGATGTTAAAACTATTTGATATTGACAAAATACATATTTTAGAGCTGTCTGTTGGCTCAAAAGTTTGTTTCTGTGGATATAACTAACTTACTTTCATATGTTTGCCTGTATATTGAAAAATAGTATTATTTTAAAACCATAATTTGTCCTTGTTTCCTTTCCTTCCTTCCTCCCATCCATTTATCCATTCACCCATCGATTCATTATGGTTTTAAAATAATACTATTTTTCGATATACAGGCAAATATGTGAAAGCAATTTAATTATATCCACAGGAACAACCATCTTTACCTTAGGATAGATATACATATGAGGAGGGGATGGCAACCCACTTCAGTATTCTTGCCTAGAGAATCCCCATGGACATAGTAGCCTGGTGGGCTTAGTGTTGCAAAGAGTCAGACACCACTGAGCCACTAAGCACAGCCCAGCACAGATATACATATAAGCTGGATGCTTTCATTTGGGCGATCATATTCCTATTTTGTTTCATGTTTCTCTCTTGCCTTCACACAGCTAGTTTACAGTGTTTGGGTACATTCTTTGGTATCTGTATTTTGTTATATAAGTTACTGTTGCTCTGAAGACCGTGAGCATTTGGAGCTTTGTCATTAACAGTTGCAGATATTGGGAGCTGTTTGATATAGGTTTGCAGGATGTCTCAGCAGATCTTTAATCCGATGTGTTTGTGCCAAAATAACCTGGCACCATGCATGTACAATATGTCTGTGCTAAAACTTTCCATAAAAATTTTGGATGAGTAACCTCACAAAGTAACTGGGATCTGCTATTTTAAAAACAGAACTAATGCAATTGTGTTTTTTGTTTTCAAATCGCACAAGGTATGTTATCACCAAATACGCTCCTTTGCTTAATATACTCTCCATAAATATGTGTTATTCACGGTCTCCCTTAAAAATGTCAATTTAATGTATAGGTGCTTATTTATTTTTTCTCTGTAGTCATGACAGTAAAGCCCCCATTGCCTATTTAAATGTTCATTTGTGGTGGAAAACTACTTAGTCTATCTCCTAAGACTCTTTTTGATCACCTCAGAAAACTCTGTGATATAATCAGCTTTAGAATCAACTGTAAAGATCATTGGGCTTCCCTAGTAGCTCAGCTGGTGACAAATCTGCCTGCAGTGCGTGAGATCTGGCTTCGATCCCTGGATTGGAAATATCCACTGAAGAAGGGAAAGGCTACCCACGCCAGTATTCTTGCCTGGAAAATTCCACAGACAGAGGGCCTGGCAAGCTACAGTCCATGGGGTCTCAGAGAGTTGGACACAACTGAGCGGCTTTCACTTTCATCAAGATCAAAGGGTTTCCCAGGTGGTGCTAGTGGTAAAGAACCCACCTGCCAATGCAGGAGATGTAAGAAACATGGGTTTTATACCTGATTCAGGAAGATCCCCTGGAGAAGGAAATCGCAACCCACTCTAGTATTCTCGCCTGAAGAGTCCTAAAAAGACAGAGGAGCCTGGTGGGCTACAGTCCATGGGGTTGCAAAGAGTCAGACACGACTGAAGCAACTTAACATGCACTCAAATAAAGATCAAATAATTAGCTAGAAAGGGGAGGAAAAGCATTGACTTGATATGTGTTAATGTTTCTCAAACTTTCATGGGCCTAAAAGTCACTTTGGAGGCTGAGTAAAATTGTAGTTTGCTGAGCTATATCTCATGCCTACTGGATAGGAATCTATGGGTATGGAGGCTGGACCAGGAAATCACATAATTGCCTTTGGTGAATTTTATGTCAATAGTCCTGGACACATGGAGAAGACAATGGCACCCAACTCCAGTACTCTTGCCTGAAAAATCCCATGGATGGAGGAGCCTGGTAGGCTGCAGTCCATGGGGTCGCTAAGGGTCAAACACGACTGAGCAACTTCACTTTGACTTTTCACTTTCATGCATTGGAGAAGGAAATGGCAACCCACTCCAGTGTTCTTGCCTGGAGAATCCCAGGGACGGGGGAGCCTGGTGGGCTGCTGTCTATGGGGTCGCATAGAGTCGGACATGACTGAAGAGACTTAGCAGCAGTCCTGGACACAAACTATGTCCATGCAAAGTTTTACAACTTTCTAGGATTCAATGCCAGCTTTTTTAAAATCTTGGTTTCTTTCACTTTCTATTCACATAAGAAGGTATTGTGGGATTATCAATAGACCATCACAAGTCTGGCAGCTGAGAATGAGTGAGGTTCAAGAGAAGAGAAAAAGGTTCCTCCCTTTTCCCTCTGGACAGGAGATGGTGATAAGCTATCCATACTTAAGCAAACTGACCAGAGAAGTGAAAGGAATTAGATCATTTCCTGAGCAGGTAAATTTGCTATTTGAATTATCTAGGGAATTGACCTGATTTTTTTTCTTGTTGGTGGAGTGTTGGTCTAAATTTGTCCTCATTGCTCATGCACACTAAACATAATAAGTAGTCAGATAAATCCACTGGTCCAGAGAGCTTTTAAAACATTTGTGTTAGTCTTTCATTAGCAACCAAGTTGAATTTTATTATTAGGTTGAATTTTAGATATTGTGAAGACTTTTCATGGAAGTTGCATCATTTAAGCCTTAATATTAAGTTCATATAGGATTTTTATTCCATGTTCATGCTTAAAGGATTGAAAGCCACCCCTAAAAAAGCTAATAACTTGGCTACCTGGAAATCAAGAACTCAGATTCCATGACATATTGTTTAGGGTTATATCTTTGTGCTTGATTTATTTTCTTCTTTAAAAAAAATTTTAAAATATTGATATGTATTAATATGAATCTATTAGAATATTTTAAGTTGCAAGTTACAGAAAGTCTCAATCTGGCCTAAACAATAAAGGTGATTTATTGAGTCTTCAAAGCAAATGATAGTATAACTACTATTGCTTCAAAGAAGCTTGATCCTGGAACTCAAATAAGAACTTAGTATTAATATTATCCTCTATTTCCTCACCTAGCTTACCACTGTCAACTTAGTGTCATCTTTCTTTGTGGCCATAAAACAATGGCCAGGAACACCCAAATCAAAACTTTTCTTATCCAGCAGGAAAGAGAAAGCATTTTGCTCTTTTTTGGGCCCATGGCAGGATTAAGATTTTATTGGCCTGATTTGGGTCATCCATCCAGTTCTAAGGGCAGAATAGATGGTATGATAGTTTGAGTCAAGCATAGTTTACACTGGGTGTTAATTCTCATAAGCCCATTGTTAACGGAAAAGGATATTGTGGATATCAAAATAATTTTGCTTATCAGTATTCTGTTTTCAAAGTCCCAATATATTTTACTGTTGATTTTTAAAATATTTGCCTGGTCAGCAGGAGGCTTGTGATAATGAAGTCAAGAGACTGAGTAACAAACTGACTAGACTAGTTTTATTGAAGAAAAATTCCATGATTCTCATAATTTTGGCCAGCATTCTGACAAAGCTTTACTTTTGATAATAAAATGAACCAGGATGGAGATTGGGCATGATGCATAATAATCTTTCTTTTCTATTAACATGTAAGATGATATGGATATATAAAATATATAATAAGAAAATAGGGTATATTCTGTACCACTGATCTCTTAAGGACTTGATAGACATTTCTTTGGCTTTATTCCAGACCTGCTCTCCAGAGACTTACTAGGATGAGGAAAGTTAGCTTCTTTGAAACAGCATTGGCACTAATTACTAGATACACAAAAAGAATGTATCAGTGGAATAGAAATGTGGAAGCAAAAGACAAATTAGGAGAATAATTTTCATGGATCTCCTTTAGAATTCTCCTACGCCAAAAGAAAAACTCTGAAGTTAGGAAGATTTGGTTATCTTGAGAGAAATCATTCCAATTTTAAGAGCAACAGGAGTTTACACAGAAAAAGTAAGCATTAAAGTGTTCAATGAACAAATATTTCTTAAGCAACGACTCTGTGCAAAGGATTTATTTAAGCATCCTATTAAATTACTGCAAAGGATAGATTGAGTCTGTTGCTTTTCTTTTATGTTTGATATATTTATAGATTGAGTAGCCTCTAATCCCAAACTTGCTTTAGGAGGATATTGATTTGCTTTTTGAAAATCATAACTTCTTAACTCTCAGTTCAAGTGGTTGCCATGTGTTAACCATACCTCAGGACTAGCAATGAGCCATGACCAACTCACCTGGCCAAGAACGGAATTTCTGTTTCCCTGTGCACACTAACTGGTTCAGAGAGTTACCCACACCAGATCAACAGCAATCATTTCAGGACATTTTGCTGAAGCTATTAAGAAAGGGAAACTGGTATTACTTTTCATGAACTATTAAGATACAGAGGCTTCTCTGATGGCTCAGCAGTAAAGAATCTGCCTGTAATGCAGGAGACACGTTTTTTTCCTGGGTTGAGAAGATCCCCCAGAGAAGGGAATGGCAACCCACTCCAGTATTTTTGCCTGGGAAATCCCATGGACAGAGGAACCTGGTGGGTTACAGTCCATGGGATTGCAAAAGAGTCAGACACAACAGTGACAAAACACACACACACACACTGAGATACAGGCATCAAGGTTCCGGGGGCCACCATTGGGAAGAGAACTGGCTGACAGGTAGCAACATGGAAAAGAGAAGAGCTGAGAGATGCAAATGAAGATCTAGTCCTGATGATAATATCTGAGTGGCCGTTATCAGTGTCTGAAACGTTACCATATACTTTTCAGTTGGGCAAGCTTGTACATTCTCTTTTCTGTTTAAACTAGGTTGATTGTGTTTCTTACACAATTAAATAATAGATTGACATAGTTTCCGGGTTTCTAAATATAAACCCTTGCTTGTTAAATCACTGAAAGAAACTATATATGATATAAAGAGAATGCAGCAAATTATAGTGGACATTGTGTTAAACTAAACAGAAACAGTTTCTATAAGTGATTGAAATTTTCTAAGGGTAAACTCAGTTTAACGGCGGAATTTCCCAGTAGAAAACACACACCCTTCCTATATCAAAAGGAATCTGAGATTGCATCCCCTTCATGGAAAGACTAATGCAGAAACAACACTTCTGTATACTTTTGTTGTTTTTCAATAAAATGTGTCTATTTCACATAGGATGCTACTCCAGGGTCAGGAAATTTTATAGAGATGACCTCAGTCATTTTACTTTTACCGTAGCGCTTCCCTGGTGGCTCAGTAGTAAGGAATCTGTCCGCCAATGCGGGAGACACAGGTTTGATCCCTGATCCTGGATGATCCTACATGCTTTGGAGTGACTGAGCCCAAGTGCCACAGCCACTGAGCTGGGGCTCTAGAGCCCAGGAGCCACAACTACTGAGCCCGTGTGCCCAGAGCCTGTGCTCTGCAACGAGAAACCAGCGCAACGAGAACACTGCGCCGCAGCCAGAAAGTCGCCTCCGCTTGCCACAACTAGAGCAAAGCTTGTGTAGCAAGGAAGACCTGGCACAGCCCAAAATTAAATAAATAAATTCTCTTGATTTTTACCTGAAAGAGCTTAAACAGGGAATTTGAAGGCTGTAGATTTTTGGTCTAGCATGTTCATCTAAGTGACTTTCTGTTTGTGACGTTTAGAAAGTGCAAACCATGAAACAACTGAGTGTTTTGATAACTCCTAAAATAAATGGTCAGAAACCATAAGAGCGTGCCAAACTGTGCACTTTTAGTTTAGGTTCTAGTAGGGAAAACCATTCTTTCTTACTGAGGTAAAATTTGCATATTACAACAACAAAAAACCCTTCCTAGTGTATAGGTTGAGAGCTGTGATAATGTGTATACTAAATATATCATCATAAGCACCACATCAGTAACGATACAAAAAATTTTCAGTCACACCAGAACATACTCTGGAAAAGAGTTCCAGTCAAACAACATCCCTTTAAATAGTTACTGTCTGGTTTTTCATTTTTTCTTTATTCAATTAAAAAATTTTTTATCTCTAGTTTTTAAATTTCTGAAGAATATTTTCCTTTTCTTGAACACCATATACATGGAATAATAAGAGTATTTACTCTTTTGTGTCTTATTTTATTGCTTAACATAATGTTTTAGAAATTTACTGGTAGCTTGAGTGTATTAGTAGTTCATTTAAAAATCAAGTTTATTGGGTGATGATTTACCTAAAATAACATTTCAGATTTTAATGTATAATTCAGTGAGTTTTAACAAACTTACATGGCCATGTAACCATCACCCAAACAGTGACATAGACTACGTCCATCACCACAAACATTTCCCACATACATTTTTATGGTCAACACCTTTCCCTACCCTGAATTCCTGCTAAACACTGATCTCTTTCTGTCACTATAGCTTTGCCTTTTTTAGAATTTTATAAAAATAGATCTACAGATTGTGTAATGTTTTGTGTCTGACTTCTTTAGCTTAAAATAATGCTTTTACAATTCACTCATTTTGAACTGTAGTAATTTGCGCTTTTCTGCTGCTAGATATTATGTTATTGTATTGTATTATATGACTATACCATGATTTTTTTTTACTATGGGCCAGTTGACAGATATTTTAGGCTTCTTCCAGTTTGAAACTATTAAAAATAAAGCTTCTATGAACATTAAAGTGCGAATATTTTACAGATAATTAGTTTTATTTTTTTTCTATTTACACAACTGACTAGTTGTATAATGTATGGTAAATTTATATTTAACTTTATAAGAAACAAACAAGTCATTTTCCAATTTAGCTGTACGACTTTGTATTCCTGTTGGAGGAGGTCATGGAAAGGACATGACAGCTGATTGCCCTGCAAGCTGGACTGCAGAAATTTGAGACTTCTCACCCCCTCCCCTGTCCTTGGAATGTATCAGTACATTCCACCCACCATTTCCCACACTAGACACTGTCCCAAGAGCGCAGCCTTGAGAAGCAAGGTGTTGTTGAGAACATCTGGACCTAATCTGCTGACTGAACCCCAGTAAAGCCTCTGTATAAACTTTTAAGGTTTGTGGTCTGGTGCAGAGGTCTCAGCTTTGGGTTGCTAAAGGCAAGCCTCCTATGTAAATTTCCTTGCTTATTGAACATGCCACCTAACGATCCAGAGTGGCCTGGCTTTCTTTGGCCTCAGATCTCTGCCCTCTGTGTATTATGGGGCCGAGTTTGCAGACCAACAATTCTCACTAGCCACGCATAAGAATTCCAGTTTCNGTCTCAGCTTTGGGTTGCTAAAGGCAAGCCTCCTATGTAAATTTCCTTGCTTATTGAACATGCCACCTAACGATCCAGAGTGGCCTGGCTTTCTTTGGCCTCAGATCTCTGCCCTCTGTGTATTATGGGGCCGAGTTTGCAGACCAACAATTCTCACTAGCCACGCATAAGAATTCCAGTTTCTCTCAGTTCAGTTCAGTCGCTCAGTCGTGTCTGACTCTTTGCGAGCCCATGAATTGCAGCATGCCAGGCCTCCCTGTCCATCACCAACNGCACATAAAATGTTCTCAAATAAAATATTCACTCACTAATATTCCAGAATACAAATGGTGATTTAAAAATATTACTAGGATGTGGGCTGCCTAACTACCTAATACCACAAGGCCTGTTCTTTCTATAAAAACATTAGCAATAATGAAATCATAGAATTCATTAAATAATTTAAATCAAAGCTTGTTTGGTGTTTTCCCTTTCTGACCTACTCAACTGCTCCCTTCATTCTTTTATACTAAAGATTAAGTCAGAAGTTTACAGAAATGACTCCTCCACTTGACCCTAGGTTCATCTTACTATTATTCTTCATATTTTAATGAAGGCATGTTCGTTCTAGCGATAATTTTTGAATAAGTAGGTTGGGTATCTTTTTTATGTGGCACCTCTGTGGTGATACTGTATTGGTGTATTGTCATTTTGATGATGTCAATAATTGATGTGGGCCCCATGTGTGTGTTCATTTTGGAAGTTTAAAAGATGTGTCATTCGAAAAGTCAATAATGCCACCAAGCACATTAGTCAGCAAAAGTGTCAGAGCTAAAGGTTGCCATGTTGAATCCCTGAGGTCATTCAACAAACCGTGTCCTTACATCTGACATGTTAATATTATCTTCAGGAACAACAACTGGGTCTACACTTTATGTGAGGCTGGCTCACTACTATCATAGGGTAGAAATAATCCTCTAGGGTTGTCTATTCAGTGAGGCATGCTCGATAACTTCCTTTTCAGTATGATTTCAAGCACATGCGTTTTTAATATATAGAGAAACATAAACAAGAGGCTCTGTGATAAATTTAGAACATCTGAACTTGGCTCCATAATTTTTTCTGTTATGTAATTTTCCTGAAGGAAAAGAATAAACACATCGTGGCTGTACCTACCTTCTAGTAACTTGATATTCAGAAGATGTTTGCATGGCTAACATATACATATTTTTACCTTAAGCCCAAAAACAGCACTCATTTAATATTTTTTTGTTAATAGCATCAACTTTGCTGCCTAAAGCAAGGTCTTGAAATTTTTACCATAATGATTTTTGTTTCAACTTGGTTTGGAGTCACAGCCCTGGAAGGAGCATGGCCTTAATACTTTAAAATCTCCCCCAGAGCATAGGAAGGGTCAATGTTAGAGCCGAGATTAGATCCTGTTGGCCTTATGTTATGGCGCTCATTACCAAAGGCTGTGGTGTTAGTCTTCTCTGGTTATAAATGCTGTCATTGTCTTAATAGTCCCTTTAGAAAAAAGCTGGAGACCGTAGTGTGAAAAGGCTGCATATGCTCAGTACTCTCGCCACCTCCCCTCTTGTGAGGCTCATGTGACAGTCTCAGTTGAATATTTATCCATGACTAATAAAGACCTCTTCTCTAGACTCCAATTGACTCACTGCATTTTGAAAAGGCCATGATATTGACATTCCAGTTACCACCTCTGGAACTGCTTCTCAAGCTGAAAATAAGTGTCTGCTGCTCTGTTCATGTTAGATGCACCTGTGTGGGAAAAAAAAACATCAAATAAGCCAAGGCTTTCATTTCTATATTTTTCAGACTTGAAACATTTCTATCATATTTCTCACTACTACACTGATAAATCAAAACATGCACTCTCTCATTCATACACACCATGTGTGTTTCAGTGCTTCTAAAACTTGCTCAAGATTTCCTCTGGCAGAGATGTTTTTCTCCATATGTTCATAGGTTACTGATCCTTCAAGGCCCAAGTCAAATGTTGTTCTATCTGCAATCCCATCTCTGTTTCTTGTTCCATAGNGCACTCTCTCATTCATACACACCATGTGTGTTTCAGTGCTTCTAAAACTTGCTCAAGATTTCCTCTGGCAGAGATGTTTTTCTCCATATGTTCATAGGTTACTGATCCTTCAAGGCCCAAGTCAAATGTTGTTCTATCTGCAATCCCGTCTCTGTTTCTTGTTCCATAGCAGAAAACATTGGGCTTCCCTGGTGGTTCAGACAGTAAAGAATCTGCCTGCAATACAGAAGACTTAGGTTCAATCCCTGGGTCGAGAAGATCCCCTGGAAGGCCATGGCAACTCACTCCAGTATTCTTGCCTGGAGAATCTCATGGACAGAGAGGAGTCTGATGTGCTATAGTTCAGGGGGTAACAAAGAGTTGGACACAACTGAACAGCTAACACTAGATAGAGGAGAATATACTATTTCTCTTCTGGACCTCCACAGAATTGTATCTTTACTTGTGTCATGGAATTGACTGTTTTATACCTTGTGTAAATCCATTGCTCTTGTCTAGTAGAGATATTTAGAATTACCTTACCTTTTCCCAAACCCATTTGTATTACAGTCATTACTGTCCAAATAGTATCTACTCTTTGGAACTGTACATTATAACAGCATCGGAACTGATAACTTTAACTTTTCCTAGAACCAGTACTTAGTACTAAAGAAAGTGGAAGTGTTAGTCGCTCAGTCGAGTCCAACTCTTTGCGACCCCATGAATTATAGCCAGCCATGCTCCTCAGTCCATGGGGTTCTCCAGGCAAGAATACTGGAGTGGGTTGCCGTTTCTTTCTCCAGAGGCTCTTCCTGACCAAGGGATAGAACCTAGGTCTCCCACATTTCAGGCAGGTTCTTTACCATCTGAGCCATCTGGGAAGCCCAAATACTAAGCACTTCATATGAACTGATTTTATCCTTACAGCAGTCTGAAAGTGTTTTTATTATTCCCATTCTTTTAAAAGGAGGAAATAAAGATGCAAAATATTTAAGCACCTTTCCACAAAATTCCCTGTAATTCCAGGCACAGGAAGAAGCCAGAGCATAGTCTCTGAACTACTAATTCCGTGTGCCTCTATCTGGAAAAGAATGGGAATTAAATAAAATTCCTCCATTATTTGATGAATTCCATAGAAGCTGAAGTTTTTAATCATTTTTATTTATTTGGGTATATTTTTAGAATTTTGTCATGTAATTAGCAGAAATTTTTCCATTGTAGTCAATACTCTAAGGGCTTCCCTGGTGGCTCAGTGGTAGAGTCTGCCTGCAATGTAGGACACACAAGTTTGATCCCTGGGTCAGGAAGATCCCCTGGAGAAGGAAATGGCACCCCACTCCAGTATTCTTGTCTGGGAAATCCCATGGACAGAGGAGCCTGGCGGTCTATAGCCCATGCGATTGCAAAGAGTTGGACACGACTTAGAGACTAAACGACAACAATGCTTTATAGCATTAATTTTCAAAAGGCTAACTGCATTAGAATTACCAGGCACTGGCAGATTCTGAGGCAGTTTCCTATACCTCCAGAATCAATTACTTATAGGAATGTGGGTTTACAAGCTCCTTCCACGCTTTAAACTTGCGGATGCTCTGGTTAAAACAAAGTGCAATGTGTTTTCTTCTCTGTCTATTGTGATGGGAGCTGATCTTTCCCTGGTTAGAGGTCAGCTTTTATGCTTTCAGGCTGTCTGGTTCCAGGCTATGAAGGTGCTACTCTGATACAAGAGGTTGCAACTTACAGCCCTTGCCATTCAGATATGCAGGGACTATAACGTAAAGCATCACTCCAAACAGTCTGCCACCAGATTCTGTGCTCAGACTCAGCAAGTGATAGATCCAACCAAAGCAGCAGCTTCTCAGAGGCCACCACAGCTGTGCTCGTTACCTCTCCCGTATCCTCGGAAGTGAGAATAGGTAAGAAGAAAGCAACAGAGGCTTCACATATTTACCTTCTAGACAATCCTGGTGAAAGAAGACAGTTTTATTTTCTCACCAGTGACTTGTTTTTGTTAACCTACAACTCTTTAGTCAAGAGATTTTTGATTTTTTTTTTCCATTTAACTTTTCATTCACTCTGCAAACATCAAGTACCAGTATAGCAAGGCATGGTGATAAGAAATGGTGAGTTAAAGATGAGTCAAATATGATCTCTGCCTGGGAGGAAATGTAGCAGTCAAGCACAGGAACAATTAAATTACACTCTATTAGAAGTCAAGAGACTTCCCTGGTGGCTCAGACTGAAAATGTCTGCCTACAATGCGGGAGACCCAGGTTTGATCCCTCGGTTGGGAAGATCCTGTGGAGAAAGAAATGGCAACCCACTCCAGTTTCTTGCCTGGAAAATCCCATGGACAGAGGAGCCTGGTAGGCTACAGTCCATAGGATTGCAAAGAGTTGGACATGACTGAGTGACTTCACTTTCACTTTTCACTTTCAGAAGGCAAGAGTAGGAAAACCGTATGGTAGGTGAAGTCAAGAAAGTCAAGAGCAGGAGAAGAGAATTCCAAGTAAAAGAAATAGAATGTGCAAAGGGGGTGCACGACAGTGTGCTTAGATCAGTGAACCTGCAGGTAGAGATTAGGGCCAACTCTTTCTGAAGCAATTTAAAACACATTCTTCACTTTTGTTCTCCAGTTAGTTGCACAGTCATGTACAATTCTTTGGCATAGCATGGATTATAGCTTGCCCAGTTCCAACCTGAGGATCGAACCTGTGTCTCCTACATTGCAAGCAGATTCTTTACCAAATGAGCCTCTCGGGAAGTCCAAAGGCAATATAATCACCTCTGTTAATCTATGAGAACCAAAAACATGGGAAGTATAGATAACAACATCCTGAGACAATTCTTAATATTGACTTTAATTTATTTCTTACTCAATCTTTACCAAAATCCTTGAAAAGAAAAATTGGAAATTTTTTGTCTTACCTTTCTTTCTCTTCTCTTATCCCTGTGCTGCTGCTGCTAAGTCACTTTCAGTCGTGTCCGACTCTGTGCGACCCCATAGACGGCAGCCCACCAGGCTCCCCCGTCCCTGGGATTCTCCAGGCAAGAACACTGGAGAAGGTTGCCATTTCCTTCTCCAAGCATGAAAGTGAAAACTGAAAGGGAAGTCGCTCAGTCATGTCCGACTCTTCGCGATCCCATGGACCGCAGCCTACCAGGCTCCTCTGTCCATTGGATTTTCCAGGCAAGAGTACTGGAGTGGGGTGCCATCGCCTTCTCCATCTTACCCCTATAGGATAGACATATTAATGTGAAGTGAAATCACAAGAAAATGACAAAGTGTAGTTGCATCAAAAGAAAAGGTCCTCTATATACTGGATGCAGATAATGAGCAATCCATAGTAAAACCTCTTCATGCTCCATATTAGAGGGCCTACTATGTGCTCAGACAGTGATTCATATTGACATACATCAAAATTACCTGGGGAGCTAGTTAAGAAGAGAAAACCCAATGCTGAGGAGATTTCATACGATAACTTGCAGGGGGGGGGTGTATTTATTAGTTTAACAAGTTCTCCAGGTGGCTATGATACAAATAAAAACTTAGCTGCATTGTTGGGTAAGTATAATGATCAGTAATAGCAAATTTCATAAATTTTAGCTTATCAACTCATGTGCAGGGTTAGGTAAAGATAGAATTTCAATCTGATTTTACTGACTCTATTACCAGACTGAACTACTGGGCTGTTTTGACTTTTGTTTTTATTTAATAAATTTTCACCAGATTGTTTAGTTCTATCATAATATTTAACTGTCTAAATTTATTAAATAGATCTATAATGACTTTGGTAATTTTTATAATAGA
This sequence comes from Neotragus moschatus, assembly GCA_006410615.1. NCBI lineage: Eukaryota > Metazoa > Chordata > Mammalia > Artiodactyla > Bovidae > Neotragus > Neotragus moschatus. Next base: position 4,249,957 of record SJYA01000587.1, read on the forward strand.
AGGAACCTATTTCTTTCTTTTCTTTCTATCTCTCTAGGTTTGTAATTCACATTTTCTAAATAGACCATCCTCAGTCAAGATATCAAAGGGAGTCATTGCAGACTTTTCAGAAGCTTCCTGTGTTATAAAAAGAACACAACACTATGCCTTCCTTGGGAATCAAAATAGATTTTCAAATAGATTTTGAAATCTATTTGACCCATTCATTGGTCAGCTGTCTCAAAAACTGCACCAGGACCAGAAGCCTGAATGAAAAGAATCATCAGCATTGATAAGTCCCTAATGTTCAATAAAAAACAAACTGCGAATTTCAGTTTATATATTCCCCAAGATGTGTACCAAACATTTGAGCAATTAAGTAAAGCCAATTGTACACACTCAACACACTTACCATCAGGCATGTGTAATGCTTTAGAGTATACAGTGGTGGAAAGTTTAAAATGGAATCCCAGACCAACAAAAATCAACAAATAATTGATTTTTTTCCAATTTCCTTAAGAATGGCAAACGTGTATCCTATGATGATACACTTGAGTCTGGTTTCCAAGGTAATTTTCTAATTGTCAGCTTACCTTTGCAGAGATATTTATTGATATGTTTTTACTAAAATGGAAGTCTGGAAATGATGTTAAAAATAATCTGCTTTTAAAAGGAAACATCATAACTGATGTAGAGAGAATATTACATTAAATAGGATTGCATGTCTTTTGCCTGTCTATGTAAACCTGAGTCAGTTTATCAACACTAACAAAGTAGATCCTTGTTATTTAGATTGGGATTGTATTGAACCTGGGACTTCCCTGGTGGCTCAGATGGTAAAAGCATCTGCCTACAATGTGGGAGACCTGGGTTGAATCCCTGGGTTGTGAAGATCCCCTGGAGAAGGAAATGGCAACCCATTCCAGTTTTCTTGCCTGGAAAATTCCATGGATGGAGGAGCCTGGCAGGCTACAGTCCACGGCGTCACAAAGAGTCGGACATGACTGAGGGACTTCACTTCTTTTTTATATTGAACCTATAGATCAAGATGATTGAACCTATAGATCAAAATGTACATCTTGACTATATTGAGTCTTCCAGTCCATGAACATAAATATCTATCCATTTATTTACTTCATCTTTAATTTCTTTGAGCAATGCTTTACAGTTTTTCATGTATACGTTCTGTATACATGTTTTTAAATTTGTGCCTAAGGTTTTGACTTTTTTATACTTTTGTAAATGGTATTTTTTTTAATTTCAGTTTTTCATTACTGGTACTTAGGAAAGCAACTGACTTTTATATATTGACTTTGTATCCTGCAGCTGACCAAAATTGCTCTTTAGCTCTCGAGGTTATTTTAAAGATTCTTTGGCATTTTCTACTTAGACCATTACTATATCTGCAAATATAAACAATTTTACTTCTTCCTATCCATTTTGTAAATCTTTTGTTTCTTTTTCTTGTCTTGTTGCATTAGTTGGGACTTCCAATTTAAAGTAAAAAAGAGTGTTGAATGAAGACATTCTTGCCAGGTGCTTTTAATGTTATAAGTACGTTTTACTTCAATCTAACAAATGGCACCCCACTCCAGTACTCTTGCCTGGAAAATCCCATGGATGAAGGACCCTGGTAGGCTGCAGTCCATGGGGTCGCTAAGAGTCGGGCACGACTGAGCAACTTCACTTTCACTTTCCACTTTCATGCATTGGAGAAGGAAATGGCAACCCACTCCAGTGTTCTTGCCTGGAGAATCCCAGGGACGGGGGAGCCTGGTGGGCTGCCGTCTATGGGGTTGCACAGAGTCGGACATGACTGAAGCGACTTAGCAGCAGCAGTAGCAGCAGCAACATTATTTTATGCTATAACTAACATGTTTTATTTACAATAAATATAACAAAATTTTCTTTTATTATTTAATTTGGTTTTTCAGAAAGATTCTGTTTTGTTCTAGTAATCTTTATATGTATATCAGTTGCAGAGCCCTTCATTTTTTCTTAAAAAAATTTTTTTTAACTATCTAGTCTGTCAGCTTTAAATGGAACTCATTGACACTCATATATACAATAGTTACCTTTGTTAAATTTCACACCTTCCCCTCTCCTCCCAGTTTTAATGGAATAACCACCAACAATCTAAGTACCAAGGTTTCCTCAGTATGTGCTGTTTACATGAACTCATTCTATAGTACATTCCTCATCAATGACTCGCCCATAAAATAGTCTCTGCCTTATTGCCAGGCAAAACTATTCATCTATAGACTTGATACATTAAAGACACTCTGGCTGTATGTAACCTGGTTAACTTTTCTTCTATGGAACATTTTGAAAATGTTGCTCCATTGTTACTTTGCATTATATTGTACTTTTGAGAAGCTGTTGCTGCTGCTGCTAAGTCGCTTCAGTCGTGTCCGACTCTGTGCGACCCCATAGACGGCAGCCCACCAGGCTCCCCCGTCCCTGGGATTCTCCAGGCAAGAACATTGGAGTGGGTTGCCACTTCCTTCTCCAATGCATGAAAGTGGAAAGTGAAAGTGAAGTCGCTCAGTCGTGCCCGACTCTTAGCAACCCCATGGACGGCAGCCTACCAGGCTCCTCCATCCATGGAATTTTCCAAGCAAGAGTACTAGAGTGGGTTGCCATTGCCTTCTCTGTCTTGAGAGGCTAGTGCTAGACTAATATTCTTCTCATTATAATTTTATTGTTTGTTTGGAGGACCTGATGAATTTTTTCCCCCTTAAAATCGAATCATATTACTAGCCTATTTCTCAAAGTCATTTGTTTTGAATAATGTTCCCAGGTACAAGGTAGGCCATCTCCACATGTAAATTTAAGCTAGTTTTTATTTCCAAATAGTTTTCTTGTTTTATAGATTTAAATATTTATTTCTGTTGTGTTTCTTTTTTTCTTTTCCAGTAATTCTAATTATAAAAATAGCAAAAATTTTTACTTGCCTACCTGGCATTGCCTCCATTTTCTCCTTAAACTTTTTCATTCAGCTTTTAAAATTGAAACTGTACTCTCTTGCTTGTTTTCCTGCCTTTCCTCAAAGTTCCTTATAAAAATTTTATTCCAATCTGTCCTCCCTTGGGCACACTCTAATTTGTTTTTCATTTTCTGGTAAACTTTTTCTTCAATTCCTTCTCTGAGCTTGATGACTTTCATTGCATTTTTCTTTGTGTTTTCTCTTTTTTTGGTCATTAGTTTTTAAAATTTGTTTCAGTGCCTTTTTAATATTGTTGTTTTAAAACTAATGGCTCGTTTAAAAATATTTAATTCAATTTAGCAGTTTGTTACCATGTTCTTCTGCTCCCTTATTGATTTTTGGAAAGAATATCTATCACAGGAAATATTTTAATTGCAGTTTTCTATTTACTTTTTGTAGTACTTTATACTGCATTAACTTTTTTTAATTCTAGGCTTTCTGTTAATAACTTTCTTGGCTCAAGAGTGTCCTATTAATACTAGTATTTTAAAATGTATTTTAAAAATGTGATTATGTTGGTGATGATACGGATGGTGACAGGAAGAGCAGAGAGAGGCTTTGTCATATTTATCTTTGATTTCTGTGGGATCCTTAACATTCTCTTCTTCCCCTTCTTTTTTTTTTGGCACTTGTTTCTTTTCACTGATACTCCTTCTCTATCTGGCAAACTCTTCCCCCAGAGGTAATGTTTTCCAAGGACTAATACCTAATTCCTCTTACTTGCAAGTCCAATTCTTGTAACTGATGCTGGGAACTGCCATTCTTCAAATTTTGTTTAGCATTTTAGTGCTTACTGTTGGAATCTCACTTCCTGGAAGTGATTTTGTTTGTCTGCATCTCCTGTCCTACTCTTCTTTTCCACAGAATCACTTGGGATTGCCTTCCCTCACTCTTCATACTTACAGACTTTCACCAGTCATGAAACCTTGGTGGAATTTGTTTTACATTTGTCTTCTTATAAGTAATTAAAAGTCCTTGGTATTCACTGTCCCCTAGCATATCTAAAGAATAGCCAGTAGTAATTTTCTGTTCTCAGGAGGCAGATCAGGTGGTCTGGTATACTAATCTCTTTAAGAAGTTTCCACAGTTTGTTGTGATCCACACAGTCAAAGGCTTTCACATAGTCAATAAAGCAGAAGTAGATGATTTTCTGGAACTCTCTTGCTTTTTCAATGATCCAATGGATGTTGGCAATTTGATCTCTGATTCCTCTTTTCTAAATCCAGCTTGAATATCTGGAATTTCACAGTTCAAGTACTGTTGAAGCCTGGCTTGGAGAATTTTGAGCATTATTTTGCTAACGTGTGAGATGAGTGCAATTTTGTGGTAGCTTGAACATTCTTTGGCATTTCCTTTCTTGGGGATTGGAATGAAAACAGATCTTTTCTAGTCCTGTGGAAAACTCATGGCTGAGTTTTCCAAATTTGCTGGCATATTGGACGCAGCACTTTAAAAGCATTATCTTTTAGGATTTGAAATAGCTCAACTGGAATTCCATCACCTCCACTAACTTTGTTCATAGTTACACTTCCTAAGGCCCACTTGACTTCACATTCCAGGATGTCTGGTTCTAGGTGAGTGATCTCACCATACTGGTTATCTGGGTCATGAAGATCTTTTTGATATAGTTCTGTTTATTCTTGCCACCTCTTCTTAATATTTTCTGCTTCTGTTAGATCCATACCATTTCCGTCCTTTATTGTGCCCACCTTTGCATGAAATGTTCCCTTGGTATCTCTAATTTTCTTAAAGAGATCTCTAGTCTTTGCCATTCTCTGTTTCTTTCCATTGATCATTGAGGAAGGCTTTCTTATCTCTCCTTGCTAGTCTTTGGACTCTGCATTCAAATGGGTATATCTTTCCTTTTCTCTTTTGCCTTTATCTTCTCCTGTTACCTTATGCATGTCAAGAAGCAATAGTTAGAACTGGACATGGAACAACAGACTGGTTCCAAATTGGGAAAGGAGTACATCAAGTTTATATATTGTCATCCTGCTTATTTAACTTCTATGCAGGGTACATCATGCAAAATGCTGGGCTGGATGAAGCACAAGCTAGAATCAATATTGCTGTGAGAAATCTCAATAACCTCAAATATGCAGATGATATACCACTCTAATGGCAGAAAACAAAGAAGAACTAACGAACCTCTTGATGAAAGTGAAAGAGAAGAGTGAAAAAGTTGGCTTAAAATTCAACATTCAGAAAACTAAGATCATGGCATCCCGTCCCATCACTTCATGGTAAACAGATGGGGAAACAATGGAAACAGTGAGAGACTTTATTTTCTTGGGTTCCAAAATCACTGCAGATGGTTACTCAGCCAAGAAATTAAAAGACACTTTCCTTTTGGATGAAAAGCTATGACCAACCTAGACAGCATATTAAAAAGCAGAGACATTACTTTGCCAACAAAGATCTGTCTAGTCAAAGCTATGGTTTTTCCATTGGTCATGTATGGATGTGAGTGTTGGACTATAAAGAAAGCTGATTGCCGATGAATTGATGCTTTGAACTGTGGTGTTGAAGAAGACTGTTGAGAGTCCCTTGGACTGCAAAGAGATCCAACCAGTCCATCCTAAAGGAAATCAGTCCTGAATATTCATTGGAAGGACTGATATTGGAGCTGAAACTCCAATACTTTGGCCACCTGTTGTGAAGAACCAACTCATTGGAAAATATCCTGATGCTGAGAATGATTGAAGGCAGGATGAGAAGGGGGCGACAGAGGATGAGATGGTTGGATGGCATCACCAAAGTGATGGACATGAGTTTGAGTAAGCTCCTAGAGTTTATGATGGACAGGGAAGCCTGGAATGCTGCAGTCGGTGGGGTTGCAAAGACTAGGACACGACTGAGTGACTGAAATGAAATGAACTGAACTAAATTTTCTGTTCTTTGTTTGTGTTGTTTTACTTGTCATTTTTGATTTTATTGTTTTTGGAAGGTGTATGAAGAGATTCAGATTTATGTGGTTACCATTACATTCTACCTGGAAACTTACCTAGGCATGGATGTAAGCAAGAAAATGGCACTTTTAGAAGCTGAGTGGAGGTACTATTGTAGAATTGAAAGAATGGAACTAGGGATCAGCAATAATTGTTCTGGTCGGTGAACTGACTCAGTAAGAAAGTAGCAGTTGAGTTTAGAAGTGAGGATGGATTCAAGCTGCAATCAAAACAATAAGGACTGATGCTTAATTTCTTAAATAATTTTTCTCTTTTTTAAATATAGTTATTTGTGGACTAAATTTTCTCTTCATCAATAGCAAAATAATCAATTCATGGGTTAAGATCTCTTCCTACCAATGCAATCCACTGATCATTGACCTTCAGGAAAACTCTAAAGGAAGAGCTATTAAAAATGATTATAATAACCTCATCATCCCTTGATTCATCATGCCAAATTTTCACTTGATATTTTCATTTTTAACAGATTATTTTTGTTTTTGAGTCAAATAATTTGGTTTAATTTAGTTGAAGTTTTTAATTATTTGTTTATAACTTAATTATTATAGCACTTAAAGATGAGACATGATGGAGTATTTCTACTGAAAAAGTAAGGTGATTTGGAGTAAACTGTAATTAATATAAACTGCAACCAATATGACTATTTGGAGAATTAAAATAACTTCCTTGAGTCACTGTAAAGACTAAAAAATTGATAAGTATAAAATGCTTGGAAGTGTCTGTTACCAATTAAATGCCTATTAACAGTTATTGAGTAGGATAGAAACTGATACAACCAAAGAAAATAAAATCTGTGGACAAATTTAGAAACTCTGAGTTCTGAGAGACCTCAAAAACTGTCCAACATGAAAGCCTGTTGGTCCAAGTTTAACTTCACTATGTTCCAATTAGAGAAACACCTATCATATTAGCTCCTACTTGATGCTAACTACTGAGAAAAAATATCCTCTTCTTTGGTTTACAGAAGTAAATCCTCAAAGGGGCACCAAGGACTAGGAATATTATTTTTGGCACTCAATTCTAGACCTTGTTTTCTTGGTAAGTTTGTGCTTACTAATGGGAAAATAAGAAGGATATCACCTTCTACCTCCAGGGAGTCCCGAGAAACTTATCTATAAATATCCAAACCTGCTTTCCCTCCTTGCAGGAGAAAGTAGGGAGCTGAAGTGGAGAGAGAGAAGCACAGGAGACTATACATAGAGGCCCATTTTTATCATTTGCAGTCTTGCCAGTGGTGCACACATTTCTAGGTGCTTCCTAACATCTATGAGAGTTCTGTGGATCTTAATGACTTAGTGATAAATGGTAATACATATTAAAAAGAAGCTGGGAATGATGTGTGGTATTATAAGCTGAAGGCTTTGTAGGTGATAGAGTGCTAAACATCATTGTCTTTAGATCATTATCTTGGGCAAAATGCAAATAAAATAAAATCTTGCAATGGAAAACAAAAATGAACAGATCACGTATTTGGTAAACAAACTATATTTGTGAAAAAAATATATATATAGTTGCATGTTCAGTAAAATCTCACTATAATGTTGCCATAAGAAATTATTACCTGAATAACAAATTCTAATTTTAAAAATTTAGAATGAAATATATTTTGCTTTAAGGAATTTTTACTATAAACTACATAGTTGATTCCTTATCAGACAACGTAGCTCACATCACAAGTTCAATTTAAACCTCGAATTTGGTGGTAAACCACATGAAAACACTGCTGAATGTCCTCAATCATCACTTCCTTGCACTTTGGGGAAAGAGAATCAGAAGAGGTAGTGGGTGGGAACAGATGCTACTTAGTAGAATTTCACATGATCTATTTTTAAGATGTAAATCCATTCAATCTGAATTTTTGATTAATGTTCTACTCATGTGGTGTGATATTACTGTATTTGAGAAGCGGAAGTTTGGACCACAAATGTTCAGCATAAACTGTATATTCTTTTCAAATATGCCATCAGCTAAATAGCTTTCGATAAATCGCCCAACTTTGTTGCTGAGTCACGTCAGTCGTGTCTGACTCTGTGCGACCCCATAGACGGAAGCCCACCAGGCTCCCATTCCTGAGATTCTCCAGGCAAGAATATGGAGTAGGTTGCCATTTCCTTCTCCAGCCCAACTTTGCTAAGCTTCATTTTATTTCATTTGAGATGGAGATAGTTCTCATCTTATTTCCTAACATATTGTCATAAGAATTCAAAATGTATCTACTATACATTTGAACTATCATTGAAATATTTTGTTTAAAGGCCTAGTAATATCACATGATATCACTCATGTGTGGAATCTAATTTTTAAAAAATGATCTAAATGAACTTATTTACAAAACAGACTCACAGATTTTAAAAACAAACTTATGGTTATCAAGAGGAAATATGGTTCAGGGGAGATAAATTAGGAGTTTTTGATTAGCATACACACACTACTATATATATATAAATAGATAGCTAAAAATGATCTACTATTTAGCACAGGGAACTGTATTCAATCTTCTCTAAAATCTATATAGGAAAAGAATCTGGAAAAGAATGAATATATGTACATGCACTTTGTTGTATACCTGTAACTAACACAGCATTGTAAACCAAGTATACTTCAAATTTTTTTAAGTTCTCTTTCATGCATTCATCCTTGAATCTGTGGATTTCCCTGCACACATCTTTCCTGCTAGTTATTACACTGGAATAACAATATCTTTTGAACCCAGCCTTCCAAACTATAGCAACAGAATGTGATCGCTTTTAATAGCAAATTTATTTTATTTGTATTTTAAATAAAAATCTCAAGATACAGAATATTAAAAAGTTCTAGTAATAAAAACTGTAGTGTAAAGGTCAAAATTAACCCAACTATCATAAAAATAATTACTGAGTTAATTAGGACACATAATCACGTGTTGAAAACAGTTATTTGCTTCTATAAGGAGTGTTATGAGGTCATAGAACTAGCTAGATTTGAGAAATAAATACAAAAAATAATAATTTATGGAACGGTCAATAAAACTCAAATATAGAAGTAGAAATCTAAACTGTTTTCAAAAAGGCAAAGAAGTAGTGTTTAGTTCTATATGTAGAAAATATGGGAAAGGGGCAATTTAAAGGCTACATGATAGAAAACTTTGTAAAACTAAAATTATACAGTATAGAATACAAGATATTGAAGACTGTATGATATTAAATTTATTAAAGCTTGAAAAGATTTAAATTACTGACAAGATTCTTGAGAAATACATACATTGGGCTTCCCTGGTGGCTCAGACAATAAAGAATCTGCCTGCAAAGCAGGAGAACTGCGTTTGATCTCTGGGTTGAGAAAATCCCCTGGAGAAGGAAATGGCTACCCACTTCAGTATTCTTGCCTGGAGAATTCCATGGACAGAGGAGTGTGGCAGGCTACAATCCATAGGGCTGCAAATTCGGACCAACTGAGCGACACTTTCATAGCAGAAATACTGTAGATACACCAGATAGAAGAGAGCCTAAAAACATAAAAATCAACTGAGTGGAATCATACATACCTGACTATGAGCTAATAAAGGCTTTATCCTTGGTAGGTGTCGTGGAAATAAAGACACACTTGTATTAAGAGGCCAAGAGGTGGCAGATATATGTCAACCTGAGTATTGGACTTATGGTGTCCTATAGTTGAAGAGATGCAGACAGAAGGAATGAGAAATTAAAATCAGTTTGGATTAGGTGATGTAAGAGTAAACCATTTCATTTGGGACTTTTGGTTTTAAGTAAAGGGTAGGAAATAAAAGTGAAAATGTATGAAAATCATTTGAAAAGTCAACAGGTAGTTCTCTTAAATGTATACTGGACTTGACGATATAGGGTTTTCATAGAGAAAAGCAAAATGTTTTATAAGCTATTTGTGTCAATGCTAAGGTTGGCACATTCAGTAAATATTTACTTTGTAGCTACTTTGCATTGGGGCCATGCAGTGTCTGGGCACAATATGAAATATTCAGTTTTATATTTTTGCCTTTCCATAGGTGTTATTCTTGCCTGGAATGTCCTTTCTTTTACATTTCCCTTCTCAAAACAACAACAAACTGTATGGTTCCATGGGGTATGAATTTCAGAACTGTAAGAACTACATTTTGTTTCTATAATTGTACTTAATTTTTATTTCTGCTGGTATTCTAACAAATTGTATGGAAATTTAATTTCAGTGGTTCTTTCGTGCCCTGAGACTATAACATGGGGTTCTATATCAGCGTGTAGAGTTAATATACAGTGCAAATGTGTAAAAAAGGGAATGAGGTTGGGTAACCAGTTATTACATAAAAGAAATAAATTTGTATCAATTTATATTTGAAACATATGATAGAGCTAAACTTTAAAAAATGAATATTAAACAGGTCACAGTGAAAAGCATATTTTTATTCCTGGAGTGTGGTTTTACAATTGATAACAGAGAAGACAGAATTACTAAACTTAGCTACATTGGTATATAAATAAAAATGCAGGCCATAGACTAAAATAGATCCAACCAGGGAGGCTTGTGTATATATTTCTGATGCTGGAATTAAGAGTTCCTTTATATCAAGTTACATTTTCCAGTATATATTTCAGAAATTCCAGTTGCCTCTGTGTTTCCACTACTTCTTGCATTTTCATGCGTTCTATTCCCTCACTTTAGCTAAATGCATTTAATTATTTGTCATGTTAGTTAGTGTGTGTGTGTGTGTGTGTGTGTGTGTGTGTGTGTGTGTGTGTATGTGAAAGGGAAAGGCACTCAATCATGTCCAACTCCATAGACTGTAGCCTGCCAGGCTCCTCTGTCCATGGGGATTCTCCAGGCAAGAATACTGGACTAGATAGCTGTTCCCTTCTCCAGGGGAGCTTCCCAACTCAGGGATCAAACCCAGGTCTCTCACATTGCGGGCGGATACTTTAGCTTCTGAGCCACCAAGGAAGCCAATGTGTGTGTGTGTGTATGTATGCATATAGACATATATATACACACATGCACATATACAGGCATATTTTCCCAAGATGAATGAAAGCTGTACATTCTGCAAAGACAGATGAGACTCAGTAAACTCAAAGAAACTTGAACTCTATATTTAGCTAAGATTCATTTAATTCTCTCAAGATGACACACACTAAAATACTCCAAATTTTTGATGAATGACAAATATACACACATTTTCTTTATACATTACAACTAACAATATTTGCTTCTTTAAACTGTTAAATGCAAATACCACATATGTTCATATAGAGTGAAAAATTTATTATTGTTGCTTTATACATATTTGTCAAATTTTTGCCTTGAACTTTGAGAGAAAAAACTAGTTTATCTAGGATCCCAAAACATAAGATACCTCACCCCCATTTTATAGCACCATACAAAGATAAACTACTTGATGAAGTTTCTTAATTCAGTTCTAATACATTCTAAAATACAGTCAGAATTAAATATTAATAATTTATATTATTTACTTAATATTTGCTTATTTGTATTGTAGTAATCAATATAAGGAAATAAATTTATCCAGTCTCTACCCTGAATAAAGTACAATATTCACAACTGAATGTGTATTGGAGAGGCATTCTGAAAAGGGAAGAAAATATGGCAATGCAAAAATTGGGAAGATTACTTTTTTTCCTGTAAAAAAAGTTGGACCTTAAAATCTGCAGTTCAGCATATGTGGATTCAAACAATCATGGACTCTGTGTGTGTGTGTGTGTTAATCATACAGTACAATGTATGTATTGGAAACAATATCTGAGTAGAAGTGGACACACACAGTCCAAACCCCTGTAGTCTAAGGATCAACTGTAGTCAAATTAGCTGAGGCTGATACATTCTGATGTTAGAAGCTTTCTTAAAGGCCATAAGAATTTGAATGATTGTTTCAAAATGGTATAGGTCTTTCAGATACCAAGCCTTCAAGCTTGGTTAGTTCAGCCTTCAGCTCCTCACGTAAATAAGTGTAGCAACTGATGTCAAATTCTTAGATTTAAGATCTATCTCTAAGCAAACTTCAAGAGTTAAAAAGATAATTCCTTAATACATAAAACAATGAATTTATAGTTTACAAAAATGATATTTATTCCTTTGGGAAGATTACTTTAATGATGGCATATGAAAAATATTTTAGAAAGCAGTGATACTGGTGACACATCTATTAGTAAAATTATATAGAATAAAATTAGTACAGTATATAATAGAGTTCAAGTGGAAGGTGACAATGTACCAGACTCAGTTAATTTTAATAGAGTCTGGTACAGACTCTATTAAAGGAGAGTCTATACCAGAACCATGGGGACTTGGTGACTGGAGAACCATGGCGATTTGGTGACTGGACACTCCCTCCTCCCCCCAAAGAAAGATTAATACTTTAAAATATTCATGTGGTTTCCCCAATGGCTCAGGTTATCGATAAAGAATCTGTGATGCAGGAGACCTGGGTTTGATCCCTGGGTTGGGAAGTTCCCCTGGAGAAGGAAACGGAAACCCACTCCAGTATTCTTGCCTGAGAAATCCCCATGGACAGTAGAGACTGGCAGGATAGAGTCCATGGGGTCGCAAAAAGAGCTGGACATGACTTAGTGAATATATTATACACATATATGTGGTTCATATGGTTTATATTTCTACATATACATATATATGAATATATATAACAATATACATGACCTATATATATATTATATATATAATAAAATTTGGTTACTCAAAGAACCCTATAAAGCACTGTTCATCAGTCCTTCAGTAAAGACACATACAATATTCTTAAACAAAGGATATTGATAACAGTGCTACTACTACTACTAAGTCGCTTCAGTCGTGTCCGACTCTGTGTGACCTCATAGACGGCAGCCCACCAGGCTCCCCCATCCCTGGGATTCTCCAGGCAAGAATACCGGAGTGGGTTGCCATGTCTTTCTCCAATGCATGAAAGTGAAAAGTCAAAGTGAAGTCACTCAGTCGTGTCTGACTCTTAGCGACCCCATGGACTGCAGCCCACCAGGCACCTCTGTCCATGGGATTTTCCAGGCAAGAGTACTGGAGTGGGGTGCCATAGCCTTCTCTGGATAACAGTGCTGAACAACACTAAAATAAAATATAAAATTAATAAAAGAGAGAAAAGTAGAACATTCTTATTTATGAGCACAGATGTAAGATTCTAGATAAAATATTATTGAGTTGAACAGTGTACTAACAGATCTGATATTTTAACCAAGTAGCATCTGTCCTAAGAATGTAAGAATAACTCAACACTAGTGAATCTATAGGGAAATCCATAGTTACAAGGAGAAAAACCAGCATGAGGAATTTGACAGATTTTTTTTTAATGGTAAATCAGAAACAGAAGGAAACTTTCTTAAATTGATAGTGACATTTTCTTGAAAGACAGAGGAGGCCAGCACTAAATAGTAAAAGCAAAATTGCACACTATCGCCACTGTATTCAACAGATATGAGAGGTTCTAGCTAGTTCTCTTTTTTAAAAAGAAAAAAGATAAAGAGATAATTGTTAGAACTGAGAAGAGACAATGATAGACAGATTTTCCCACTCTCCAAATGATAAAATTTACTTCAATAGAGAAAGGAGTAAGAATGTTGACACTGGCAAGATGTGCTGAGAAAGGACTCTATACCTACCCTTATGTTGATCAGAGGTGAATACCAGAACCGCTAGGTAAGTTCAGAGACCAGATAGTGGGAAAGACCTTTATTCTATCTCCTGCCTAGGGACCTAAAAGCTAGGTAAATGTTCTTGACGTTCTGCGTGCTACCATGTCACAGGAGAATAGAGTAGAAATGGCTACCTGGGGGTGCCGAGGCAAACGGACCGATTCCGGTCTCAGAGTCCCCATAGACCTCTGCGGGAGAAGTACATGAAAACAGACATGTTCCCATATGGCTGCAAACAGCAAAGAAGCCATCAGTTCCGAATATGACCTAATATCCGAGCAGACGGAGAGGTGATGACCAAGCACTAGTCTTCTACTGATATCATGATCTTATGTAAGTTATCTCTGAGTCAGCTGAGAAATGTCTGAATTGACTAAGTTTTCCATGAACTTGAAAAATAAATATTCCTTTATTGGGGAAAAATGGGGATACATATAAAGTTCAGGTATAAAAGTAAAGAAAGCATTTTTTTCTCCACAACAAAGTTTTGGAGACATTTTGAAAATTCATATATTAGTTTCTATCTGTATATCTAAATTTGCATATAGGACATTCATCTATCTTACATCTCATTGTTGTTGTTTAGTTACTAATTCACGTCTGACACTTTTGCAACTCCATGGACTGTAGCCTGCCAGGCACCTTGGTCCATGGGATTTCCCAGGCAACAATGTTGGAGTGGATTGCCATTTCTCCTCCAGGATCTACACATATAACTATTTAAAAGCTACACACATAGATACAGAAAAATATCTGAAAGGGCATGTAACTAATTACTAACTATAAAGGGAGATAAGGAGTTGTTGAAGTAAGCAATGTGCAAAGAATCTCCAGTATTTTGCTATATTTGTTTTTTATCATTGTGATATTTTATGACAGAATATTTATTCTTGATTTGTTTAAAAAATTAAAAGAAGTTAATATCTCAAACTTATAGTTGCATAATGTGTTGTAATGGAAGAATGCAATGTAATATAATGACACAAAGTGGAACTGAAGAACCTCCTGATGGAAGTGAAAGAGGAAAGTGAAAAAGCTAGCTTAAAACTCAACATTCAAAAAACTAAGATCAAGGCCCATCACTTCATTGCAAAGAGATGGGGAAAAAGGTAAACAGCAGCAGATTTTATTTTCTTAGGCTCCAAAATCCGGAGAAGGCAACGGCACCTCACTCCAGTACTCTTGCCTGAAAAATCCCATGGACGGAGGAGCCTGGTAGGCTGCAGTCCATGGAGTCACTAAGAGTCGGACACGATTGAGCGACTTCCCTTTCACTTTTCACTTTCATGCATTGGAGAAGGAAATGGCAACCCACTCCAGTGTTCTTGCCCGGAGAATTCCAGGGACGGGGAGCCTGGTGGGCTTACCGTCTATGGGGTCGCACAGGGTCAGACACGACTGAAGCGACTTAGCAGCAGCAGCAGGCTCCAAAATCACTACAGACAGTGACTGCAGCCACAAAATTAAAAGATGCTTTCTCCTTTGAAGGAATGCTATGACAAACTTAGTGTATTAAAAAGCAGAGACGTCACTTTGCCAACAAAGGCCAGTATAGTCAGAGCTATGGTTTTTCCAGTAGTCATGTATGGATGTGAGATTTTGATTGTAAAGGAGGCGAAATGCAGAGGAACTGATGCTTTCAAACTGTGGTGCTTAAGAAGACTATTGAGAGTCCCTTGGACAGCAAGAAGATCAAACTAGTCAATCCTGAAGAAAATCAACCATGAGTATTCATTGGAAAGACTGATGCTGAAGTTGAAGCTACAATACTTTGGCCACCTGGTGCAAAGAGCCAACTCATTAGAAAAGACCCTGATGCTGGGAAAGAGTAAGGGCAGAAGGAGAAGGGGATGACATTTGGATGGCATCACTGCTCAATGGATATGAGTTTGAGTAAACTCCTGGTGATAGTGAGGGACAGGGAAGCCTCGTGTGCTGCAGTCCATGGGGTTGCAAAGAGTGGGACACAACTTAGTGACTGAACAACAATGTGCTGGTCTCTGAGTTTAAGAACCAGTACATTTTGTGATTAAAAAATTGTAAACAGAAAAGACTGTTTTAATTGAATATTGTGCTGTGCAAGCTCAATCTTGTCCGACTCTTGTGACCCAAGGGACTGCAGGTCGCCAGGCTCCTCTGTCCATGGTGATTCTCCAGGCAAGAATATTGGAGTGGGTTGTCATGCCCTCTTCTATTAGTCATTTGCAAAACTTGTAGGTTTTCCAAGAGCACTTAGCAATAATCATGGATGCCTCTCAGTATAATGGATTTAATAGTTTTGAAAGTGACCTCTATTTGCTTTAGCAGACAGAGTTCTGTTTCATGAATTTGACTCAGAATGACTTAAAACAGTGCTTTTCTAAAACTTAAACATTTGAGAATGGCACCCTTATAAGAATGTAGATTCTAATTCAATATATCTGGGGTGAAGCCTGAGAATCCACATTTCTAGTAACTTCTCAGATGATGTCTTTGCTAAGAACTCCTAAAAGCAACAAAATACTCTAAATAAAATTAAAACATTAATTAATCAATTAATAAATGAATTCATTAAAAGGAAAACAAACTGAAAGATATATATCTATAGGTATGCATATAAATTAAATCTTCTGTTTCCATTGGATTGTTTGTAATATCTAAATGACCATAGAATCATATATCAAAGATCATTTGACTGTCTTGATAGGTTTTTTAACTCAGAGTCCATTAGCTGCAAGTAAGTGAAACGAGAAAAATAGGTTGAAAAGAAGTAAGGCAGCTCACAGATTTTAAGAAATTAAAAAAAAAAAATCATAAAATCACTGGGCTTATAAGTGCCAGGTCCAAGGCAGCTATCAAAATCTGAAAGAAGCTGACAGTTTTTTTCAGGATGCTGTCTATCAGGGTTGGTGTTTTTGATGGTGTTCATACGTCCTAGGTCATGCTAGTGGTAAAGAACTCACCTGAAAATGTAGAAAATGTAAGAACACAGGTTTGATCCTTGGATAGGGAAGATCCCCTGGATACATAGCAACCTACTCTAGTATTCTTGCCTGGAGAATCCAATGGACAGAGGAGCCTGGCAGGCTACAGTCCACAGGGTCACAAACAGTCAGACACAACTGAAGTGACCTAGCACACATATGCTTCCAAATCCAAAGAGAGTGCCTGTAATCACCACTCTCATATCTCCCAAAGCAATTTTTTTGTTGTTATTTAGTCGCTAGTCATACCTGATTCTTTTGCGACTCCAGGGATTGTAGCCCGCCAGGCTTCTCTGTCCATGAGATTTTCCAGGCAAGAACACTGGAGTGGGTTGCCACTTCCTTCTCCAGGAGATCTTCCTGAGGATGCCATTAACAGACGACCAAGAAAATGGGCAACAAATCAATAGATGCTTATGGTGTAATTATGTACAGTCATCAATTGCCAGGTAACTGGAAAGCACAGTAGACCAAAGTGCTGCAATTCATTTTATAAATGCTAAGATGTGTTCATATGTATATATGTGTTACAAAATACTAATTATGAAAGCATCCTTCTTTCTTTAAAGTATCTGTATTCAGTTCAGTTCAGTCACTCAGTCGTGTCCGACTCAGCATGTCAGGCCTCCCTATCCATCACCAACTCCCAGAGTTCACCCAAACCTATGTCCATTGAGTCGGGGATGCCATCCAACCATCTCATCCTCTGTCATCCCCTTCTCCTCCTGCCTCAATCTTTCCCAGCATCAGGGTCTTTTCCAATGAGTTAGCTCTTAGCATGAGGTGGCCAGAGTACTGGAGTTTCAGCTTCAGCATTAGTCCTTCCAGTGAACACCCAGGACTGATCTCCTTCAGAATGGACTGGTTGGATTTCCTTGTAGTCCAAGAGACTCTCAAGAGTCTTGTCTAACACTACAGTTCAAAAGTATCAATTCTTTGGTGCTCGGCTTTCTTTATAGTCCAACTCTCACATTGACACATGATCACTGGAAAAACCATAGCCTTGACTAGATGGACCCTTGTTGGCAAAGTAACCTCTCTGCTTTTGAATATGCTATCTAGGTTAGTCATAACTTTCCTTCCAAGGAGTAAGCGTCTTTTAATTTCACGGCTGCAATCACCATCTGCAGTGATTTTGGAGCCCCCCAAAATAAAGTCAGCCTCTGTTTCCACTGTTTCCCTATCAGTCCGCCATGAAGTGATGGGACCAGACGCCATGATCTTAGTTTTCTGAATGTTGAGCTTTAAGCCAACTTTTTCACTCTCCACTTTCACTTTCATCAAGAGGCTTTTGAGTTCCTCTTCACTTTCTGCCATAAGGGTGGTGTCATCTACAAATCTGAGGTTATTGATATTTATCCTGGCAATCTTGATTCCAGCTTGTGCTTCTTCCAGCCCAGCATTTCTCATGATGTACTCTGCATATAAGTTAAACAAGCAGGGTGTCAATATACAGCCTTGACGTACTCCTTTTCTTATTTGGAATCAGTCTGTTGTTCCATGTCCAGTTCTAACTGTTACTTTCTGACCTGCATATAGGTTTCTCAAGAGGCAGGTCAGGTGGTCTGGTATGCCTATCTCTTTCAGAATTTTCCACAGTTTATTGTGATCCACACTGTCAAAGGCTTTGTCATAGTCAATAAAGCAGAAATAGATGTTATTCTGGAACTCTCTTGCTTTTTCAATGATCCATTGGATGTTGGCAATTTGATCTCTGGTTCCTCTGCTTTTTCTAAAACCAGCATGAACATCTGGAAGTTCATGGTTAATGTATTGCTGAAGCCTGACTTGGAGAATTTTTAGCATTACCTCACTAGCGTGTGAGATGAGCGCAATTGTGCAGTAGTTGGAGCATTCTTTGGCATTGCCTTTCTTTGGGATTGGAATAAAAACTGACCTTTTCCAGTCCTGTGGCCACTGCTGAGTTTTCCAAATTTGCTGACATATTGAGTGCAGCACTTTCACAGCATCATCTTTCAGGACTTGAAAGAGCTCAGCTGGAATTCCATCACCTCCATTAGCTTTGTTCATAGTGATGCTTCTTAAGGCCCACTTGACTTCACATTCCAGGATGTCTGGCTCTAGATGAGTGATCACATCATCATGATTATCTGGTTCATGAAATTCTTTTTTGTACAGTTCTGTGTATTCTTGCCACCTCTTCTTAATATCTTCTGCTTCTGTTAGGTCCATACCATTTCTGTCCTTTATTGAGCCCATCTGTGCATGATATGTTCCCTTGGTATCTCTCATTTTCTTGAAGAGATCTCTAAACTTTCCCATTCTGTTGTTTTACTCTTTCCCCTTGCATTGATCGCTGAGGAAGGCTTTCTTATCTCTCCTTGCTATTCTTTGGAACTCAGCGTTCAAATGGGTGTATTTTTCCTTTTCTCCTTTGCTTTTTACTTCTCTTCTTTTCACAGCTATTTGTAAGGCCTCCTCAGACAGCCATTTTGCTTTTTTGCATTTCTTTTTCTTGCGGATGGTCTTGATTCCTGTCTCCTGTACAATGTCAGGAACCTCCATCCATGGTTCATCAGGCACTCTATCAGACCTAGTTCCTTAAATCTATTTCTTACCTCCACTGTATAGTCATAAGGGATTTGATTTAGGTTATACTTGAATGGTCTAGTGGTTTTCTCCACTTTCTTGAATTTCAGTTTGAATTTGCCAATAAGGAGTTCATAATCCAAGCCACAGTCAGCTCCTGGTCTTGTTTTTGCTGACTGTATAGAGCTTCTCCATCTTTGACTGCAAAGAATGTAATCAATCTGATTTCAGTGTCGACCGTCTGGTGATGTCCATGTGTAGAGTCTTCTCTTGTGTTGTTGGAAGAGGGTTGACATAGAGAAAATTCTTTATAAATATTAGTTGTCATAATGATACGGTTAGTAATGATTATACATTTATCTGAAATAGTTATCTTGTTCCAGTGCACAAGTGCCAACAATTAAGTTAATCTTACCAGTGTAGTTTAAAACATTACAGTGGTGAAATTCTGTGATCCAAATTATTTTATGAAATTCAAGGAAAATATGACTTTCTGATTTATTCAATAAATTGCATTTTCTCTTTTTTAATAGAAATTTTAAAAGGGAATAGGCAATGAATAGTTAGAAAATAAATTCATTGTTTTTGTGATGTTAGAAAGTATATTACAACTTTCATTTTAGAGTATATATACAAAATTTTCTATAATTAAAATTTAGGACTAGGAAAAAATATATTTAAGAGAGGACTAGTTGAAAAACAATTTATACTGTTCTGAAGACCCTTTGAAGAGGAGATGGAACTCTTCATGGGTAGTTTGGGGTTCCCTGGTGGCTCAGACAGTAAAGAAACTGCCTGCATTGAAGGACCCAGGTTTGATCCATGGGTTAGGAAGACTCCCCTGCGGAAGGGTATGGCTACCCACTGCAATATTCTTGCCTGGAGAATCCCCAAAACAGAGGAACCTGGTGTGCTGCAAAAGTGTTGGACACAACTGAGCAACTAAGCACTCAGGCACGCATGGGTCCTTTGTCAGTAGTGGGTGTAGGTGACTTTTTTAACATTTGAGCAAAGAACTGGGCACGCTTTCATTTCTAAATAGCTTTTAAATGAAGATTAGAAATGTGCTTGTATAGAGCAGCTTCTAGAAAAACAAATCACCATGTAAGAATAACCAATAATGCCAATTTATAATATTGGTTACTTGCATTTCAGTTGTTTTTTACTGGTACTTTCTATCACAAATAGTGAGGTATTACTAACTCTAATGTAGTTCATTAAACATATTTCTTAGAGAATATGTGCAAACGATGTAAAGAGTCTGTTTTCCTCCACCAACTTGCATTATACAAGGAGTCAATTAATAAGGAGCTGTTGCTTATTTCTTTCAAACATGGCTAATTTTCATATTTGGCTACTAGTTTTCCTCACATTACTTTTAGCTTTTCTAGTCCCATTATCAGAGAAGGCAATGGTAACCCATTCCAGTACTCTTGCCTGGAGAATCCCATGGACAGAGGAACCTGGTAGGCTGCAGTCCATGGGGTCGCTAGGAGTAGGACACGACTGAGCGACTTCACTTTCCCTTTTCACTTTCATGCACTGGAGAAGGAAATGGCAACCCACTCCAGTGTTCTTGCCTGGAGAACCCCAGGGATGGGGGAACCTGGTGGGCTGCCGTTTATGGGGTCGCATAGAGTTGGACACAACTGAAGTGACTTAGCAGCAGCAGCAGTCCCATTATATTATCTGTGGAGTTAGAAAATTTATAAACAAACACTGCAATGAATCAGAATAAGTAATAATTTAATGCTGCTTCATTGGGCAGATTCTTTAAACAATACACTTTCTTCTTCTGTAAATGCATAAAATCCCTGTAGCTCTTAAAAAACTGCTTGATCAATACTAGATATTTTAAGAATTTGCTTATTTTCTATTCTTTATATGGAAAATATTTTAATTATGAACACAGATTTAATAAAAACTATTGGAAAGATCACAGCACATACAAACATACATATGAAGACAAAGATATGAACATGTATATATTCAAATAATTTGCATATGTTAGTAACTGATGAACAATTTGATAGAGTCAATAAAATCTGTAAAAATAACACTGGTATTTTATATAAAATTTGCCAGATGAAAAATATAAACAATGAAGTAAGGCTTTTCTGATGGCTCAGTGGTAAAGAATCCACTTGCAATACAGGACATAAAGGAGACGTGAGTTTGATCCTCAGTTTTGGAAGATCCCCGAAGGAAGAAATGGCAACCCATCCTAGTTTTCTTACTTGGGAAATTCCATGGAGAGAGGAGCCTGGTGGGTTACAGTCCAAAGGGTCTTTAAAAGTTGGGCATGACTGAGTGACTGAGCAGGAGCATGCAATGAAGTATAAGCTATTAAGCTAATTAAAGGGCAACTAAAAATTGCTGGTACTACCACTGAAAGAGGATTTTTTTAATTATTTTATTTAATTGGAAGCTAATTACTTTACAATATTGTAAAGTGGTTTTTGCCATACATTGGCATAAATCATCCATGGGTGTACATGTGTCCCTCATCCTGAAGCCCCTCCCACCTCCCTCCCCATCTCATCCCTCTGGGTTGTCATCCCAGTGCACCAGCCCTGAGCACCCTGTTTCATGCATGGAACCTGGACTGGTGATCTGTTTCACATATGGTAATATCCATGTTTCAATGCTATTCTCTCAAATCATCCCACCCTCGCCTTCTCCCACAGAGGTCAAAAGTCTGTTCTTTATATCTGTGTCTCTTTTGTTGTCTCGCATATAGGGTCATCATTACCATCTTTCTAAATTGCATATGTATGCATTAATATACTGCATTGCTATTTGTGTTTCTGACTTACTTCATTCTATATAATAGGCTCCAGTTTCATCCATCTCATTAAGACTGATTCAAATGTGTCCTTTTTAATAGCTGAGTAATATTCCACTGTGTATATGTACCACAATTTTCTTATCCATTCGTCTACTGATGGACATCTAGGTCGCTTCCATGTCTTAGCTATTCTAAACAGTGCTGCTATGCACATTGGGGTACACGTGTCTCTCTGAAAGAGGATTTTATCCTTTCCTTTTTGCTGTGTGATTACAAAAGTTTCTGAATCTGAGAGAGATGTAGCTTGAAATAAAAAATTATTTCATCCTTAAATATTTTAAAAGACTGTTTTTAAAGGGAAAGAACACATTGATCTTATAAATAACTCTTAAAACTATCAAGTTTTTAAAAATATTTTCTTCCAGTTTTACTGAGATATATTGACTTGCAGCATTATGTAAGTTTAAGATGTACAGCATGATGATTTGGTTTTCTGATGTTTTTGATTATTATTGGAGTATAATTGCTTAAAAATGTTACATTATGTCCATCAACAGATGAGTGGATAAGAAAGCTGTGGTACATATACACAATGGAGTATTACTCAGCCATTAAAAAGAATACATTTGAATCAGTTCTAATGAGATGGATGAAATTGGAATCAATTATACAGAGTGAAGTAAGCCAGAAAGAAAAGCACCAATACAGTATACTAACTCATATTTATGGAATCTAGAAACATGGTGATGATAACCCTGTATATGAGACAGCAAAAGAGACACAGATGCATGGAATGGACTTTTGGACTTTGAGGGAGAGGGAGAGGGGGGGAAGGTTTGGGAGAATGGCACTAAACATGTGTGCTATCGTGTGGGAAATGAATCATCAGTCTATATTCGGTTTATTATTTTTATTTATTAAATTTAAAAAAAATAAATAAATAATAAAATTAAATTAAATTAAAAAAAACTATGTTTACACTGTTAAAAAAAATGTTATATTAGTTTCTGCTGGGCAACAAAGTACATCTGCAATATGTATACAAATATTCCCTCCCAGGCCCCCCTTTACACACTACCAAGTTTTGAGAGGTATTAAATTTTTTTTCTGGAAAAATGTGCATAAATAAACTATAAACAAACTAAGAAATAGAAACCTCAAAACCCAATGAGTTTACCTAAACTTTCAGTGCTTTAGTTAAGCTGAGACGCCAAATATTTATCAATTTGACTTAGATGTTTCAAATAATTGAATATAGAACAGTGGAATTTTGCATGAAATCCTACAATATTAAAGGTATTTAAATAGACATGATATTTGATGAATACTATGAAAGCAATTTAGAGGGGCTTGTATTGTTGCCACTGGAACTTGGGAAGTATGTGAGCAGTGCAGTATAAAGAATCTGCAGTTGGGTTGTGTTTGGTAAGGATACAGTTCACAGACTAAAAATTAACAGTATTGCAATTTTGTTATCAGGATTCATTTCTAATTAACAACAATCATGCAACAAATTAAGAATGATACTTGTTTAAACATGAGAGCCCTGTATCTGTTACAGAGAAATATGAACCTCAGTTGGTTTTCATCTTAATGAGATTTGACTCTTGTGCACCTGTTTCTCATTACCCAGTAAGAATTATAGCAACTCTGAAAGACAGAAACAAAAACAAAAAGTCAAGTTTCCTGTAAACCAAAAAGCAGACTGCAACTCTCCAAGAGCTTTACAAAAATTTTACATTTGTAATGGAGAAAGCATCAGTTTAGAATGTTTCCATTTGCCAATGCAAATGTGAAATGAACTTTTAAAAGCATTATGCTTGAAAACGTTTCAAGTATTAAAAATATTCTGTCAAGGAAGTCAATCAGCAGTAGAAATACAACATTGTAAAGTAATTATACTCCAATAAAAATATCCTGATAATAAATCAACAAAATTATTTTCAAAAAAATTTGTAGAACAAAAAATGAATACTATAATAGCCTCCAATGGCAATTTTTTCCCAAATACCAATCTGACATCATTAAAGGAGGTTTTGTACACATATATTCAATTACCTAAGTTAAATACCACATTGACTTTTTCTTTCCACACACGCAATGAATCCATAAATATAAAGTTATATTAGTATAACCTAAATCACTTTTTCAGTCATGTATATTTAAATTCTGTATTTTGTTATAAATCTTAATATAATTCTTTTAAGTATTAAGCATTGAATTTCCATTATGTACTAGCCACTGTTACAAGTACTTAATAGGCATTGTCTCATTTATTTTCTCAATAATTCTGTAAGGTAACTGCAATCATGTATATTTTACAGATGAGAAAAAATAAAACATATTAAATTGCCCAAGGTCTCAGAGGTATTAAACATCACACCCAGAGTAGTAACCCAGCCCTATTAATTCCAGAACTTTCCTTATTAACAACTGCACTTTTGTATAATATTTACTCAATTGCTGATAATTTAGGTATTTAAAGAACACACTTCAAAATTCTATTATTGGTAGGAAACAGATCAGAGCTCTGTTCATGGTTTTTCAAATTATTTTTTTATTCTTGGACAAAAGTCATTTTTACTGTCAGAGACTATTAAAAGCAGCAAATATCTGCTTTGCCTACTGTTTTTTTTTTAATTCATTTTTCATTGAAGGATAATTTCTTTACAGAATTTCGCTGTTTTCTGTCAAACCTCAACATGAATCAGCCATAGGTATATATGTATCCCCTCCCTTTTGAACCTCCCTCCCATCTCCCTCCCCATCCCACCCCTCTAGATTGATACAGAGCCCCTGTTTGAGTTTCCTGAGCCATACAGCAAATTCCCATTGGCTTTCTAGTTTACATATGGTAATATAAGCTTCCATGTTATTCTTTCCATACATCTCACCCTCACCCTCTCCTCCCCTCTCCCCATGACCATAAGTCTATTTACCACGTCTGTTTTTCCACTGTTGCCCTATAAATAAATTCTTCAGTACCATTTTTTCTAGATTCTGTATATATGTGTTAGAATACAGCATTTATCTTTCTCTTTCTGACTCATTTCACTCTGTATAATAGGTTCTAGGTTCATCCACCTCATTAGAACTGACTCAAATGTGTTTCTTTTTTATGGCTGAGTAATGTTCCACTGTGTATATATACCACAACTTCTTTATCCATTCATCTGCCAATGGGCATCTAGGGTGCTTCTGTGTTCTAGCTGTTGCAAATAGTGCTGCAATGAACAACAGGATACATCAATTTTGGTTTCCTCATGACATATGCCTAGGAGAGGGATTGCTGGGCCATATGTTGGTTTTATTCCTAGTTCTTTAAGAAATCTCCATACCATCTTCCATAGGGGCTGTATCAATTTACATTCCAACCAACAGTGCAAGAGTGTTCCCTTTTCTCCACACCCTTTCCAGTATTTATTGTTTGTAGACTTTTTGATGATGGCTGTTCTGACTGGTGTGGGGTAATATCTCATTGTGGTTTTGATTTTCATCTCTAATAATGAGTGATGTTGAGCATCTTTTCGTGTGTTTGTTAGCCATCTGTATGTCTTCTTTGGAGAAATGTCTGTTTAGGTCTTTTTCCCACTTTTTGATTGGGTTGTTTGTTTTTCTGGTATTGAGTTGTATGAGCTGCTTGTATATTTTGGAAATTAATCCTTTGTCAGTTGTTTCATTCGCAATTATTTTCTCCCATTCTGAGGGCTGTCTTTTCACCTTGCTTATAGTTTATTTTAAGTTTAATCAGGTCCCACTTGTTTACGTTTATTTTTATTTCCATTACTCTAGGAGGTGGGTGATAGGGGATCTTGCTTTGATTTATGTCATCGAGTGTTCTGCCTATGTTTTTCTCTAAGAGTTTTGTAGTTTCTGATCTTACATTTAGGTCTTTAATCCATTTTGAGTTTCTTTGTGTGTGGTGTTAGAAAGTATTCTAATTTCATTCTTTTACATGTAGCTGTCCAGTTTCCCCAACACCATTTTTTGAAGAGGCTGTCTTTGCCCCATTGTATATTCTTGCCTCCTTTAAGGTACCCATAATTGCTTGGGTTTACTTCTTGGCTTTCTATCTTGTTCCATTGGTCTACTTTTGTGTCAGTACCATACCGTCTTGATGACTGTAGCTTTGTAGTATAACCTGAAGTCAGGAAGTTTGATTCTTCCAGCTCCATTCTTCTTTCTCAAGACTGCTTTAGCTATTCAGGATCCTTTGTGTTTCCATATGAATCCTGAACTTTTTTGTTCCAGTTCTGTGAAAAATTCCACTGGTAATTTGAATGGGATCAAATTGAACCTGTAGATTCCATTTGGTACTGTAGTCATTTTCACAATTTTGATTCTTCCTAACCATGAATGTGGAAGTTTTCCCTTTTTTCCTCTCATTTTTCATTCTTATTCCATTTTTTCTCTTTTCTCTTTTTCATAGTTTTAATTTTTTAAACGTATTAAATTTTTTTACATTTATTCTTTTGTTTGGCCTTCCTACTGTTCTTTTCTCTTTGCAGTTAATCTTTAATGTATGTAAATCTTCTTCATCTACCTCTATTTAACTTTGCATATCTATTCTTTCTTTCTTCCCTTTCTTTCCTTTCCTATCAACATATTTGTTAGTTTTGTTTTTGTTGCTTTATTCCTCACTTGGCACATTGTTTTAGTTTGTTTTCTAGTTTGTGCTGAAGTTCATTTCATCCTGAACTGGTAAATATAATTTTTTATTTCCTTTGTTTACCAGGTCAGTCTATTGTAGTTTATTTTTATTGGACTTTTTTCACTTTGCTCACGGGTGTATATGTATATGTGTATATTCCATTATTTTAATTATTAGTTGCCTGGTTTTGTAACTGCCATTGGTCTGGTGTTCAACTTTGGTTTCTTTTTTTTTTTTTTTTTTGGATATTTGTTTTACTCTCCCTTAATGCCATAACAAACTACTTGTGGCATATTCGCCACAAGATGCTTCATCTAAAGAATAAACAAAACAAAAATACAAACCAAATCATCAGCAGACAGGAGTACCACCTCACTCAACCTTGCCCATCAGAGGAAAAACAAACAAACAAATAAAAGCTCAGCACAAATCTCACACTATCTGAAGCTCACACAAACCACTTGACCAACCTTAGGAGGGCAGAAAACAAAAAGAAGAAAGAATTCAACCTTTTTCAAGGAAAGAATTCAACTTTCCTTGAAGCCTAGGAAAAGGAAACCTGAAACACAATAACTTAAAAAAAAATAAAAAGGCAGAAAAATATTGCACAAATGAAGCAACAAACTAGAAACACAGAAGTCCAAATAAATGAAGAAAGAGGAAAATTCCCTGAAAAAGAATTCAGAATAATGATAGTAAAGATGATCAAAAACCTTGAAAACAAAATGGAGAAAATGCAAAAATCTATTAACAAAGACCTAGAAGAACTGGCTACTGTTTTTAGAATTGTTTTTAAACAGGAAGGAGTTAATGCATATAAGTGCTTAGTTGTTCAGTAATATACAACTTCTTGCAACCCCATGGAGTGTTGCCCGCCAGGCTCCTCTACTCATGGTAATTTTCCAGGCAAGAATACTGGGATGGATTGCCATGCCCTCCTCCATGGGATCCTCCCAACCCAGGGATCAAACCCAGCCAGATCTCCTCCACTGCAGATGGATCCTTTACCATCTGAGCTACCAGGTTGTAAAATGTTATGAAAGCTTATTGTGTATAATTTTCACGCATTAGGTGCTTCTATACCACTGACAGTAATTACTGGCTTAAAATCTTTTGACATAAGATCTCAGTGAAGAGAAATGTCTGCTTGTTTCAAGAGATAAACTATAACACAGACAGATCATTATACTGTATGCCAAACCCAGGAGCCTTCCCAAAGTCCCAAGGCTTTTCCTTAAGTTAGAGTAGATGAATGTAGGTGGAAATTCACGGTGAGGATTCAATTCATGGATTCACAGTGCCTGTGTCATTCCTGAATATGAGCCTTCTAATGTTCATATACCCACATTAGTTTTATAGCAGGTATTTCTGAGCTCATTATATGCAGAGTTAGCGATAAATTACAATGACCTAAAAAGTGATGTTTCTTGATTCCTCTCCTAGAGGTCTCTTTATACACCCTTTGATGCCTGAAAACCGATGGCAGTTTTTCTATATCAAACTTCCTTTAGAGTGGGATTGGCAAACTTTGATGCCAAGTGACATGCAAAACAGACCAAGTACAAGGATTTGGGTGATGTAAGTTTCAGTTCTTTGTTGACACTAAGAAATGTTTGACTCACTATCATCAGGTCCTCCAATTTAAAAAAATACGTGTATTTTTCAGCTTTATTGAGATAAAATTGACAGCTTTGTGTAAGTTTAAGGTGTACAACGTGATGATTCGATACACACATATATATTACAAAATGTTTACCACAGTAATGTTGGTTAACACATTCTTCCCCTCAATCACCATTTTATTATTATTGTTATGGTGAGAACATTACAGTTCTATTTGTATTATAAGTATTCAATTAAAGTATACAATACAGTATTGTTATNGACAGCTTTGTGTAAGTTTAAGGTGTACAACGTGATGATTCGATACACACATATATATTACAAAATGTTTACCACAGTAATGTTGGTTAACACATTCTTCCCCTCAATCACCATTTTATTATTATTGTTATGGTGAGAACATTACAGTTCTATTTGTATTATAAGTATTCAATTAAAGTATACAATACAGTATTGTTATGACCCCGTGGACTGTAGCCTACCAGGCTTCTCCGTCCATGGGATTCTCCAGGCAAGAATACTGGAGTGGGTTGCCATTTCCTTCTCCAGGGGATCTTCCTGACCCAGGGACTGAACCCAGGTCTCCCACATTGCGGGCATACACTTTAACCTCTGAGCCACCAGGGAAGCCTAACTATACTAACAATGCTATAATTACTCATCTCATAACTAGAAGATGACCAACATTTCCCATTTTCTCCACCCCTC
Source organism: Neotragus moschatus (assembly GCA_006410615.1). Taxonomy (NCBI): domain Eukaryota; kingdom Metazoa; phylum Chordata; class Mammalia; order Artiodactyla; family Bovidae; genus Neotragus; species Neotragus moschatus. The sequence goes on from SJYA01000587.1 coordinate 4,278,832, forward strand.
AATCACTGGCAACCACCATTCCACTCTCTGTTTCTATAAATTCGTTGTTTTTAGACTTCATATACAAGATCACACAGCATTTGTCTTTCCCTGTTTGGCTTATTTCACTTAGCACAGTGTCCTCAAGATCCATTCATTTTGTCACAGATGACAAGATTTCCATCTTTCTGATGAATGAATAACATTCTTGTCTGTGATTATCACAAATTATTTATCCATTTACCCACTGATGAACATTTAAGTTGTTCAGATCTTCCAACTTTTAGGAGATGGCAGAAATTGAGTGAAACCCTTCCAATTCTTACATGGGAGAAACAAACTCAAATAAAAACAAGGCAAGCAGGAAAGATAAAACAATTTTTTTCATGTGATTCATTATGCAGTCTCCTGATTCATAATCGCTATCTGTTTTTTATGGTACAGTTCTTACATTATTCTCTACAAAATAGTGTCTCATTATCATTTGAAGCTTACTAACATCATGTATTTCTTCCCATTGAAGGTAACTTTGAAACATTTTCAAGGGAACACAGTTCAGCAGCTAGTCCCAATTATTTTTGTCAAAGGAATCCTTTATTTCTGGTGCTGGCAGAAATGCCAGATTTTAGGTTCTGTACAGAACTCATGCTGCCTTGGGGTCTCTCTCTACTCTTTCCCTCTTTTGCAGCCTGATTATTATGTGTGGATATGGCTGGAATTTTGCATGTTTAAGGAGCAGGTGGTTTGCTGGGAAAAGCGTCAATTAAACAAGGTCTAGAGATGCTCAAAGGTACTTGGCCATTGCCGTGGTAGAGAGTTACATTTGTTTTCATAAGCTTCTGTAACAAAGCCTGAGACTCGGCAGTTATGTAGACCAAATGTTTGTGCAGAGTGGGATTTTCTTACTAAATTTAGAATGACACAGGCCAGCTTCTCTAAAAACTCCCTGGTGCAATGTGACCTCTCTTACAATAGAAATGATACTTCATGCCCCTGTTGAAATGATTCTGTGAAGGAGGGGGAAAGGGAGTTAAAGCTTTCAAAATATATTGGTTTCCATAAGATATAAATCTCTGATGTGAATCTAGAGTGTTAGTATCAAATGACAGACTAATGTTAAGGAAAATTTCTACCCCTTTCTCAGCTCTGAGATGGGCTTTCTCAATTTAACTCAAGTTCTCAAACTTCATTCCACACATTAGACTTTTCACTGATGAGTCGCCATGAAAAGATTGAGGCAATTTCTGTTGGAATTTTTATTAACATCTCTGTGTGGGATTTCCCAGTAGGAGCTAGGAGAGGAGCAAATAAAGAAAACAGAAATATAGTCTCTTGAACCCATGGTCACCTCTATTAATTTCCTAATTTCCACCTTGGAAGATCTTTGCAGACTTTCCCATCCTGCCCATTTGAAGCCCTTTGAAGGAAGCTTGATGCTGTATTAATTGCAAAGATGTCACTGGTGTTGTTGAAGTTTCAAAAATTAAGTCAGCATCCCAACATATGCTATGCTTAATATTTATTTCTGAAGATTAAAATATCTTAACTAGTTTTGGCAAAAGTCAGTTTAAGTGTAGATTGACAATCCAAAGTAGGAAGGTATGAGCAGACCCCCACTTTCAAGGGGAAGCTTAAATTGATTTGAAAGATAACAAATTTTGAATATGGTACATTTATTAACAATCTGTTTAAACCTCAGCAAACACACAACCAAGTTTATAATTAGAGAAACATAATTTCTTTTCAAGAATGAGAAAATCTAAATAACCACTATCAGAGTGCCTAAAAGAAATAATGTCTTATCATCAGTGACTCATAGATTAGAGAAATATTATTTTCAACACAATTTTTATGGCTTTTCCATTTAAATTGCCAACTTCAAAAAATTTAATTTTCAGTTGATGCAGACCTAGCAGAAGGCAATAAAGCAATCTTGTTATAATCCTTGTGTATTCCTGTATATATCTGTGTTTATACTGAGAACACATGGTTGTCAGATTTTAATTCCATTTTGGAAAAAAGACATCAGGTGGCATAAAAGATAACTGCCAAACTTTAAGAGTCAGATGTACCAATTATTAATAGATCAATGTTACTCTTTACACTCTCTAAATTATATCTCAAAATCTTTACCATGTGAAATTTCTTTTCAAAGTATCTTGGAAAAATAGACATGGACCATTCTATTTTTATTAGTGTGTCAGCTCTGTTTATAACCCAAATCTGTATTTTAACTCTTTTTTTTAATTTTTATTTTTTAGTTTGTTTTGCTTTACAATACAGTATTCTTTTTGCCATACATTGACATGAATCAGCCACGAGTGTATATGAGCTCTCAGTCCCGACCCCACCCCCACCCCCCTCC